>VCAZ01000004.1:10378056-10735556 GCA_005784505.1 Bagarius yarrelli | reverse complement strand
ACAGCATAGGAAACAGCATGCAGAGATGAAGAGGTCCATACAAACAGAAAAAACACCCTTTTTCCTAACAAAACCCTAAGACTGAAATGTTATTTAATCCCCCGAAACCCTAAAAACCTGCCACTGACATACTGATATCACACAAGGGAACAAACTGCCCAACCCCTGATAGAAAGCACTAAATTGATAGCAGAGAAGCTCCAACTGTAACACAGGTAAATAACAAAACATCTGTACAAAACAATTTAAATCCAAATCAGGAACTTAAGAGGGGATAAAAAGAAATTCGATGTGACACTGAGTTTCTTGATGATTATATTTATCTGGTTATTATAAAGGATGAAGATGTGATGTAGTGAACGAAAGTTTGTCATTTCCAGATCAAAAAGATTTAACAAAAAAGTTTGGCAACATCCATATATTTATATGCAACTATCATTCATAATATTAATTATTACAATTAATTATGTAAACAGTAGAAGTGTTTTTTTATTTTGTTTTTTTTGTTTTTTTCTCAAAAGTCGGACCTACATGCACAGAGGAAAAAAAGACACTCGCCAGTTTCATGCAAAGTACATCAGCAGGCCGCTAAAGCCTTTTTCTTCGGGGGGAAAATGCAAACTGTGTGGCGCAAGGTTTAGCAGACCTGCGCATGAGAGAGAGGAAGAGAAAGAGAGAGAGAGATGTAGAAATACAAGGTGAGAAATGAGAGAGCAATACAGAGCATCCTGACAGTCATCTAGGTCATCTTCACTAGAAGAAAGCAGTAACAAAAACGAACACGAACGCTAACTGATTTGCTGCCAGTGCCCTGCTAAAACCTCGTAAATCAAACCACTCCATCTCAGTTTTTACATCTTGGGTTTTCCAGCAACAGAGGCTTGTCCGTTTATGTAGTGACAGTCAGCGAAAAAGTCTCAAATCGCATACCTGTGTTTACCTAACCTAACCTAACTAATTAAAAATAATGTTTTTTAACAGTGAACAAACTTTTTTTTTCCTAACTGAAAATCAGAAAGTTACAAGCCTGAAAGAGTAAACGAGAATGTGTCTAATACACAAGATCGGCCCACCAAGACATGATGTATACAATTTACAGTAACAGTATGTGATTTGAGACTTTTTACACTAAAACGTACTTGCAGAATTATAATGTTAGAAACACAAGCAAGATGCAGGTATGTGGTTAGAGGATTTCTCTTTCTGTTGAAGAGAAAGTCAGTCCTGAGCTATTACACGTGGCTAAAAATATAAAGCTGTGAAAGAAATGCCATATCAGGGTCGGTTCTCATTCGCAGCTTCAAGGCGATAGTGAACATGAAACGCCATCAGATTAAACCTAACGACTTCCGCTCAAAACAAGTCACAACTCTTCAGTGCTGCTCACAGTCACGTCGGAAAACTAATCCGATCCTGCTTCTTACATGCTGTTTATAAGACCTGCTGAACCTCCATGTCTTATTATTTTTTTTACTGTAATGCTGACTTGATTGTTAACACAACCTCTTAATTAACAGAAAACATTAGTGTGTCTTGGGATTAAACATCCGAAAAAAATGACAGACCATTGTGGGGGGGGGAGGTGTATATATATATATATATTTCTGTCTCTTTCAACTTTTTGCATTTATTTTAGTCTATGGCAGATACTGGAAAAGCAAGAATATTTGAACACCATAACAATATAAACATGCACCTACACACATTTTCTCTCACACACACTCGCATATGCATCGTATTACAAAACATTACAGCTTCCGATTGTTATTTGATGACTGAAGCAGGAGTAAGGAACCTGAAAAGTGGATCGTCTGCAACTGGTTTGTAAATAGTGTGTTGATGGATTCTGAGCAGAGCCAATCACTAGAGAATGATTTTATACATTTTCATTATTTATAATCCGTTAATAATAAATCAGTTTTGATTGGCACTTCATGTTCTTATCTGCACGCCGTGATGAAAAATATGTCGCCTTATGTATCAAAAGACAAGACACTTTTTGTATGCCTATGCCTATTACGTATTAAAAAAACCCCCAAAAAAACAGACACACACACACACAACCAAAATAAATATAAAAAGTGTCCCCCCTTCAAAAATGAAAAAGAAACAAACGATACAACACAAACACACACAGTTCCCCCTTTTCTCCACCATAATGAAATGTTGCCCAGTGTCCGCAAGCCGTTTCTTCTACTGTATACTACACGTCACTAGGAAAAAATAATCGTCGCCATGCTCGATAACACTTCCAAAGACTGGCATCTTAAGCCGTAAGAATAAAAAGTGGAAGGGTCGGCGATCAGTAGGGGGTGAAGGGGGCGTGGTCACAAAAAAAAAATACTTTTGTGTAAGCAGTGAGAAAGGAGATGAGGGAGTGTAATGGTGAACTTAGAGCTGGACACTGCAAACGGATTCCCAGCTGTGGAGGAAAACGCAGAGATTCTGAGAAAAAGAAGGGGAAGAGGAAAGTGATTGAAACGGATAGAGCGAGTGAGAGAGAGAAAAACAGAGAGGCGTCTGGTGAAAGGGGTCATCCGTCCGTTCACACGTCCACAACCATCTTTTTGTGAATGTCTAAACCGCCAACCACCTGGAAGACAAAGGAGGGCATTGGGGTTAGGGCCAGACTTGTTAACACACAAGCAACCATGACTGGAGACTGTTGCTCTACACAGTCTTCCAGTCCATCTCTTTACTGCAGTCAGTTAATTAGCTTGCAGTCTCCAAGATTCTGATGCTTGTGGCCAGAAACGAGTAGGACATTTAACCAGATGCATGGAATCATTTTTAATTGATTATTAAAGAGAAATATTCTTTAAGATATTTAAGATTCTTTAAGATTTTTTTATATTGTTAATATTTATCTCGTCACCTCCCACCAAGGACTCGATCATGATTGGTGGACTTAATAATGATTGTTTGGGTAAACCTTGACGGAAGCTAGTCACTTACCGCACAGAACTCTTCGAAGGATATCCTGCCATCTCCATCCTTGTCGGCGTTGATGATGGTCTTGTCAACAATTTGCTGCAGCTGTGTGTCCTTCAGGTTGTTGCCCACCATCATCTTAAGCACCTGGAAAAGCTCGCCGTTGGATATATAGCCGTCCTTATCCATGTCATAGATCCGGAAGGCAACTTCACAAAAATAAAAGGGGAGAAAAAGAAGATAATAATGAATAAGTGGCCAAAAGTATGTGCACCCTGACCATCACACTTGGACTTGGTTCTATCTTAAACTGTTGCCACAATCTGACAAACAATTTTTCCTAAAACTAAGAGGCCAAACACTTCCAGCAAGACACAAATCAAGCCTGATGAATACATGCTGGGTTGTTGTTATAGTGGGAAAAAACTCCAGTGTTCTGCCCAGAGCGCTGACTCTGACACAACCTCAATAAAGTAGAGACACCATATTTAAAATTTAGAGGCTGATCTCAATAATGCTCTTGTAGAATGTGTAAATAAACACAAATCCCCACAGCTACAGAGAATAAATATAGAATGGGTCTGCAAATCTACAAATGAGTGTGAAGGTCAGTGGTACACAAAATTTAGTAGTTTAATTTAGTAAATACATGTAGTCTATAAAGTATTTTAAGCCTTGTCGCCTGTATAACTATTGTTTTGGCCTTGATGAAGATATGACCAGGGACAATTTGTTTTCTAATCACAATAAGAATAACTTAATTTTTAGGTGAACATTTTTTAATAAAAATAAATCTGTGCTTATATTTGTATTATAATTTTAATTTAGTATTAAAATTAATATTTTTGTCAAGATTAGCAGCTTTAAGACAAATAACGATTTTGCAGCAATTATGATGCAAATGTGTAGTTTAATACACAAAAACTCCTTGACAGATTTATTTAAAAATTTTAGACTATAAGCATCACAGGTTTTACTCACAGCGCAGTTTCTGCTCCTTGTCACCCTTGACACTGAACTGAGACACACCCTCGATAAACTCTGCGAAGAAAATCAGAAAAGGGAATGTTTACTAATATGAGACTGAAAACTAATGTTTACTAATATGAGACTGAAGGATGAGGGGCGGGGCTTATAAGGAGATCAGTTGATAACAGAAAGAACAAATCACTAATTAAATGCAAACAAGTGTCAACTCTTAATCTTTCCTCTAAATCTTTCTCAATCTTCAGTTACATAATTGATCGCAAAGATGTTTTGTGATGGTGGAGAATTCAGACAAAATCGATCAACCTAAGCAAGACCAGCAGTGGCAGCTAGTGGTGGTGCTAGGAATTGGACCCATGATCTGCTGATTAGCGTTCCAACCACTGAGCTAACACTTCATTTGCGTAGGGAGTGGCTGAACAATATTTGGGCATAATTTTTATGCAGTAAAGTATAGCAGTGTAGCCTGAGGTTCAAAAGAGTGTAATATCTGTAGTATTAATAATATTCAATTGATTACGTTGTATAAGGAGGGGTGCATAACATCATAAAGTTTTATAATTGAATTATACAAGTTTATAATATAAATCATCAAATAACATCAGTTCTTATTGAAATTATAAAGCATTTCAAAATATTATTTAAAGATCACCTTTAAAGTCCACCTCGCCGTTTCCATCCGTGTCAAATATGTCGATGACTCGTTGGACCAACGGGTTCTGCTGGAGCTCAGGCAAGGACATAAACTCCTCCACGCTTAGAGAGCCGGAGTTATCTAGGTCAAGTTTCTTAAACCTTTTGCCTAGTCTTTTAATCTCATCAGCATCAACTGAAATAGAGAGATTGAAAGAGACGAGTGAATGCATGAGAACACAAACCGTATACATTTAGAAAAATTCCCTTTTATACAGACTAACCCTGCTGTACAGGGGAAATAAATTAGTTGTTTAAATAAGTTGTAAGCATCCCTTCAGCCTGTACAAAGGGAACGTGGCTTCTTGCGATTAAAAGCACGCATAGAGTAACACCTACTCATATACACACACCTACACCCGACACCTATTCCAGCGTTCTAACAGCCAGATATCATCATAGTGGTTTCACAGATTCTACTGTGGCCTCTTATCCAATATAACAAAACAGAAAAGACTCCAGTAGCGGATGTAAGTAAAACACATCAGACCCTAACGATAAGAACATAATAAACTATACAAGCAAACACACACACAGAAAAAACTTGCAGCATCTCTCAGTCCGACTCTTACCTGCTTCCTGCCTCCTAGTTGTAGCCATGTCTGTAGAAACTGAGCACATTACTAGCCTAAAGCTGATACAAAGTGCCTTCCCACAACAGGTTATGCTAAGCTCCCAAACAGGTAAGGAGGGGACACGCACACCTCTAATGGTTGTAAAGGGACTGTACTAATGAACTGTCATCTGCTGGTTTGGGTCCATCATCATTTATGAGATATCCATGGTCCAAAATCAGTTGTTACTTTTTTACTTAACTACTTTATAACTTGGACAATAAATTGGACAAACTCTGCAGTTGCTATTCCTCTGCCATCTCATCATATACACTTATTTTGCTTGTGCTATTTGATAGTTTAACTGGGTTGACCTAAAATCGAGAAAAACGTTGGTCAATCACAAATTAATTGCCAAATGTAATTCCTCAGGTGATTATCTATAAATAAATCATTTTTTACACAGTTGGGTTTTCAAAATGGCGCCTTTTAAACTGCAGTTTGTGGTGAAAGAACGGACATCATTCAGGTTTTTACTACTTAAGTAAGACTCACTTTTCACCTCCTCAGATTAGTAATAGCTTGTTCAAAGGAAGGCAACCCAAAGAGCCTTTCAGTTGCCGTGCTATTTTGGTGCCATACGGTCCATGGCGAAACAGACTGCCCCAAAAAAGGCAAACACACAAAAAATAAATATAAATCAGTGAAACATTCCTTCGATCTCATTTTCTCCAACAGTTAAATTGTATAACTATTAGTGTTAATTGAGTACGATTTTCTGGTAACCACCAGACCTCTGGCTTGTGTTAACGGAGATAGTGTGAAACATATCAATGCTGGATAGCAATTGTCTGTTACCAGCGTCATAAATACTGTGTTTTCACCTATGTTAGGTTTTGAAGTTACCTGGATGCGGGGCCATATTGAAGACACCTGCTAGATCCGTTTAGTTTAGTGCCATTGTTTACGTTTAGAGCTGCCAATATAACCTACTTCCGGATTGATGACGTAATGTGAAAACTCTCTATACACATGAATTTCTAAACTAAGTTGACGGAACCAATGAATGCTGAAACAATTTTGAAACTATGTCCACCGACCAGGCGAAGCAGCTCATCTTACACTATGTTCTACAATCATCATTAGTTATATAGTTTTATTTATTGTTACTCCATAATTACAAACTACAACAACCAAAAAAGGTAGTATGTTTATAAAGGATATAATTTGTATGACAAAATAGAATATTGTCTGTACAATCATATGTCAATGTTCATTAAAGCCTTTACATTGAACATTGTAATACGTTTATAAGGCCATAAAGTAACATATCCTCTCTATTCAAATAACTGTTTAAATGTTCCCAAAACAAAGAGCAAAGTTCTTTACACCATGACTGTAGCCATTAATTTAGAGCAAAAAGTCTACTGAACCTCTTAATTCCAGTTATATTTTTGCATGTTACTAAACACACTCGCAATCCTGTGTTGTGTTTTGTGCAATAGCTGCAATTACTCAGCTCTCTATGAGAACAGTGCCTAGCAGGAAACCAATAACATAAGCCTACTCAACAATTGAACTGCTCAATAATTGTGAATTAAGGGCATGAATCTGCAACTTTTTAACAAAAAACATTTATTGTGGTTTAATAGTGATCATTTACAAGCATTACACTGAATTCTTGACTAGGCTAGCTATCGAAAGATCATAACATGCAAGCTATCAAGACTGGCAACATTACATTATCTTTCAGCTACCTTATGGTTGTAAATTGGGAACCAGTATCATGCCAATTAGCAACCGGAACACAACCGAATAACAAATAGGTTCAAATTTCGAGATAGTAAGAAAATCTGGGATTCCAAATTCAGTAACAGAAAGGCTTGGTCTCCTTCTGTTTTGCAAACCAGTGTCTCTTTTAGCTCGCACCACCATGTGTAAGCCTGTCCAATACTGAAAAACCTCTTTGGTTCATGTCATGGTGGTGTTTTTGAGGCTTGCATATTATGCTACTGCATGTTAGTTTGTTTTGTATTATAGTTGGCTACCAGTAAAATATATGACGTGCCGTAAAGCGGGTTGCACTCTTTCACTAGTAGGAAACAGGAGGGGCTGTGTGCTCTGACCAGATCACGAAACTTATGGTTTTAGCCATTAAGAGACTTCTCAGGTAGCAGCGGCAAAAAAATTTGTCTGATTAAGAGTTGTTAAAGCACTAAAACAATTTTAGAGACATAATTTTATGTTAAAATAACTACATATTGTTGCTTTAAATTTCATATACTCATAGATACAACACTGATGACTCCAATTGTGGTATAACAGGGTTTCTCTAATCCATCCAGACCTTTTAACTGCTCCATTTTTCACATCATAATAATGTATTACACAAGCAAGCCATCTGCTGCCCTACTGACAGGTCAAACCACTGAAGATCATTCATTTACAATGATTCTAGCATCTAAAAAGGCCCATATCTCATCCCTAGATATGGACTAAAAGGACAGTTTGACTGGTAAAGAAGCTTAAGAGATTGTGTACTGAGCCTATCTGATGAAATGTCTTCTGTGGTCTGTAGCAGGTCAGTGCTGTTATTAAGCCTGAACAAGGTTTAGCCACAAAACTGACGATAAACCATCTTTTTTTCCTTTTTTTTGGGGGGGGGGGGTGGGGGGTGTTGTTATTTAACATATCCAGGGTTTAATCCTGACCTCAGGTTAATCTCTGTTAAATTTGTTTCATCTCCAGTTTTCTTCTGCCTTGCAAAAACATTTAAATTGCTTATGATACAGATTATCTATGATAAACTGCACCTAGGAGGGTGTTTGCATGGCACCCTGTGCTGTGATGAAACAGCATCTATTGAAAGCCTGACAGTGGGCATTTCTCGGATAAGTGCTGTACCCATCCTGACTAACCTCTACTGACACAAGCTTTTACCTCTACATCAAGGAGCAACAATTTGCAAAATTTATTGAGTAAAATTTTTGTGGACAATTTCTTTTACTGGTCTAAAAGAGAGAGAGAAACCAACATGCTCAGTATTGACAAAGTTTTCACCCCTGCCCGTAGTATTCTGTCTTGCCCGGTTTATTTTATCAGATCATACTTCCCCAACTACTATGATATCTTATCTAGTAATTTTTACCAGCACAGCCTTAGTTATGCCAGATCAATGTATTGCATGAGTACCAAAGTAAAGGTCTCACTGTATGTGTGTGTGTGTGTTTGTGAAAACATTATATGCAAAAATACAGGTCTACAGATGAGTGTGCGTAGAACAGGTTTTTTTTGAGTGTGCGTGGCATGTGTATGCGTGTCCACATGTGTGTGTGTGTCTCTCCCTGCACAAAGTCTTTCTTTATTGGTAATGCAGCTTTTCAAAATAAAGGTCTATGTGTACAATACAAGAACATTCAGACAGCTTTACATCTGTGTGTTTTTTCTTTTTCAAACCTGCAGTGCTGACACACAGAACAGACTGCTAAATAATGACTATGGATGTAGAACTGTGCAAGTATAAACTGGATGTTACACACTGCACCAGCTCCAGATGAGTGCTGACAGATGGTAAAAGTAGTGGTAAGATGAGATGGACGCGCAGAATGGATGAAGATGTACATTTCTGACCATGGCTTCTTTTACCCACTCGTCCTGTAAATTACCAGAATACCTTCTCAACAGATATTATTAAACTGGGAACCGACCCTAATACTACCAACACCAACAGATCCCAGGCAAAAGACAGCAACACCCACACCAAATTGCAGCATCCTGGTTCTGATCACACACACACACAAAATTAATGTAACTAGGATTGAAAGTAGGATGGAACCTGTGTGTGTGTGTGTGTGTGTGTGTTTGTGCACACGCTGCACACACGAAATTTATCTAACTGAAATTAAAAGTAGAATAGAACCTTGTGTGTGTATGTGCGTTTGTGCATGTGTACACACAGGTTCCATCCTACTTCCAATCCTAGTTATATCAATTTTCTTTAGGCTAGTAAACAAAGTCGAAGGCTAGTAAACCAGTTTCTGAGTTTTTAGAAACTGGTTTACTAGTTTAATATTAATATTCACACTTGCATTTTTTAAAATTATTTTATACATTTGTTTATTAGTTAATAATGAAAAGTGGATAATTCAGATGACAAAATATCTGGATCAATTATTTGTTATTAAAATTTTTCTTTTTATAATTCACAAAGTGGGACTAGAAAGTAACGTTTAATTTTCAGTGTCAAATGAATTTATGTACAAAATACATAACTTGAGATTTATTTATCAAACTGTCTTTTTATTAAAATACTTTTAATCTTTTTTTTTTTTTTTTTTTTAGTTTTTAGCCTTAAATATTAAGTGTTCAGTGGTCCATATTGCAATACTACAGATTGAATCAAAATTTCCCCTTTGGAAATTTAATTTTTTTTTACAAAATTGCTTTCTCTCTAGTGTAAATTCTTTGTGTTAATTTATAGATTTTATAATTTAATACATTTCATATTTAACAATTTTACTACTTTTAAATGTTTAACCTTTAAAAAAGAAAAAATATTTTTCCTATAAATAAAATCTGTTATGGGAACTGCCCCTTTCCTGCCTGTAGGGGCAAAAAACCCACATCAAATGAGGAGGAACAGGACTACATACGTGTTTCTATCCTCATGCGTTAATTTATGTTGCGTGTCTTTATGCATGACTCTATTGTGCATGTTTGTGTATGCGTGTGGGTGTTTTCAGAACCGTACCTACTCATCTAACAGAGATATGATACTTCACACAGCTTTTATAACAGCTATTCCCCCCTCCACACACACACACACACACACACACACACAGTTGCCGCTGTAACACTGAAGTGTCTCGGTCATACAGCTGACGCTACCCAGCAGAACCTCTAACAGCTCTGTGAATGTTACTGCTAATTGCAGGGGGATTATGGGATGCTGTTACGGTTGCTAAGCACCCAGCTGGCTCAATTTAACACCAGCCAGCTTGTAATCACTTTGTTGCAAGTGATGTGCTGTTAACTACTTTGGTCTGCTCGGTAGAACACACAGGCAGCACGGAAATGATTAAAGACCACAAGGAGTTTTTTTTTTTGGCAAAGGAAGGTTCAGGCTTTAAAACTAATGATGCTTATAAAAAGAGAATGGGGATCATGGGTAGTGTACTTCTGACAAGTGTTAAAAAGAATTACCCCACCCCCCACCTCCCTCCAACCAAACCTTAAGAATGATTAGGGCACCACTAGCATAATGGCAAACCAATACAACACAAATGTCTATTTTATTCACTCCCTTTCTCTCTCTCACACACACTCTAAAAATAAGCGAGGCTGCCCCTCATGTCTGACCTTTAGCAGGCAGGAGGCATTTACAGCAGCACGTCTCAGTCACTCAGATCATCAACCTGACCCAGGACCAGCTCTATCTCTTAATGTCACAGCTGACCTCAGATCTGCTAGATCTGAGACCATTTCCTGATCCACTCAGATAGCTTTACGCCCACAACTGATCATAAAGTCGCCTTCAATAACAATGTAAAAATGTACCGCTATTCCAGGTGTGTCTTTGCCCGTTTCTATGGTAACAGCTTAATCATTAGCCAAGTCTTTACTGACATGCCTTTGCTGGCTAATATTAAAACCAGGCTTGCTATGATAGTCAGAATTGACAGTGTTATCAGTGTTAACCTGTAACGATTAATGGTTGTCACTTGCCCACTGTGGCAGTCACATCACAGACAGTAGCAGAAGTGATATTTCATTTGTCACACAAAATCACACAACGCTGTTTCGTTGCCAAATTGCAGCTAATTCTACAGTGAAATGTGCACAGGCATTATTGCGCTAATTTAAAGCAGAGGAAATCAAGGTAAAGAAGAAAACTCCTACAAACACAAGACTCTCTTTGTATAGCCCTATGAATGTACCATTACCAGTTTTTCTCTAGAGCAGGTGCCGGGTCAATGACAGCACTTGTTCCGAACTGAATTGTGTTTGCGCCTGACCGGAATGTCTTTCTTTTTAATCCTTGTACATTTTTCAGCTATCTACCTTCTGCTACGTTGTAGTTTGCTTTGGATTTTCTTTGTTGATCTTTGAGGAGAGCACCGATCTCTTTTTTCGGCCACTAATCAACTGACATTTCATTCCTGTTGTGAACTTATCGGTCATTGCCACCCACTCAACTTTTAAAAATAGCGCCTCACAAACTGCGGTCTGTGAAGCCAGGATCTGCCCGATTTGGCACCAGCAGCAACCCCAGTGCAAAAGTGGTGTATGTGTGACTCCTAGGAATACGTGAGATCCTGAATACTTACAGTGCGAGCACATTTCCAGAGGGTAACTTGCTTCATTTCCCTGTAAAAGATAAAAAAAAAATTCTTAAAAGTTCATTTGATTTAGTCTATTCGAGGTACATTACATTACCGAGTTACAGCTTATGTTGTATAGTGTGTCTGGTTATTGATTAGTCAAAAAAAAAAAAATTCTATATATATATATATATAATATAGAATTTTTTTTTTTTTTTTTTTTTGACTAATATAAGACCACAAAATGCAAAAATAGGACACACCCCAGAGGAGTGGAAAAGAGGCGGGAAACTCCTCCGCTGTGACCACCAGCGCTCAGCTGAACTAATAAACAGATACAATTGCCCCCTTTTTTCTTTTTAGAAGAGGGAAAATATCTTATAAGAGAGAAAGGATGTGATGTCAAGCTCTGTTGCTACAAAGAGTAAGCCTGGGACTGCGAGTATAATAACATCACAAAAATACACCATGATGTCATTATTAAGAATAAATTTATTATGCACATGACAGCAAGACAGAGCAACAATGTGTAAAGAAAAGAAAACCTTTAGACTACAGATCACTAATTCTCTCTCCCTGTGAGCGTGTACACAGATAGGCTCGTTTTATTATGCATGTGAGAAGCACAGAATTTTACCAGAAAGAGAAAGAGAGAGAGAATCGAGCGAAACAACGGATAATTCAAATCATAAAGCAGAATCGTAAACCGAGTGCAGGTAAAGAGTCTGTAAATAAATAGCATATAACACTTAAACGACGTCACAACGCAAAACCAAAGGATGTAGTCGAATAAACAGTGAGAAAGGGTCATAACCAGTAGTAAATCAAATGCAGAGAATAACGCTTAGTATGCAGGCAGGCTGGCAATATTTCTCAAAAGTATGCTACAAAGTATGGTTAGCTTATAAAGCTAACACCCGGAAGGGATTGATGCGGAGAAGGGGAACTAAGAACTTTGGTGAGGATTCCCCCAAAGGTCAGATGGTGAAGGTGATTGTTCTGAAAAAAGTACACAAGTACACTTCCAACATGACTGGATAAGGTTGTCACAATTATTAAAATAATTGTATGACCCCACACACACACACACACACACACACACACACACACACGACACCCTGACGAGACACAAGACAGATTTTCAAACGCACCTGGTGCTTTAAAGGCTTTAAAGACACTGCTCTGTGCGTGTGGTGTGAAAAGGTCAGAATAACCCCCACCCACATCCCCCAACTCACACCCCCTCAGCGCTTGGCACACTGGTTACCATAGCAACAGCTACACTATGCACGGAAACAGCTGACAGGTTATACAGAGAGGTAAATGTCTGATACGCAAGAAATTGGATGCACACTCACCTACATCTTGGTCCAAACTTTAATAGGTGTGTTTGTTGTCAGAGGGGGTGGCCTTGAATCATCAGTAGGTGCAGGTAATGTCTTTGTCTTAAGATTTTGTGTTTAACTAAAAAAGGTCTCTCCTTAGTGTGTATTTAACTGAAATAACACTTTCGTTAGCTTTCTCAGTTTCCTAGTATTTGAAACCCTGGACTTGGTGTCACATGTAAACATTCTTCAGGATGATTTTTTACTTGTCTTAGCTCAGTAGTAAGCTTAAAATAAACGGCTCGTCTGAGCTTTTCTTTCATAGACTTCAAACGATCTGGACAGTCGTTACGATAAAAAACATGACGCGCAGCATTTTCTACACCACTTGTTTTTTTGAAGGGCCGTATGGGTGCTCTAATTAACCTGAATGGATGACCTCCATTGAGAATATTTCTCTATTTGTAAAATAATGGGATGTTAAATAAGCTACAGAGCCTGAAGGAGAAAACGAAACCAGCTGGCCCATTTCCCCCCCCTCACACATGACACAACATTCTGATCTGTAAAGTTTGGATAATTTGGTGGGTTGTGCACCGTGGATCTGCAGTACAAAAACACCTTATACAGACACTCAATTTTTATGAGAGGAAAGAAAGGAAACAAAGCACCAGCGGTGGCCTACATTAGCACACCAATCCCCAGCCCTGACTCCGCTCAGTGCTGAATGCTGGGCCTGCGTCTAAAACTTATCGCTGGTTGCGTCAAAGTGATGTGATTTCTCGCTAGGTGTCAAAATCGCTTTTTGACATGGGAGCCATTATCAATATGTGGGATATCCATGTTAGGATGTGCCCTTAGTTTTTACTTTCACTGTAATCTTGCAAGATTCACTAGATTGTGCAAACTGTGTAAAGCGGCGGTATGGGTGTTACAAGATAATTTGTCAGTGAGGCTCCAGATCTAATGCTCAACAATTCCTCCGCCATCGTCCTGTCATTCATAACTATCCTCACGTGATAAGTGAAAGTGGTGCACTAATGCGTCTTGCACTCTTCTCACCTGTGGGTTTTGGCATCTCAAGCATTTCTGCTAACTAACCCTAATGTCTGAAGAGTAATCAATATAATCAATGGTTGTTTTTAGAAACATTTTTTCTGTTCTGTTCACATCGGGATAGTAATGATTAAGTTAAGTGCTCTTATGTATTTATATATTCTGTAAAATGCGTTGGACCGAGAAATGTTTGGTCCAACCATTACGACAGGTTTTTCTATCTGACTGTCAACATATGCATAAGCAAACCTGCACACTGTGTTTCCGCAGACAGAATACAACATCTGCATGTTTACACACTGTGAGGAGAAAACTGGATCAAAATCAGAATATGTGAGCAGAAAAAAGTTCAGCGCCCAAAGCATGTTATAATTGCTCTGCTCCAGCACTACTCCAGATTTTATTTGCCTACAATTCGCTCATGCTGCGCTTCTTTCTCAATTACTCGGTACTCGTTGTTTACTCCATGGTAAAATTTGTCACTAATCAATGCTTGATATTTTATTACAAATAGACAGGCAGCAGTTAAAGAAATATATATTTTACTATGTTCTGTATGTGGTGTTCAGCAACTGTTTAGCAACATATGAATTAGTTTATGCTGTTAGGTTATGCAATCAATATAAGTTAAGCTCGTGATAGAGTTAGAGCGCACTGCCCAAATTAATATCAGTGTTGTGTTTCTACGCTGGAGTGGACTACAAGAGTCAAACAGGAGCCAAAGAGCCTGAAAGATGTAGCCGTGGTTGCAGTAATACTTTTGGACAGATTAGAATATGATGTGATTTAATTTTGGTGTGTTTTGATAGTGATGCATAGCTTATGTGGTTTGCAGCAGTACAGCTGCAGTATGTAGTCAGTAGAACACAAATTCTTTTTGAAAACAAGAACTTTTAAATTACATGAGCTAATATTTTATTTACAATAGAGCATATGCATGTTTAAACTAAGAAATGTTACAATTTTATGCACAATATGAGCTCATTTTAAATTTGATGCGCTCTACAGGTCTCAAAAGAGTTGGGACAGGGCATGTTTTCCATTGTGTAGCATCTTCTCTTCTTTACAATAAAGTTTGAAGATGTCTAAGCATCAAGTTTATAGGTATCTAGGGTTTTGGTGTTGGAATATGGTCCCATTCTCAACTGCTGAAGAATTTGTGGTTGTTTTTGACATATTTTTCGTTTAATGATAAATGTTCTCTATAGGTGGAGGATCTGGACTGCAGACAGGTCAATTCAGCACCCAGACTCTTCTACTATGAAGCCATGTATTTGTAATAGCTGCAGTATGTGGTTTGCATTGTCCCGCTAAAATACACAAGGCTTCCCTGAAATAGACGTCATCTGGAGAGAAGCATATATAAAACCTTTATATACATTCTAGCAGTCCTAGTGCCTTCCAAAACATGCAGACTTCCCATAACGTATGCATATATGCAACCCCATCCCGTCAGAGATGCTGGCTTTTGAACTGAATGCTAATAACACACTGGAAGGTCTCCCTCCTCTTTAGCACGGAGGAAACGGCACCTGTGAATTTCAACAAAAATGTCAAATTTGGACTCTTCTGACCATAGAACACTTTTCCACTTTAAATCAGTTCATTTTAACAGACGACAGCGGATTGTGTTAACCGACAGTAGTTTTTGGAAATATTCCTGGGCCTATTTAATATTGTCAATCACAGAATCTAAGGGGCCAAAGACTATGAGCATCTATCAAGGGTGTCTTGCCTTGTCCCTTACACACAGAGATTTCTCCAGTTTTTCTGAATCTTTTGGTGTAATGCACTTGATTTCCAAAGCTGTTGCAATTTGTTTTGTTTTTTTTTGTTTTTTTTAAGAGTATTTCACTATCTCTTTAAGCTCTCTTTTACAGAAAGCATTTGGCAATTATTTCTTCCGTCCCAACTCTAATTCATGTTGTATTTTAGTATTGTTTAGTACTAACTGTCCTAAATATCTTGCTCGCTGGTGAAGAACACATGACGTGTTGTATTAATGTCTCTGGTCATCTAGCGCACATTCATGCCTTCTGGAGGTGTGGCTTTGGAGGGGAGAGAAAACACCAATGTTAATTTTACAATTAAAGTTTTATTCAGTCTTTCCACAACCAAGTGACTGTTTTCGTGATTGTAGCACACTGTTTACAGCAGCTTTTCTAAAAAATATATGCAAAGCAACGTTTCAGGTGTTTTGCTGCAATAAAACTGCGGCAGTAACTGTGTAAAACTGTGTAACTCCAAATTTTGTTGGTAAATGAGAGACAGTATATAAGCACATTTTTAATATAAGGAAACTAGGAAGTGACATTGGTAATGTAGTCGTTAAGTTTCAGTGGGGTTTTACACATTTGGGCAACATTGTAAAAAGTCACTCACTGTGATTGTGTATAGCTGCATCACGACACAAAACGCTAACAGGACTGAACTCTGTGTGCTTTATTTTCTCATTTTTTTTTTTAGATCTTTATATTCTGCTCTCTCTTTGGAAACCTCACTCTGTTTACTTTCTACCGGTCTAGAATGTTTATAAATGTGATAGACTCGATCAACAACATTTTTAACATCAATTATCGATTAATCATGCTTATCCCTAGTCAAAACACATTCTGGGAGGCCGGCATAAGCAGGAGTTCTCCTTAGCATAATGCAGAACGTCTAAGAATTTGTTTTTTTGTCCTATTCTAGCTACATTAGACATAACAACGTCCTTTAATTAAGATTATTTAAAACAAAAGACAATGTTTTAAGCATATTTATGTTTTAGGGTGGAGTTTACCTTAAAGCAAAACAAAGAAATAAACAAACAAACATATTTGATGCAAATGCATATTTCTATTCTGTCAAAGAAATTTGGGAAATTGAGGATATTTTATACACCCAATAATTAGTTTGGGCACTGATATCAGCTTTCACACACTGCATTAAATCATAGTTCACTAATGGTGCTAATTTTCCTATAAGTTAATGTCTCTTTGGTTTTCTTAAACCTTACAGACACAGTAATTGTTGATGTTTTACAGTAATTTGTCTCACTGTTTGCTGTCAGTAGTGAAGGTGTCCGCCTTTAACATGCTAGTCATATGAACGTGGGCCAAAAAGCGAAGCCCAGCTCACGACACGGCTCAAAAAAACACACTTCCCGCCTAAAACTGCTTATTTTTTACTTACAAAATAAAGGCGTTTCCTGTTTTACACCAGTTAGCAGGTGTAGCAACGTTTTGGTCGAATTATGCTAAGCTAAAACGCTGCACTGTTAGCAAGCGACGACTTGATTTCGCCGAACTCGCGCTCACTTACCATTTTGTCGCGCGTGTTGTCTTCGTTGATTTATAATTCTTTTTGTTTCCTATCGATATTAATTCGCCGAAACAGTTTCTTCGGCGTGTTTTGCTTGTCCAGGGTCGACAACAAACGCTTGTCGGTGTCAGAGTCAGCGCCCCCGGAAAGTTGGTGTTACGTACGAATGACGGATCTCACTGCGGTAAAGACTCGGGCAGAGCCGCAGCTTCAGCTCAGCACTCACTGCCGGGGGAAGGCGGGAGGAGGGGAGTGTCCCTAACTGTACATCCGGGCATTTCTCCGTTACTCTCGCAAACACTCTGTGTCTACGTCCGCAGATATCGCTATACTACCGAGTGCGCATGTCAAAATACAGGGGAACGCGGGTAACCATAGTTACTGCATCAGTAGCTAGATAGATAGATAGATAGATAGATAGATAGATAGATAGATAGATAGATGGATGGATGGATGGATGGATGCCAGAACACAGGTGGCAGGCCTGGTTACCATATTTACTATGTGATAGACAGATAGACAGACGGAAATGTGGTTTAATTTATTTTTAGTGCATTATGTAGTCTGTTTTTTGTTACTATTTTGAATTGTGTTGCCGCTACAGTATATTTAGGGGAAAAAAGTCTTTTCAAGCACCGAGATGTTTTAATCTTACAAAAAAGTCCACTTATGCTCCTTTAAAAAGGAAACTGATATATTCATAAAGAAAGATACAAAGTCCCACCAAAACACCAGCACAAGAAATCCAATGCGCAATACCTGAAATAACTGCTTCCTTAAATAATTTCTGAGGTGTCCACAATGCTCTATCTCAATGTCAAAGGTAGCCAGGTTTATTAACAGTTTAAATGTCATTTTCTGTATATATCTTTGATTAATTTAAATATATATATCAATCACAAAAGCATTCAATAGTTCGGGTTTAGGTTGGTCCCCTATTTCAAAGACCAATATTTTTTGTGATGAAGTGTGAAATCGTTTGATGTCACATAAATTATTAGAAATGTGCAGAAAAATGTAAAACCAAGGTGACCAAATTCCCACCATCTCATCAATTGATTGCAAAACAGAGTTCAAGTATAGTTTTTTGAGTATTCTATTACTTTTGTGGCATCAAAACACGGGTAAAAAAAAAATCATTAAAAGTTAACATTCATTCACACAATAAATAAACACACCACTGAGTATGAATAGTCATACAGTACATCATTACCAGTGCCTGCTCCAGATCATCATCAACATCAACGACAACACAGATTGATTCATCATATTACACATAATTAATAAATATATATCAATAAATATATAATAACAGATCCCCGTCTTTGAGCAAGCATGGATTACAAACCCCTGCTCTGATTTATTTCAGCAAGAATACTAGAGGAGCTGCATGGCAGGATCAGTGCAAATCTTTGTAACCATGACGAGGCAGAAAATAGTTTTTAAATTGCATTTTACACCAAAACATTTTACTCAGCTTTTATTAGTATTTTCTGTTATTTCCAGCCTTGTAATAAGATTGAATGTATAGTGATTAAATAAAGGGATACTAGTGGTCAAATTTGCAAATCATCTAAAAGTGAAACATGTAAGTAAGTTGGTAAGCAGCTTGTCATGTGGAGAAAGATCTTTCAGCCTCGACATTCTTATTATATTGGGTTTTAAAAATAAACCTGGCTTTTTGTACCTGTGAGAGATTTCTGCTGTAATGCCCATCAGTAGAAAATTGTAGAGCCACACTATATCAGAAGAAACAGTAATAGAAACAATCTTAGTGTCACTTTCGTTTAACTCTGATATTTGTAAACACAGGACATGCACCGAAAAAAAAAAAAGCCAAGTGCAAATAAGGACAAATAATGACTTAAATTAAGATATGTATAAAAGCTTACACGCACAAAACACACAAAAACAACCAATAATATATAGCATCAGTCTCCCCATGTTGAGTTGTTAACTAGCATGGCTCACAAAGTAAAAGTTGAAAGCAGCTAGTCATACTAATAGGTGCCCACCATCTTGAGTTTATTCTTACACATTATCTGCCCGGTGATGGTTACTGTTTACACAGTCACTTGCTGCTGTGTTGTGCTGGAATCGGTTAACAGGGCGCTGATGGTAGCGTTTTACTGGAAGACCTCTTTGTTGATCCACATCAGGCTGCGCGTCTCATTGGGCTTTACCTCGTACTCAATGTAGTTAAACTTGTTGCCAAACTGGCAGTGCTCACGCTTGTAGTAGTTGTAGTATTTCACCTGCCACACTGTTTCGAAGACGCCTGCCTCCTTAAACTGACAACAAAGCAGAACAGATCATCAGATCAGATCAACACAACCAGACGTCAGACAGAAAAAGTGTGATTTAATTGGCTTAGCAAATTGGTTTAGCAAAATAAACATAGCTAAAGCTTGTTGGTTGAGGTGTTGGACGGCAGATTAGAAAGGTTGCGAGTTCATACCGCAGGACCACCATGTGTCACAGTGTCTCTTTGTTTGATTTTTCAAAGATTAAAGTCAGAGATCACACAGTCTACGAGTTTGGTAGCTTTAGTCAAATACAGTTTACAAAAAGTTTCTTTTCAAAGAAAGTAAGAAACATGAGAGTAAAAAAACTGAAAACAAGACACTATTTTTGCATTCATGAAAGGAGTCTCTAGTATCATGAATTGGTGGCTTTCTGGAGCCTCTACTTCACAGCAGAAGCCTAGGTTGCTATAGTGACCATCCTCCCTGAGAACCAAGCATTACTGGAATTGTGAAGGTAACCACCATTAAGAGAAATGAGGTTCTTTCAACAAATTTGATGTAAAGAGTAAGGTTGTCACGATTATTAAATAATCGCCTGATAGCAGTTATTTGACCTAACGCGGTCTTTAAATCCAACAGCAATTATTACACCCTTACTAGCCACAAAGGGGAAGCTGTAGTACCTGCAGGACCCTACTTTTAACCTGAGTAAGTGAGTGGAGCGGCATGATTTAAAAGTTGGAGCGGTGTGGTTTTTTTTGATGCTCCAAGTGCTCTTTAATAACTCTTCATCACCAACTTAACTCATGGTAATGATATATAACAATAATAATAATAATAATAATAAATGATTAATTAATTCATTTACATGTAGCTAAACATATAAACACCACTGACAGGACACAAAATATAAATTTCCCTAAATACTATTTTCTATAATAAAATAGTTACAGTAGATCGTTAATATAGCACAACTTGGGGCGATTATAAAACGCTTTGAGTCTTTGAATGCTTAATTTCTTTTCACGAACAATTGATAGTTAAAGCCCTTAAACAAACAATTAATTGCTAAAGTCCGAAAACAGACAATAAATCATCATAATCACAATTTTTTTTTTTTAATGAATCGTCAAATTTGATACTCGTGTCAGCCCTAGTAAACACTGACCATTTTAGGTGTGTATATTTATTATTTAGAATAATTAATTTAAAAATTATATTTAAAAATTTACCTTTTAGCTTCCAATTTTGAAAAATTTTTAGAAGAAAAAAAAACCTCT
This sequence comes from Bagarius yarrelli, assembly GCA_005784505.1. Taxonomy (NCBI): domain Eukaryota; kingdom Metazoa; phylum Chordata; class Actinopteri; order Siluriformes; family Sisoridae; genus Bagarius; species Bagarius yarrelli. Next base: position 10,714,861 of record VCAZ01000004.1, on the reverse strand, counting down.
GTAGTTTATTATAAAACAACTAATTTTACCTGTTATTACTGCTGTTTTCTCTAAATAACAGAAAGCTGCTGGAACACTTTATATTATTATTTAGATCATGCAGAGCTTGCATCATTCAGAGACTTTTTTTATTTATTTACCAGAAAATATAAATCACGTCTTCACAAATGCCTCAAGCGTCATGTGACCAATTTTACCGTTACCTCTTGTGACGTGTACAAGCGGCTTAGTGTTTACCGTAAAATAAGGTGATTAGCGCACTTCCGGTTCAACGGTAGAGGCGAATATACCATCTCTTATAACTCTACACTCGGCATCATCTTTCTTACACACACTCGAGTAGGACCATTTTAAACTGTAACCTGACTGTGAATGTGAATTTACCTGTATTGACACCTGGACAGGTTGTCTGTCTCCGCTTTTGGTGTGGGGAACACCCTCGGTGTCGTAAAACCCGTGATATACGGCAGACTCCTTATCGTTAGACTGCAGCTCCAGATCAAAGCTTTTCCCACCGATTCCCATCGAGCTAAAAATCAACATCAACAATCGAGTTTAGAATTTGGGGGTTGGTAATGTTTCAGCACAATTTATTTGTACCTTTTTTGTGTGTGAGACGTAGGCCTAGTCCCTAGTCCTTCGGTTTAAATGTCTATCCCCTCGACAGCATTTCACCCAGTCTTAATAATAAATAAAGAACCTTGAGGCGCTGAAGTATTCGGGGTGAAACCAGCTGTTTACTGAGTCTTTTGAAAGCCACCATGTTCATATTTATTACACATAATAGTAGACGCTCATGTGACCGTTTTTCGTACAGGTGCACCGGGCACCACACCCAGAAAACGATGAAAACGCATTCACGCGTGCGCAGACGAGCTTTATTTCATCTAACGCACTATATATAGATATATATATATATATAGAACTATATCCGCATTCAAACAGGACACTTACACGGGATCGGCGTTCCCCGGTTTTAACACCACCTCGATTTTGTATTTGGAGCCCGTCAGCAGTTTGATGGTCCGCGTCTGTCCGAACCGCGACCCGTCCGCTTTAAAGAACACCGGGCCGTCGTTCGGCTCCATCTTTAACGACACGCAAATATTAATTAACGCTGGAACGTCTGCCATGACGAAGAAGCTAATGATAACGGACCCTGGACGTCTCGTGCGCTCCCTGCATCTAAAGAGATGGTGGAAGGGCCATAGCAGGGTTGCCAGATCCGCGTGAAAAACTAGCCCTATACCGAATTAAAAGAAGACCCGGCTGCAGGTCACGGTAATGAGAACTGCGGCTGTACAGAGAAATTGGAGTGGGAGAGTGTCAAGAGGTTGTTAGTGAGCAAAAATCTTAGAATATGTATATTTTTTGTTACTTATATTTATTAAATTAACATTTAATGTACTACCTACTTTTAATTGTGAAATTATATGGTGCATTTAAATCCTATTACCTTAAAAAAAGACTTATATGCAGTTACATTTCAGTACCCCTGTCTACTTAAATAAGTCATCAGCAGGAAAGTGCGCATTTTAGGCGGCTAAAATATCTAGCTGGCAACCCGGATGCTGGCAGCTCGCAGGAAGCTGCACTACTGGATGCTGTGATGCAGGAACCGGTTTCTAATGTAAAGCTAAACACTTCAACATACAGGTCTAATTTCTCAAATATTTACAGTGTCAGTGTCAATACAGTGACAGATGAACAAATAAAAGAACATTACAATGCGAATGTTTTATTTGATTCTATTAATATTTATATTGTAATTACACATATTGTAGTTATACCGTTTTATTGTATTCTGTTTTATGAAGATGTAGATCAATCTATTACATCAAATGCTCAACTAAAAAAATTACAAAACAATCCCTCAATAATAAGGTTTCAGGTTTCCAGTGTAAAAACCGTTGCTAGTGAGATCAGGAATTTCCTCCAGTTGAGGCATCTGCTTAATGGCCACCACAGTGAACTGTGTTTATCTTTAAATCACGGTTTATTCTTTATTAGTTAAATAATAAATAACTTTCCCTAAAGATGCAAAGTAAAAAGACTAGTCAAAGCTTCTAGGAAGGCCCCCTGAGCAGAATTTTACCTGGGGATCAAAATGACCTGCCACCAAAATGACTGTAAATTATCCGCACAATATGAATCTAACACACCATTATCAAGTTTTCTATGTGTTGTAGCTGTGTTGTTTACAGGATTTTTAATTGTAACAGTAACAAACCCACAAGAGTGACCAGGTGTTTAATTGCACTTTAACATTTAAAGCCTTGCAGTTCTAAGTAGAAAACTTAATGTTGTGTAGTGAAAAGTAGATAAACTAGAAAACAGTATAGTCTAGTTTAAGTCACATTCTTTTTTTTAACTTACTTCTTTTTTGTTTTTTCTCTTCGTTGGTTTTCTCCTTTTTTCTTTTCTCTGCATCAGAAGAATGTGTCCTTTTTGTGACATTCATGAGAGTTTTCCTGCAGTGCCACTGCTTTTTTAATCGACTTTAATAACATTAACATTAATTAGTCACACTCTGGCTGTGCATACATCCCAGTAACATAATACTGCCTTGTTTTTTATTTAATATTTCATTTTTGTATAATTACCATTGTCCATTCATATATACCTTTGGCTATACTGTTTTCTAGTTTATCTACTTTTCAGTACACACCATTAAGTTTTCTACTTAGTACTGCAAGCCATAGAGAACGTTCTGCTGCCTGCAACATTCTCCAGCATGACCGGTTTGGCAGTGGGTCAGTAATGGTGTGGGGTGGCATTTCTTTGGGGGGCCGCACAGCCCTCCACGTGCTTGCCAGAGGTAGCCTGACTGGCATTAGGTACCGAGATGAGATCCTCAGACCCCTTGTGAGACCATATGCCGGTGCGGTTGCCCCTGAGTTCCTCCTAATGCAAGACAGTGCTAGACCTCATGTGGCTGGAGTGTGTCAGCAGTTCCTGCAAGACGAAGGCATTGATGCTATGGACTGGCCCTCCCGTTCCCCAGACCTGAATCGAATTGAGCACATCTGGGACATCATGTCTCGCTTCATCTAGGAGTTGGCGGATGCTTTAGTCCGGGTCTGGGAGGAGATCCCTCAGGAGACCATCTGCCACCTCTTCAGGAGCATGCCTAGGCATTGTGGGGAGGTCATACAGGCACGTGGAGGTCACACACACTACTGAGCCTCATTTTGACTAGTTTTAAGGACATTACATCAAAGTTGGATCAGCCTGTAGTGTGTTTTTCCACTTCAATTTTGAATGTGACTCCAAATCCAGACCTCCATGTGTTAATAAATTTGATTTTCATTGATATTTTTGTGTGATTTTGTTGTCAGTACATTCACCTATGTAGTATTTAATAAGAATATTTCATTCATTCAGATCTAGGATGTGTTATTTTGAGCAGTGTATTTTATTTTTGTTTAGGTTTTATACAGAATGAGAAATGTAAAAGCTTCCCAGCTCCACCAAGCCACCACTGTTGAGCCCCTGAGCAAGGCCCTTAACCCCCAATTGCTCAGTTGTATAACAAGGGATATTGTAAGTCGCTCTGGATAAGGGCGTCTGCCAAATGCTGCAAATGTAAATGTAAATGTAAATGTAAAAGTGAGCAGCATCGTGTATTTTGTTCGTTTTGTTCATGTGATTAAAAAGAATGACAACATTAAATATAATAATAGGTAATATATTAATTAAAAAAAAAAACAACAAATAAGGATTTTAGTCATAAAAAGTGTATAAAAAACCCCAAGTTGAATTACTTGTAATGATTTAACAAACTAGAAAACAAGATGATCCGTCTCTAATGTAAAATTTTACCTATTCTTTCTATTCTTGACATTTTTTTTACTTTCAAAGTAAAAAGAGTCTGTCCTGATAACAGCACCAACATTCTAGTAATTACAACATCCATTTTTAATTACAAAGCATACCATTTAAAATATTATTTTTTAAAAACTTACAAATAATTACATTTTTAAGAGTAAAAACAAGTGGCTAGATTTTTTTCAGCAGGTAGTCCATACAGCATTTCATGATCACTAGAAAAGTCAGTATCTTTATCTCTCCAGCTCTGCCTCCAGGATTTCCCCCCAGGTCTCTACATCAAGAGCACACATGCTGTTTGGGGGCAGATCATCAACACAGCGGATGTTGCTGTACCTTCCCCTCAACCATCTTCTTTTCACGCAGCTCTTATGGTAGTTACGCACCAGAGTCACCTAGAGAAAAGGAGCAACAAGTTAAAGAATTTAAACACAAAAAAAATTATTTTTCTCATCTCGGCTAACACTATTACCGACATGACTAACCTTCCAGGACAGCCCGTCGCTCCGGTCCCCGTCCACTTCCCTGTGGCAGACGGACAGCGCACTCAGACAGTGATTCCTCCATAGGTTGTCGCTGCCTTCGATGATCACATTCCATCGCTTGCAGGTGACCGAGGCTCGACACAGGCTCCTAACGTCCAGCTCGCTAAAGATCTTTACACTCATCTCTGTAGGAAGCATCTCTGTAAAATTCAGTTCTGATTCCCCATTTCTTATGGAGATCAAGGAGATGGCTCTTTCTTTAAAAGCACGGGGGTTGATGGTCCTTTTGGAGACATGCTGCATCTCTTAACATCGCCTTACACGCTCCTTTACTAAAGCTGACACAGATAACAACACAATTTTGACTTAGGCAGACAGTGATAATAAAGAACACAAAAACACAGCTCAGAGTAAGCATTGATAGTGACACAGCTTAGCCCTAATTGGCTGGATGGCAATACAGATTTTTTCATTGGGAATTTTTATTAAGTATTATTGTGATCCCAGCTGTCTGTATCGCATATTTACCTTAATGGCCTTTCTCTGTTTATGCAATCACAATCATGATTTATATCAGGTTTATTGTAAAAAAAAAAAAAAAAAAAAAAACTAAAAACAAATCTAAACTCAGATCATAAGACCGTAGGAATCACATGCTATTGACAATAATTAGTAGTACGGCTATTAACTACTCTAAATCCCCCTTTACTATAAGCTAGAACAACCCTTTTTCTAGAATAAATATCGTAAAGTGTAAACGGGATAATTAAGGTGCTATAACGGCATTATATTTATATGTGGCTGTATACATCCGCGATCTAACGCAAGAAAATACAGTCAAATAATAATTTTAGTGTCTGTACCATGTAATCGTAAATATAAATATATAACAGCATAATCAATTTTAGGGGTAACTATTTAGCAGAAATAATGAATTTTTACCCTATTTCTTCAGCTGGTTTCGCTTGCGTGACAGAACACCGTTTAAATGTCTTGTTTATTGATTCCTACGACGTCGGACACCGCCCATCTTCTCGCTGCGCATGCGCGGAGTTTTCGAACGAATACAGGATGGGTCCCTTTTTAAATAAATACATTTATTTACATCTGTACATTTACAAATTAATAAGGAAATAAGCAAAAATAAATTATTTTGTAAATAACGTTACTGTGTATGCGCCAATAAAAACCTTTAAAATTTAAAAATTGCATAAAATGCACATAATCAACAAATAACAATAAAATATAAAATACAATTTTATCAGAATTATTTATAGCATTAAAAGGGTTAAAATGGTTGCCTACATTTAAAAAAAATATATATATAAATCGTCTACCCCGCCCCCTATGGATATGCGGAAGTACGTACCCGGAAGTTCCACCAAAAAAACTTGTGGGAATGAAGAATTTATTTTGCTACTAAATATCTGTTTTATTTTGTGTTTTTTTTTTTTTTTTTTTTTTTTTTTTTTTTACCGTTGACAAAGCTTATCAAGCAGGTTTGCATTGGGTTGTGGGTTTTTTATTTAGTGGTTTGTATGTAAGGATAATATTAAAAACAGTAAATTTTTATCTGTAATTTATTTTAATATTATTGAGTCTTCAACTTGTATCCATGATTTTATGTTGCATGTGTGTGTGTGTGTAACGTGTGATGATTATTGTTATAATAATCAAATGTCTTATTTGCTCGCTGTCTGAAATTTAGCATGCCAGACTTTGAGTTAGAGCAGGTGGACGGGGAAGAAACAGCGACCATTGACCTGCCAAACGGAGACACTGTGATCGGGAGAGGACCATTTCTAAACGTGAGACATTTATTTACTTATATTACTACAAGACGGAAGATTTGCAGCAGCTGCTTCTTGTGGTTCCCCTGCTGATAGTATCTCATCTTGCTCCTCCTGCTCTAACACACCTGATCAAATTCATCAGATTCCTAACACCTGCCCAGGACTGGGTGGGAGGTTGTTTCCCCATGATTGGGCATCATGTCAGCGTAAAAAGTCACGATCATAAACCTTTACTTTCTTTTGCACAGCAACAACAAAAACAATTTCTTATCTCGCAATTGCAAGATTGCATCAGTCCTCTAGATGGCACTGCATGGTGGGTCTCAGTATTGACCAGGGAGGGTTTCTAAGGGTTTTTAATCAACAAATTTTAAATTCAACAATTTATTATCATGATGCTTTTATTCATACATTCTGCATATTTATGGTTTATACAACATATAAAATATTTTGATGTTATGATACAACATTAGTCATTATATATGAGTGTACCAGTCAGGGCCGCATAAACCTATGGCCATCTGGAAATCATCTGAAGTTTGTACCTGGTTGTTTTGCTTTAAAGAGTTTTTTGGATACATGAGATTCACTGAATCAACATATTTTTATGTCTTTATTCACAAACCGTACTGTTTTGTTCGTCATTTATCTGCCATGAGAAAGCTATGGCATTTTCTGTCTCTCCCCAAACAGGTGAGCGATAAACGAGTGTCTAGGAATCATGGGATTCTTGAAAACGTGGATGGAAAGCTGCGTCTCAAACCTGTACGTGCTGCAGGTGCTTTTTTTCTTAACCCATCTACTGATTTTACCATGAAGGTTTGATTATGCTGAAGTGTTCACATAAGAGGCTCCACAAAAAATGAACAACAAGATCAAAAAGTCTTTGATGTCCTGTTATCTGGCTCCCATATGTTTTTTCTTTTGCTTCTCTATCTCTTTTTTTTTTCTCGATCGCTTTCTTTTTCTCTCTCTGTCATTGTCTAGCTGTATTTCTTTTTATGGCTTTTTCTGTCCATTGCTGTTCCTTCTCTTAATCTCTTACTTTTTTGTATTTTCATGTGATTTATTTTATATTTTTAATGCGATTTGTTTGGCCAAAGCATTTTGTGCACAGCAACACAAACGGTAGTAAAAAAATCAGAGAGAAATAAAATGTAAACAACTAATAATATTATAAATGTAACAATCTCAGACAGTATACACAAAAGAATAACAAAATATAAACATACAAAGAATAATTGTATTAAGAAAAAGACCAGTGAAATGACTGAATATTTCAATTAAATGAATGAAATTGAAACCTAATAGAATACATTATTATAAGAAAACATTGTACACTAATATAAACTATTTTTATGTCGTGGTATCATGTGACGATGTGAGGTGCTTCATTAGGTGTTGGGCTACTAACTGAAAGATCGGGGTTTGATTCCCAGCCTCACAAAGGGCCCCCTGAGCAAGGCCCCTAACCCCCGATTGCTCAGTTTTATAAAAGATTCCCAACACCACCATGTTAACACTGCTAAGCAGCTGAGCAAGGTCCTTTACCCCATATTGCTCAGTTGTATATATGAAATATATATCGTCGCTTTGGATTAAAACGTCTGCCAAATGCAGTAAATGTAATGTAATGCTATTTTAACATTATAATTTGGCCTCTTGCAGTCTCCTTGTAGTCTCCCTGGTGATAGCGACTAGGAAGAGAAATAGAGATGTCGATGGTCAGTATATGTTTACATTCCAAAATTCAGGCTGTTTTGCAATGAAAAAAAACAATTTCGTGTTGTGAAAGTTTGCAAATGGTTTGTAGGGTGTGGGTGTGGGTGTGTGTGTGTGTGGGGGGGGGGGGGTCAAGGCTGCCAAAAAGTCCATAAAACGGTCTCTGTTACGCTTTCTGTCTTACTGTCTCTGTAACCGTTCATCTCTTCGCGTCTATCATTCCTTAAAAACACTTTTTAAGATATTTCACACACTCTTCCTGTGTCCACTGCAGACACACGTGAACCCCTGTTTTGTTCAGACATCTAGAGATGCGTCTCCGCAGCCTCTGGAGAGGGACCAGTGGCACCAGCTGAGGGAAGGCTCTGTCTTTTCTCTGCTTCCAGGGAAATACCTCTACAGAGTGCACGCTGTAGCGGAGAGAAGGACGCCCAGGTAACACCTACACATTCTTTTTTATAGGGGTACGATTTGAGGCTTGTATATATTCTTTGCATGTTTAAGTGTATGTATTCGCAAAAAGGAATAGGACATCTGACTATCACATCCTGTCTTTTTTTGATCCTCCTATTCTAGATGTAGTCTCACTCTTCTAACTTCTCAGTAGATTGTGATCATTGTAAATTTGAGTTCATTTAGCCACAATAGTATTAGTAAGTTCAGACACTAATGTTAGGTGAAGAGGTCCGGGGTGCAGTTCATCCCAAAGGTGTCATTAGGGTTGAGTCAGAGTCAGAGCACTGGACACCCCAGTTCTTTCACACCAAACTATAACTCATCATGTCTTCATGGAGCTCTGGGGCTTTGTGCACAGGGTCATTGTCCTGCTGAAACACTGTATGGATCTCTTAGTTTAAGTGAAGAAATAAAAATATGCCACAAGACACAGAGACATACTAAACAACTCAGACTTTATGGCAACAGTTTGGGCAAAACGTACAAACATTCATGTTGTGACTTACATTTATCTTCTGTTTAACTGAACAGTTGTAGGTTAGGGGCTTTGTTAAGGGGTCTTGGCAGCTTGGTGGGATTTGAACGTTTTATCTTTCAGTCTGTAGTCCAACATCCTACTGGTGAAGTAATGCCTGTAGCCCCACCCCTCAATTCTCCACTTCTGCTGGAAGTTTTTAAAAATTACTGTAGTAATTAAACCCCACATTAAACCCCATGTGTGTTTTGTGTAGCATAAAAAACAAAAGTTTAGTGTTTGTTTAGCCGATGTGCATGCAGGCTTTTTCAACCAACGCTGCCCCTATGTGTTACGCAGCCGACTGGGGAGAAAATATGGTAATTTGTCTCGCAGTGCATTCATGAGAAATCAATTCATGACATGTCATTTGCATGAATTTCAATGTCAAAGAGTTTGTGTTTGCATTTAAAATACATAAAATAAACTCTTCCTGAGTAATGTTTATTTCCAAATAAAAATTCTCCATCCTGTTCTCATATTCCAAAAATATCAGGTTCAGCGTTTTAGATTAATTTTGGATCAGTTATTCCATCGTACATCACAGTATGAGTTTGTTCTCCTATGAGAAGATAAAAAAACATGGTGTTATTTATGCTAAAAGCTCTTTATTTAAACTCCAGATAATTTCCCAGAGCTGTGCTGTCAGCAGGATCTGATCCACATCGAACCGTAATATCAAATACACATGACAAACTGATTTATTATACCGTAAAACCTCTAAGTACAAAAGTTAGACACATGATCTGTAAATGTTTCAGGAAAAACAATTCACATAGAAGCACATACTTTTTCGTCTTAACAGGAACAGCCAGGGTTTTGAGGAGATGGAGGAAGAGGAGACTGAGAAGGAGCAGATCTCGAAATCCTCCCGATCGTGTGAGGAGACGCTGGCATACACTCCTTGCGCCAAAAACGGTCCATCGTTTACCTTCGAAACTGGCGTAGCCAACCCTGCTGCATGTCATAAGGTGGGGTTTAAACACTGTAGTTACAGGGAAAGGGGTGTGATATAGTCCGACCGAAAGTGTGACTGAAAAGATTTGTGCAAATTTACTTTTTCTACAAATGTATTGGTTAGATCAGATTTGATGTTGGAATGTGATGGGATTCAGTTAGAGTCAGGGCTGCAGTGCAGGACACTCTAGTTCTTCCACTCCAATCAGAACACAGCATGATCATCATGTAGCTTAGAGGGGCATTCTCATGCCGGAACAGTGTTTGGGTCTCCTAATGCAATTAAGGCTACAACATACAGAGGTCTTCGTGGAAACAATCTGGGGAAAGAACCAAGTGTGATGAGCAGATGGTATCCATATCCTTTTCATATAGTGTATCTAAAGCCATTTTTTGAAGGTGCAATTAGCAACATTATCATGTTCGACTATCGGTTTAGCCATTACCCACATGAATGATATTTTACATTACTAGCCAGGGGCGGTTCTAGGACTTCATCTATAGGGAGGCTTATCCCTCGCTACTATTACTGATAACACTAACCAGTGTATTACAGAATGTCTAAAGTACAAATATAAATGCTAACAGTCACATGAACCAACATATTCTATAGCATAAAAAACACAGTGCCGAATTACCTTAAGCCTCCTGCTCACCCACACATAGATAAATTATCAAGTTAGAAAGAAAAGAAATAGCAAAGGATGAAAAGAGACACACATGACAGTAAGAGAATGAGGGAAAATCTGAGTAAAAAATAGATAAATGGATTTAATATTGATAAATATAAATCATGGAAGATAGAATAACACTTTTTAGTAATTGTTGCAGCATGAATCAATTAAAAAATTAAATAAAAAACATTATTTTGTCTTTTATGCTCATACAAGACAGAACACAAACTGTGTGTAATACAAATCCGAGGTGACTTTGAATCATTATAAGATGCTCGTCAGATCACATAGTCATAGTTTGTTTGATTTTGTGTTGATTTAAGTGGAGCTTAAATGGTTTAAGCCCTGAGTGGTTGAATGGAGGTTCATGCCCCACTACTGCCAGGCTGCCACTATTGGGCCCTTGAACAAGACCCTTAACCCACAGTCGTATCATGGCTGACCTTGGATTCGAACTTACCCTTACTTAAACAGTCGTATCGATGGCTGACTTGGATTCGAACTTTATCTTCCTAAACTGGGGTGGGTATGCAAAAAAAAAAATACAAATTTCCCTGTGCAGTAATGTATAAGTGACAACATTATACTACGTACCATAACTCAGAGTTTTTAATGTGTCATGGTAACTGGTATTGTGACATATGTTAGTTAATGAAATTGTAACTCAAGTCACAAGTTACAACAAGAAAGTGGCAATCACAGACATTGTTAATGCTTCACTAATGCATACACCTCTCACAATAGCTTATAAGAAAGCTACGAAGATAATATCCCTTTTCTGCAGCATAAAGCCAACAAGGTATTTTGTTTCATTGTCCTTGCTTGGGTACCTGTTATTAAATTATTTGTAAAATGTGTTTTTTTTTTCTGAAATCAAGCAAGAAGCAAGAAAGCCACTTGAGTCCATTGTGCTTGGAGGGAATTACACTTGGTCCAGCTGATGCCTGTTGAAAACCTTTTTAAATGTCATTAGAATTGAATTTGGGTGCCATAAAGGCTTAAGAACATCCTGGTGGCATAATGATGTCATTTGGGCACAGAAATGTCCCTATTCTTGTTGTCATTAAGGTGTAGGAGTGTCAATTAAAATGTTCTAAACAAAGTGTTGTGTAGCTTTTTACCCACTTTCCCTGTAATAAAAGTGATCGCAAACTGCAGTTAAGCAAGCAGGTGGCAGCACAAAAAAAATCACATGACACTAATAATATAGGAACTATCATAATGTAGCCAAGGTGATGTCATAAGAGCGTTATTGGTATTTTGCATTACTTTAATTAATCACATAATACTTGATGTGTAATTGATTTGCCTTAAATAATGATGCTGTACTAAAATTTCATGTGCTGTTCTACCAATTGCTAACAGCTGTTCAGTCAGAAAAGTAGATTTCAAGAGGTCTTTCTGTGTCTGTGTGTGTAGGTTGGTGGCGATTCCCACTCTTCTTGTAAATCCGACGATCCTGACCCTCTGACTCCTCGTAAAACCAGAGTTCTTCCTACTTGGATGATGGCCACCACTCCTGCAGCCCTAAACACATCAAATGCAAAAGGTAGCAGAAAGAGAACATTGTGTTCGGTCCAGAGACATTTCAGGAGGTTCAGTGGCCTTAAAACACTGAGTGAAATAGGAATTTTTAATCTTTTGCTAAAGTGGCTTTTTATAAGCGTGTTAAGTTCTCTTGAGCATCATTCAGTAAAGTCACTGTAGCCTTTTAAACATTTTCTCCCCTATAAACTAAAAACACCCTGTGTGCAGCGATTTCTCACTGTAAGACTCCTGGTGCTGTTTTGTAGACTGATAAAAGCCCAACGGTCAGCACAGGCTGTTGTAACTGCAAATGTTTCATTTTAAAAACCAAGACAAAAATACTCTCTGTTAAATCTTTTTGTCTGGCTTTTTTTACCGCCTATTTTGCTGACTCCTTTATTCAGACTGACTTATATATATCCCATTTAGACTACTGAGCGGTTACCTGCTTATGAGCCCCACATTAGCAACTTGGTCATGGGAATTAAACTCATGACCCTCAGAGCAACTGTACAACATATTAACCCACAAGCTACCAATTGCACTTTCAAGTGCACTTGCACTCGCGCCTTCAAAAATGTGCTGTGTTTCTCCTCAGAGAAGATGATGATCGTTTAGAGGCCGATTAAAGAAGCGGTCGTTTTGTTTAAAAGAGATTTTCCAACCGGCAATAAGGTTGCAAAAAAAATTGAGAAAATCCTTTTTTAAGTTTTGTCGTTTACTTGTAAGTAGTGTCATTTACCCACAATTCCTGGGAATCAGGAACGGTTGAAGATAAAAAAGGAAAAAAAGATGTTATCTCTAACTGTCTGGTTTTGCATTGAGGTTAATAATTTAAGTTGGTTTTGAAAAACATTTTTAGTCACAATAGTTGTAAATGAGTGATTATTTAAATTCTTTCTCTTTCAGGTTAAATAAAATAGTTTTTCATTAGATTTTTTTATTCTTTTTGTATTTTTAGTTTTTATTTTTCTGTCCATTGCACTTTATACTGAAACCATGTGCTTTACATCTTTACATGTAACTTTTTACATCTCTGTCTTACAGCAACCAAACGAGCTCCAGCACGCAGAGTCCAAAACACAACGCCTTCATCCAAACCCTCGGCGGGACCCAAACGACCCCGTGCTAAACTGCCTTTATCATCAGAAGAGGAGAACAGGGTTGCGGAGGATGAAGATGAGGAGGAAGGATGCAGCAAAGCCCCCAAAAAAAGGGCAAGAAGGCTGAAAAGTGACCCGGAAGAGAGCCAGGTATGCTCAGAACCTGAATGATTGAAACAGAAGTAGAAGCTTTTATTTTTTTACATATAAAATGATTTTCTTCAAATCTCAAGGGCCCAAAAGTGGCAGCTTGGTATTTCTGGGGCTTAAACTTCAACCTTCTAAGCATTCTTAGCAGCTCAGAGCCTTTAACCATAAAGATGTTCGTGTCAGCAGTGTGTTTCTAATCATTTGATCATCTGATTAGATAAATTTTGTATATCTTCTTTACTGATGGCAAGTCTCTGCATCGGCACAGTGTCTCCCGTTTACACTGTGATCCTTAGGCACTAAAAATCAGTGTTTAAATCATTTACTCCTCAACAGGACCAGGCTCCAGCTTCAGCGTCCAGCCTGGAAAGATCACAGCGGGATGAAGACGCCGACACAGCAAGAAAACCTGGCAAACTAAAACCTGATATGAGTCAGGTGTCTAACACCAGGGGATCAACCTCGATGCCTGAAAACTCTGTAAGTTCAGGGGCAAACCTGCAGAAGGCTAAAGTTCAGCGCAGGACTCCATGTCCTTATGGCACCTCCTGTTACAGGTATTTATCCAACCCAAATTCTTATTTTTTGGAAAATAGACAGCAGTTTTCTGCATGTGAAATCCATTTCCTCAAGCAGGAGCTCCAGAAATGATAATTAAATTTCAAGTTCATGCCTTGGTTTATTTCCACCAGCTTTGAGATAAGATCCTGCTATGCCTTTCTTGGTAAAAAAAATCTGACAAATTACATCATTTAAACTTTTACCACAGATAAATTGGTTCCGTTGTTCTTTTGCAAGTATCAAAAGGACATCATGGCCGTTGCGCTCTTTTGTTTTTCTGATTTACTTTTTTGATAGGCTTAAAATGGCACATGATGTAACACTTCACAATGATGAATCTTCCTAAAGTTTCCTCATTAAGGCAAACTTCCAGCTCTTTCACTTTACCACGCTGGGCCTGGAATCCCAAAACAACTAAAAATCCCCCCATAGATCATCTGAACTAGCAGAGAAAGAGAGAAAGATAAGAGAGAAAACCTGAAGGAGTAAAAGAGAGAGGAGAGACAGAAGGGGGGACACAAAGGAGGAGATACCAAAGTAGAGAGAGAGAGAAAAAGACATAGGGAAAAAAAGAGAAAATAAGAGAGAATGATGATAAAGAGAGAGAGAGGTAAAGAGAGAGAAAAAGACAGAAAAAGATGAGAGGAAATGAGAGAGAGAGAAAAAGGCATCATTTGCATTATCTTTGAGCGTATTTTTTTGTAGCATAGTTTTTGGCTAATAAACCATATTATATTGAATCGTGATAAACCTTATCTCCATAGGGATGATAAACTGGACATTTTTAGTCCATATGGATTAGAACCCGTAAACGTTCCACAGTCCTCCCGCTGCGTTCCATGAGTAAAATCTTTGTGTCGTACTTCAGTCAGAAAGAAAAAAGCTTAACGCATATTTTTGGAAAGCTGAGATTCTTGTGATTTATAATAATGCAAAAAAATTTAAGGTACAATGAACACCAGGTACAATCAAGGTCTTTGTCAGACCACCAACAGCTGAACATACTCACAACACAAAAAAGCTTACCTATAAAGCCATTAATAAATGTGAAATACAAAATTTCAACAGCAATCATGTGGTTACTCAGTAAAGGATACAGGCAATAAAATTCAATAAAATATGAAATCTAGACACATAATAATAATAATAATAATAATAAATAAACCTTCTAGTTTTTGTAGCTTCAGCCATTGTTGGGATAATCTTTTAAAGCTGGGGGAGAGTTAACAATCTTTGTATCTCAATATATATATATATATATATATATATATATATATATATATATATATATATATATATATATATATATATATATATATATATATATATATCTCGTTATCAATGAATATGGAAAAAGATGATGAAGATTGCCTTTTTGCCATGTGGCCCAGCCCCTACGTCCACTCAGCTTTTGTTATGGAAACTGTTATTCACAGTAACAGATTGATCATGTTCTGGAAGCCCATATATTTTTTACGAGTTGCCATATCCTGGAAAATTCACAACTGTGATCATGGTCTGTTTCTAGGAAAAACCCGATTCATTTTCAGGAGTGCAGTCACCCTGGAGACGATGACTACGAGGAAGAACAAACCAACACTGACGATGATGACGATCGGCCGGAGTGTCCCTATGGAACCGACTGCTACAGGTGCTTCTGATTAACGGAATATTCTGTTGTACTACATGCATAAATATTGTTCATTTAAAAACCAAAATTAAATAAATTAAGGAAAAAGTATTAAACCTTATCGTGTGCCAAGGCACAACTGTTTGAAATGATGAACTTGCTTTTAATTTTAAATTGTGTTTGTGCTGTTGTGTCGTCGTGTGTCATGTGACATTATCAACATGTTGGATGTAGTACCAATAATAATAATAACTATAATCATACTATATAGAACACACCTTTTCCGAAAGTATGTACTAACTACTACTTTATTAGTATGCTATTTTCGATGCAGTGTTACCGCCTGGTAACTATTTTTTTTTTTATTTATTTTTTTACATGTAATTATTTAGTGGCACAGTTTTATACACTCCAATGTAAGAATTGGATTGAGGAATTACAGCACAGCAGCTATAGTACAGGGTGTGAAAAGCAGAAAGGGCTCAACAGTGGCAGCTCGGTGGTCAAAAACAGAACTTTAGACACCTCACGAGTCCTAGAAAAAGACTGCTGTTTGTTAGCTCAGAGTTTTTTCTAATACACATTGTTAACATGCTTGTGTGTTTTTTTTTCTTTTTTCCACTAGGAAGAATCCACTACACAAAAAAGAGTTCAAGCACACTCAACCTCCAGGTCTGTATTTCCTTCTTTAAAAAAATCTTAAAAGTATCCTTTGTTGCTGTGAAATACGTTGCAGACACCAGCACTCAATTTAACACATCTTGTTAAATACGCACATCGGTCCTGCCAAGTGTGCAACAATGACCCCATGACCCAAACAGAGGAGGGTTGGGGAGGTAAAGTAGAGTCGCAATGATGTAACTCTTCCTATCTTTATGTGACTCTCTTGCTTCCTGTTCACTGCAGACCTGCTGATTAAAGAAGACACTAAGAGTTCATTGAGTGGGCAGCATTTACAAGACAATTATGAGAGGGAGTGGGGGCTTCTATTACCACCCACTCAGATTATTCCATTTTCTTTGAAATGCACATTATCATGTCTGGACTAAAGAACACTTTTCTGTTGGGCAGCAGTCCATGCTGTAACTCACATCACTTCAAGACTTTAAGATATCTCAGCAGTTTGGTAAAAAAAAAAAAAAAGAAAAATTAGAGTTTGTGCCAAATTGCAGTCAGTCAATAAGAAGTTTTCAAATGTTGATTAATCAAAATAGTTAAAAGATTTTTGTTTTAAAAGGTTTTAATCCATCTTAAATGTATAGAAATTACACACAATATATTAAGTATACATACATTAAAAAAATGTTTTGTAGTGAAAACACTGACTAGTCTTTTGTTACATCCTGTTTAGCTACCTAGGTGTGTCAAGTGGTAGATTAATAGTTAAGGTGTTGAATTAAATAAATCATCATACGCTATAAATCAGCTGTCTCACCTGCGCAAAAATCAAACCGGCTACCAAGTTTTGGCAGACCATAAACATGATTTTTTTATAATTAAAACGTTCGCAGCTTTGGGAGGTGGTAGCTCAGTGGTTAAGGTGTTGGACTGCTAACCAGGAAGTTCAATTCCCAGTACCACCAAGTTTCCACTACTGGGCCCTTAACTCCCAATTACTCAGTTGTGTAAATGAAATAAATGTAGGTCGCTTTGGATAAGGGCGTCTGTAAATGTAAATGCATCAGTCAGTCTGATGACTGTTTCTATGCACACGTCTTTGCTTGAGTAACATAAGTCGGTTGGTTTATAAAAAGATATATATGTACTCGCAGCTGCAGAACGGCTCTGACACTAAAACAATGAGAGCATTTGATTGCCAGAATTCGAACGGCAGGATTCTATTCTATTCAAGAATCAGCTTATATCTATAAAATAAAAGAATTCAGATTTCAGAAAAAAACAGCACTCAAACAACGATGTGTGTAGAACTCATGAGAGTCATTTTCGACTCTTGCAGGTTATTAAATGTACAGAAGACTTTTTTTTTTAGATTTATGCAATGGAAAATATAACACACAGATACAGTTAGTCCTGAGATAGGATGTGCTGCTGATCTGTGGCAAACCTCTGTTCTCTGGTGCTGTTATACCTTGAAATATTAGTCTCTCTTTTTCTAGCAAAGACGACCACACCGGTTAGCGACGACGATGATGATGAAGACCAATACGAGAACAGCTTTATTAATGATGACAGTGAGGAAGATGACATGGTTGAAGATTCGGATTATGTTCCTGAGTCGGAGGACAGCGAGAAAGAAGACTTTAAACGGCTGCAAAAGGAAGCCAAAGCTTTTCTCCAGAAAAAGAAGAAATAACTGTGAACTAGGTTGTTGTTTGTGTTCTTGGAGTTCTTCTACTTTGTTCAATTTCGAGCTAATCAAATCGGTTGGATCAGAAGATGTTAAGGTGGAGGTGTGTGTCGTAGCTCTGCAGGAAAAAGGTCAAAGGTCATCTGCCATTTGTGCAGTATCTCATCAGTCAAATGTATTTTTCAAATCGCTTCCAGATTTGCAGCAAAACTGAGCACTACACGTTTCAGAGGTTTCAGGTGCAACATCTGGCCACTGGAATGACTTTATCTGGCACTTCTCAGGACTCTGTTAATCGGAATTTTTTTTTCTTTACAGCAGACTCTTGTGTTGACACTCAACTTCGTTTAGATCTGTGGCTTAAAATTTTATGATTTTAGAAGGTGAACACTTTGAGTGAAGGGGTTTTTTTTCTTGTTTTTTTTTTTTTTTTTTAAAAACTGAATGTTCTCATGCTTTTTTCATTAAACTTTTTACTCAATTAATGTTTATGGTGTGTCTCCCAATTTATTAAAGCACAAAAAACTTTTGCATCTTTTATTAAGGTACACACAGGCTCAGGTGAAATGACGGGCTGTGAGAGAGACAGGCTGTAAGAGAGACAAACTGGTGGAAAGACAGTTTGTGAAAGAAACATACAGGTAAAAAAAACAGATAGAAGGACAGGCAGTAAGAGACAGACAGTTGAAAACACCGGCTATAAGAGACAGACAGGTGAAAAGACAGGCTGTTAGAGACACAGACGGATGAAAAGACAGGCAGTG
This sequence comes from Bagarius yarrelli, assembly GCA_005784505.1. NCBI lineage: Eukaryota > Metazoa > Chordata > Actinopteri > Siluriformes > Sisoridae > Bagarius > Bagarius yarrelli. Next base: position 10,696,389 of record VCAZ01000004.1, on the reverse strand, counting down.
AGGAAAAGAGGCTGTAAAAGAGACAGATCGGTAAAAAAACGGGCTGTGATAGAAAAAGAAATTTGAAAAGAGACTAAGACAAACGTGGAAAAACAGCCAGTAAGAGAGACAGACAGGTGGAAAGACGGGCTGTGAAAAAAACAATCAAGTGGAAAGACAGGCAGTGACAGGTGGAAAGACTGGTAGTGAGACAGACAGATGAATATGGTATTTGCTACATTTACATTTGTGCTATTAACCATATTAATATTAACTATGATACTATCCATGAATACTTAAATACTGTATATAAAGACGAACCACAACATTCTGCAGAAACATAGCAGGTATTTTGCAATTATCAAGCAACCTTAAAGAAAAACAATGTAACAGTATACAAAGTCGTGCTACAGTTATTGAAATGATTTGATAGAGGTGTTCGCTTTAGATCAATCAACAGACAGACACATTCGCGTGTTATTTCTATAATACAGGCTTTTGTCAGAGTTAGCGAGCGTGTCTGGAGTCTTAGCCATAGACCTCACACGCAGACACTAGCTAAGCATCCGATGCATTCGGCACAGAGAACTGAAAGCGTCAAATTCTACAGAATTTCAGAGTCCACCTGGAAAAAGAATGCCGTCATGTTTACAACAGTGGCATCAAGGGACGCTAATGAGGACGAGCCAAATGCTGGATTTTTCAGATGATGTGAAATGACGTCTGATGCTGAACATCTTCTGCAGTCAGTCTGTTCTTCTTCCTGGTGTAGTATAAAATCTCCTCTTTGTCCTTCTGGTCAGTTTTATCTGTCTATTTTACTTTTTGTTTGGAAGTCAGAGCTGATCAGAAGGTCATGAGTTCAATTCCCAGAACTAAGCTGCCACTGCTGACAAATAAAATGCCATTTAGGTAAGACACCATGTTTAAGAATGTCTGCCAAATTTTTCGTTTGAGAATACATAAGCCTGTACACATAAGCCTGTACACATTAGGACTAAGTTGTAAAAATTCGCATCCTCACATCTATCATGGTAAGAGGTCAAAAAAGAAACAAAAGCTGACATGGAATAAACACTTTCCTTTTACAGACTGAAACTTTCTTATAAAGAAAAAGAAATTAAAAATCACATTGGTGGAAATGTCACATAGGTGAACAGTGTGTAGACAAGTGTCATATACAGTGCCACAGTATGTTGACAAGCTGCGTAATGGACATAATAAACTACTATAAATTAACATTACAGTATTTGAACCAAAGTGAATTATAATAAAGGAACAATGGGTTATTTGTTTATTTATAATCTTTTTTGTTAAAATCAATAATCTTTTCTAATGTACTTTCTTATTTCCACATTCTTAGACACAAAAATTAGAAGTTAACATAAACCTTCCGAATGGTTTATGTTTTTGGCTCAGATCTTTAGTCTTAATTTTTTTCATAATAAAGCAAGTAAAGAAAAAAAACCCCAGAGACTACAAGCTATTAGCAATAGAAGAAATCCTGCTAATTAAATAAAGAGGCTTTACTTATGATTAACATCCAGAGTCCTATAAAAAAAATTAAGTTAACTGAAACAAAATATGAAAGATATGCTCATTAGCTTCGGAAATATGCACTGTGACATTCAGTTGGATGTGCCGAAGGTAAAGAAAAGCCATAAACCCTGATATGCAAACGTGTTAAAATTAAAGTAAAATTAAAAAAAAATGAACACTGGACACAGGTGATTCTGAGGTATGTCTGAAGTTGCATTTGTGCAGCGAGTGACCTTGATCTTTGCTTCTTCTGAATGATTTTTGAGTCCTCCAGGCAGATAATGGCTTCTGAACCATGCTCACTTCCACTGCTGGTATGACCTGTAGTTCATTTTTTTCCTGAGTATAAAATATATTGTCCTCTCTTTAGCCATTAACAATGTCCTGTATGAGTTTGATTTATTTTCTTGATCTTCTTTTCCACTGCTGGGCGGAACATTAGTTGGCATGGATCTGATACATTGGTTTGGTTGGTGTATCAGGTGAATAGCATGGAGCTACACTATTAAAAACACATTAAGTTACAAAGAAGTGATGAGGAGCAGCTAAACATATCTACAGATCCACCAATCTAAAGTGTCTTAGTCAAATCTATAACAAAGTTTCTTCTGTCAAAGATACTTCCAAATCTAATTCCTTTACTAAGTTTTCCCTTTTTTACTAAAAGTGTAGAAGGTAGGTGTCATCTGCTTGAATCCATAAGCCAAAGCTTTCAAACCTTGATAAACCGTGATGAAGGAACTTCCCAGTATACGATAAGAAAACAAATTGGTTTCCTAACACATCCTCCAGATCTTGGACCTCTTCATCTTATCCGTGTACATTCCACCTCCTCTGTCACTTTAAGTGAAGAAGTCCTCATATCTCCCTCAACAGCAACCTTCACCCCGGCGATGGTGGCATTCCTGGACACACTGTGCCACCGCACACACCTCGCCTTCTTGAGCCACTTAGTAGCATTGTTCCTCACGCTCACAAAGCACAGCGTGTTGATAACCCCGTTGCTCATGGCGATGCACTCGATGATGTAAAACGCCACCAGTGAATTGCGCTCTCGTGTAATTACCGCCGGGTAGAAATCTCTCAAAAGCGCGAAGCCGTAATATGGTGCCCAGCAAAGCACATAAGCTACAAGGACAGCGATCAGAGCAACGACAGTGCGTCGCCTCCGTTGCAAACGTCTCTCCAGCTGCTCAGTTGGAAACCCTGGAACACTTTTGAACCAAAGTTCACAAGAGATCCGAGCGTAGCACAACGCCATGATTGCCACGGGTCCGACAAACTCCACAACCAGGATAAACACAAAGTACGAGCGGTAAAGAATCTGCTGGTCTGCTGACCAGATTTGAGCACAAAATATCTTGCTGCCACGTGCCACAGTGCCTTGAGGGTACTCATGCTCTGTGGCGAAGTAAGCCGAGGGCACAGAGATGAGGATAGGTAGGATCCAGACTCCGAATATGAGCCAGTAAGCGGTCTGGTACTTCATTCTTGGCTTGAGAGGATGCACGATAGCCATGTATCTAAAAAACACACACAAAAGCTTAACTAAAGTGATATTCTTTTGACAAAGATACAACAAAAACAAAGACAATGCTGCACTTCTTGTAAACCTGTTCCACGTCTTAACTTTATCCTGGAAAAGAGACCATGATAGAACCTGTACTGTGAGAATGTTATTTAGCTGGTGGCTTTACCCTGGTGACCATGGTGACCATGATATTAAAGTTTATCGTGATTGTGTGTATTGTTTGCTACATGCTTTAGTTGGTGGACTCCTTAATCCTGCAGTGACAATAAAATTCTCATGTTGGTTTCTTATCCAACTGGTAGTGGAATATATTCTGAGGATGTCTTCAAAAGACGGTCATGGACCTACTGCTGTCCTAAACACCTAGCACATCTTTGCAATTATAAAAACATACAATATTTTTGTATGAGGGTCTGGATGAAGGTGTCTTACAAAAACTGTAAATGTAATTGTAAATTCTATACAGCATGGACCAGACAGGGTTTTTCTTACATTTTATAAAATGTTATTAAATTGATTAGACAGCATGTGATGAGATACATTCTTATCGAAACATCCAAGCTAAACATAGATGGCAAACGGAACACACACCTGTCCACGGCAATGGCCAGCAAGGCGTTGGTGGAAACGTACAGAGACATTGTCCTCACGTAGTTGATTGAAACACACAGGAAAATCCCATGATCCCAAGAGAGCTGCTTAACCACATAGTAATCCACCAGAAACGGGCAGCACACCACAGCCACCAGGAAGTCCGACACTGCCAAGTTAGCAATGAGCAGGTTGGTGATGTTGCGTAGCTTCTTGTAGCGCACTAACGTGATGATAAAGAGGCAGTTTCCAATGCCACACACAAGCATGATGCAGATCAGGACCATGGCGATGATGATGGTAGAGATAAAAAAGGCTCTTCCCTGAGTCGTGTCCGGGATCTGGTCAACAGGCACGTCGTAATCCAGCGTAATGTCATAGCTAGCCATGAGAGGGTCCTGAGCCAGGTTCTGACTCTGAGTCCATGTGACTGCCAGCAAAGTGGAATTTCTTTCTTCCATTGTTCTCCTGTGGGGTGCTTCGTGGGTCCAGAGACATCAACTGCTTTTCTCCCTAAATTTACTACTGCTTTACTGCCTGAAAAAAATTTAAGAATCAAAAAGAATTAATTTTATTTAACTCCTATTAGGTTTCTAATCTGATCCTAAAAGCAGATTAGTATGTGCTGGTCAAAAACCCCAGCGTTCTGGATTTAGCCCTCAGCTTCTGTCATGTTTATTAACCAGTCAATCTAAATTTTAGTTATTTAAATTCTATTTCATGTTGTAACTTATGTTTTTTATATTTAGATGTATGATTAAATTATATGTTCATTTATAAACATTTTATTTTATTTCCTTTCATTTCTTTTTGTAATCATCTTATTCAGATATATTTTTGTTATTTAATAAAAGTGTTAAGTCAGTAATATAGTATTAAAGAAGTGATAATCATTGTTTTATTTATTATTAAAATATTATTATTGTTATTATTATTTGCTCTTTAACTTTATTAATCCTAAAAGCCATAGACAGAAAGTGCTAAAGACTTAAAGGTTTCCAACAGTCCGATGTTTGGTTTCATCTTTTAGATAATGTGAAGGTTTTTCACTTAAAACTTATGCACTTAAAAATAAAGAGTTTTTGTTTTTATTCTAATGTGGCCAACATTGATTAGTTTTTTTGTAAATGAATGAATCAGTTATAAAGAGGCAGCAGTCTGTATGGAAATCAGTTCAAACACAGGAATCATTTGCATAATGCATATTCATCATCTATGCCTAACAAATACATTCATTTTTCTAAGGTTATTTAAAAGAGATGTAATGTTTCCAATAATCAACACAAATTGGATTCTGGCGGCTATAAAGTAAAGGTACTTCGACACACACACACACACACACCGTTATGTAAAGAGTTTAAAGAATTTACTTTACAGCTAAAAAAAAAAAAGAAACAAAAAACCTTTTAACCTTTTGTTATAAAGCGGAAATTCCAGAGAAAAACTTTGATTGCATCTGGAATTCCAGATGTTCGGAATTGTTCACAAAACGCGATTATGTTCTCGAATCCAACAATTAAAAATGAATTAATTCATAGAAAAGCGCAGGAAAAAATGGACACATACATACAGACATATACATTAACAGTAAAGACCGCCGTCTCTTTAGAGGTAAAGGTTTATATCATCATCATCATCTTACCGCTGCTGGGATTCCGTCTTGTTTCTCTTTTTCTTCGAGCGGCTGCAGCACATCATCTAAAGTACAGCTGTGATTGCGGCTAAATGACGGGGAAGGGAAACACACACACAAATACGCACACACACGCACCGCGCGCGCTCAGCAACAGTTATGCAAATAATCACAGAATATTTTTAAAATATGGAACAGAGAGACAGGTCAACGGATAAGGGGACTTTTTTACGTAAAAAGGAATTGCAAACAGACAGAAAGACAGACAGACAGACAAACAGATAGATAGATAGATAGATAGATAGATAGATAGATAGATAGATAGATAGATAGACTGATAACTCTGGTTATATATAGATGGATGGATGGCTTGTTGGATAGATGGGTGGATAAATAGATGGATAAATAATACTAAATAATAATAATAGATAGATGGATGGATGGATAATACTTAATAACTATAATAAATAGATGGATGGATGGATGGATAATACTTAATAACTATAATAGATAGATGGATGGATGGATGGATGGATGAATAGATAAGACTAAACAATATAATAATGGATAGATGGATAGATGGATGTATGGAGGTGTCTAAGGATAATCTGATTTAGAAGTTAATGAGTGCAGGTTAGGGGTGTGTGAGGCACACGGAGCTTCTCCTTGTGCCATTTAAAGTTTATTAATTTGATTTATAAAAGCTATAAAAATGCTAAAATAAAAAAAAATGAGTGGAACATTACTTACAGAAAGTACTGTTTCTTTTTCTATTTCTCTCCCTCTCTCTCTCTCTCTCTCTCTCTCTCACACACACACACGATTTATCTCACTATCACTGTCACGCTGTCTGTTTTTATCACTCGTTCGATGTAATGATATATTACTCAATCACCCTACTGTTTTCCCCCGTCTGCTTTTTCATCCTCACCTCACCTCACTTTACATTCCTCTATCTGGTTCTCACTGTCATTCAGTGTGCCTTCATTTTAAACCCGACCGTTACAGCTCGTTTATTCAGATGAAATGGCACTCACAATTATTCCTATTCACTAATCCCATAAGCCTGGAATAACAAGCCATCTGATCCACTGTCTTTTGGCTTTATTTATGAATCCCAAAGTCTTTCTGACTGCGAGGGGATTAAAAACAGCAGGGATACAACAACAAAAGTGATTTACTGTGTAAGAAGCAGGTGTAGGTGATACATTACAGCAAAAAAAAAAGTTATTTAGTGATCTGTTCCCTCTCGATGTGTAATATTGTAGTCGTAAGAATGGAAAAATGTTACCAAATTTTTTTCCATTTTATAGCAAATAAAACTTTGATTAAATACAATTTTTGTGATGGTTTGTATTTTTTGTGTTCTGTATAAAACATTAATGTCCGTTCGAGTGATGAACTTCATGACTTTTAGAGTCATGGATAGAGAATAAAAGATATTCAATACTTGTTGAACAACTGTTTGGCCTGTGCTACAAAATGTGCAAAAAGTTAAGGCACAGCCATGGTTTAGGGGACCAGGATAAACATCTAAATGTTTACAATTTTTATATAAAACTGAAAAAAATAAACAAATAAAATCATGCTGATATTCGCTGTATATTATATTCATATCTATATTAAAGCAAATGAGTCATATTGACCAAACTAACCTTTATTAGAGTTCTTTCATGTCTAATCTCTTCAACTGAAGCGTGTTGTTAGATTTCAAATCAAACTGATGATCTGATTTGACTGGAATAAAATCTGTACAATCATGCATTCCTGTACACTGTAAGTATACCATGTGTGCTTTACAGCTGACTTGTGAACAACCTTATGAATTCTCATATGAATAAACAAACACACACAATAAAAAGCAAACAATTATTAATACGGGACACATTTTTTGGTATGATTTTATCTATAAACAAGCTCCAGGGTCAGGCAGCTGCTGGCGCTCTTGAAATTCTCTTATAAAATCAGACAGTCTCTAAATACGACCCTGTCTGCTACTCAGAGCCTGCCATAAATACACAGCGGACGGCATCAGGTTACTTGCACTAAAAAACATCTAAACATCAATCGTTAAAACCATTCACATTACATTTACAACAATGGTCAGACTTCCCTATCCAAGTCAACTTACATTTATTTTATTTTTTATTCAATTGGGCAGTTAAGGGTTGAGGGCCTTACTCAGGGGCCCCACAGGTTCATCTTGGTGGTACTGGGAATTAAACTGACGATGTTCTAAACACCTTAAACACTAAGCTACATCAGATATTTCAGCGTGATGTTACCCTACATTATTTAGCTAACAATCTATCATTAAAATTGTTTTCTTTTTCATTTCACTAACAGTCCCTGTTCTAATATCCATCCAGCATGCAAATGTAATTATGCCGCCTTGCCTGCACTAATCTTTCAGATGAGCTTGATAGACTCGTAGCCCGATTACTATCCCACATGTCAACTCCTGATTTAACGGCTACAGAATCAATCTGTGACTCACTCACTGTCTAAAGAAAAGTCGAGGGAAATATGACTATGAGGTGGTTTTCAGACAGGCGAGAGAGCAGCCTATTCTTCCGATAGGGTTTTTCACTCGCCTGCAGATGGGAAAACAGAGAGGGGCCAACAATCGTTAAAGGTCAATCAGCATCCCAGCGTCTTCTCAAAAAAATCTATTTTTTTTTTGTGAATTTCTTTCTTTTATGTATATGAATCAACTTATGAATCATAAGACAGGTAGATAAATGGAGGAATACGGAAAAAAAGCTGTTTACAGTCACTCAGACGATCTGTTTACAAGCCTCTTAGATAATGGGAGAAGGAAAGACTAGAGCAGAAATTATGCACAGAGACGATGAGCTGGTTCTGATACAGCATTGATACTTCACACTGAGATGTTTTCCAGTTGCCGTTTCAGAACCCTGCGGTTGGAAGAGCCAGAGATTTGAAGTGTAATAAAAAGTAAACTGTTTTTCAGATGTTAGCCGTGATCATCTCAAAGTTTTAACTTGAGTGCGTGTCTAATTAACACACAAAACCCTAAGCCATTTCCCCCAGGCCGTAAACATTACATCAGATTTATTACAAACCCTTATGACTTACTGTAACACATCCTTTTGAAAACCATCCTGTAAAAAAACATTCTACAAGTTGGTAATTCAATAGCAAGTTAATCGAAAGAGAGTTCACACCAGTGACCATTAACCTAAACTCACCTTAGACATGGACCACGTATCAAAAATGGAACCTTTAGACATTCCTGATGAGACCAAGACCTGTCGTTTCAATGTCATTGTTAATGTGAAAATAATTCTGAAGTATTGTCACAGTCAAGCTTCCTGTCTGCCTTTCATGCACATAGATAAAAAGCCAGTGTTCTCTGAGAGTTTACACTTTAGCTGCATTCATTATAAAAATTGTCAACTGTTAAACTGTAGAACATTATTGGGAAAAAGTGATCTGCAAAGATTCATAAGAAAATTTACTCACTTTAACTGAACATTGTGCGCAAACATTAACACATTTAGGTCAGAGACCTTCTGCTTCAACCTTCTGCTGCTGTCTCAAAACAATGGCGATCAGTTTACATCTTACTCGGACCAAAGTTTACCAGATTAGATTGAAAAGCTTCAGCCCATTTACAGCATAAAATTTGCCTATTAAAAACAAACAAAAAAAAAAACAGCTCAAAAAATGGTGTTTAAATTGTCAAATCCCTGTAAAAAAATTAAGCTTGTTTCAATTAAATGTTTAATTAAAATCCTTTAATATTTTAACAAAGAATACAGTCACAGTGCCATGACCAGCTCTGTCTGCCAATGCAGCAGCTTCTAAAAACAAAAACAAAAAACCTGTACAGTCAAACATAAAAAACTAATCGCAGCATAGGAGTCGCAGAATTCATTCAACGAGGATGCAATTCAGGTTCAGTTCACCGATGCTCATGATAAACGCGTGTGTGGGGTCACTTCTTGGCATAGGTAATCTTCATAGCACAGGTGGCGGTGATTCGGAAACCCTGCAACGCGTCTTTAGCCACTCCCGCCTGGCCTTCGCTTTCAAACTCCACAAAAGCGATGTCGTGTTTTCCAGGGACCAGACGCACCTCTTTAAACCCGGGGAACCTGCAAAAAAAAAAAAAAAATCAGAAAATCACTGTAGATTTTTACTGATATACTACACCAGATGAGTGATCGATCATCCAAAAAGTTGAATACATTCTCCGACACAAAAATCATGTAATGTGACGTTTACAGGATATTTCTGGTATCGATGGTTTAGAGATATAATGGAGGAAGTCTCAACGGGTGAGGAGCAGAACGGTGTAATGGTTATAACTAATTGATAACTAACGCTTCAGGGTTAAGATTCAACTTGTACTTTTTTTAAACGGATTTCATAAATTAAATGTATTAAAATAAACCTACTGAATTAAAAATGCATTTTATTTTTAAAGCCACTTAGCGCATCCTCATGCTTTACTTTTGGTTGCGCTGAGCGTATTGAGCAAGCGGAGTGGAATCTTCAGAAAGATTCTCTCCACTCCAAAGGAAATATTATCTCTTATTTTCCTGAACCGCTCAGAAGCTCTGGTGAGAAGACAGAACTTACTGGTTAAACAGCATGGACAACATCATCTCGTTGGTCTCCTCAGGCAGGTTGGTCAAAAACAGGATGTAGTTGGGAGGATTATCAGGAACCTACAACAACAGAAAAGAGTGTCTTAAGTACAGTGCTGCACGGGATAAAATACAGCATGTTTAATATTTAAATAAAACGACATAAAAATGTGATTTCTTTCTGTACCTGGACTGTAGCTGGAGGAGGCGGCTGTGTGTTTAGGGCATTCTACAAAACCAAACAAATCCACATTAACCATAAATCAGCTGACCCACAGGTAGAGGGTGTGTGTGGGTGAAGCTACAGAAAATGCTGGTACACTATTACTACTACTTATTTGGGTCACTTGATGCATTAAGCTGTTAACTCACCGCTGGTTTCTTAGCAGCATTGGCTGCTTGCTCTTGAGCCTTCTTTTTCTTTTCCTTCTTCTTTTCTTTGTCTCCATAAGTGCCTCTCATCTTAGAGACGATATCAGAGTCCGTCTTGGCGTACTGAATTCTCTGCATAAAAAAACAAAAAAAACAAAAAACAAGGGGACATGGCTTACCAGCTGGAACACGAGTTAAACATCTAGCACCAATTTAGTTGGTTTACCATGCACCCCAAGGCACTCACCATGGGTTTGTTGTAGAACGGGAAACCCTGTAGCTGTCTTAGTGCGTTTGTAGCTGCTGCAAGTTCTTTAAATACCACAAATGCCTGGCCCCTCATGTTCATGGTCTTCATAGCAACAATCTCAATGATCTGGCCAAACTGAGAGAAGAGGGCGTACAAAGACCTCTTCAACTCTAAAAACAAAACACACAGCATTTAATACAGGGAATCAACAAAACTAACAGGAATTCAAGCCCAGGTTTAAATGTCTAGAATTTTACTGAAACTGTTCAGGGGAAGAGAAGAGCAGAAAGTCAGGGTGATGATAGATGTGTTTCTAACGGATTGGGCATTGTTGAAATTGAAACTCTGGCGATGTGATTAAGGCATTATGGAGAGAATTTAATTGGACAAAACAAAACGAATACAAGACGAGTTGACGATCAGCCATCCCCCTGACATGAGGACTGCAAACGTAAAATTAGAATGTTTCACAAAATAATTATTCATCTATAATCACGTGTCCAGAAGAATAATAGATAAATTAAAAATACTCCGAAATGCCCGACCTGATTTCAAAGAGACATGAGAGAGAAATAAAGCAGTTTTTATAGACTGTTAAATAAGTTAGTTTAAAAATCATTTTAGTTAAATTATTAACAATTAACATACCTTCTTTTTTGACCTTATCGTTCAGGTTGTTGATGTATATCGTGTGATTCGGTCGTATGTCCATGTTGCTTATCTTTCACCTGCGATTATTTACTGACAAAAGATTCCGAACACGGCGTAAAGTTAATAAACAGCTGAAAATCAAAGCATATATAAGATATATAACAAACAAAACACCAACATTTAACTAATAAAATACAGTCCTTCCTACAATGGATGAAAAAAACCTCAAACTTACCACACTTATTCTTACAACGGAAACACAGCAACGCACTTCCGGCTTAAACTGCGCGTTTTGATGACGACACCGCGCTCGATTCACCGCCCACTGTAGTGGAGGAAGAACTGCGCTATGAAGGTTGATGTTAAAGAGGATATTTGATGTATTAGATATAGAGGTAATTTTTGTTGTTTTTGCTTTTATTTATTTACTATTCATATAAAATGTATTCCCCTATAATTATTTTACATTTTAAAATAAATAAATTATTAAAAAAGAAAATGAAGGCTGCTGTTATGTATATAAAGTCGTTGTCATAAGCACAGCAGCACAAAAATATTTATAGAATAGTAAAATATTAGTACTGTCAGTAACGACTTTAAAAAGCATTTAATTAAAAAAAGCGCAGCGTAATATAAAGGATACGTTTCGTTGTACATATTATGAGAGAAGCGTAATATTTTGGAAACTGGTTATTTCCAAACAAAGGTAAAAATATAAAGACAACGTTCACCAACGCAGTATCTAGATTCTGAGGTTCTTATAGATATTTACACATTAACTGTTCACTTTAGTGTCCAAAATTATTTTGTCTTCCAGCATTGTAGCATAAAAACAAAGAGAAGGCAAAACACCCCCCTCACCAAAAAATAATATATTTTAAAATTCCCTTATTTATCTTCAGAGATAAATGTGTGAATTAAAAATGACTTTATACACTAACAGTTAAACTGGCAGACTCGACAGTCTCCAGTTCCTCCTGAAGGTGACCACTGAACTACAACACCTTTGGAATTATTATTATTAGTTTCCTTTGTTGCATACTATCAAAGTTGGGTTACTTACATTTCCAGGACAATACAGTAATATCTATTTCCAGACAAACAGCATGTGCACACAAATATAAACACAAAGACAGTATAAAGAGCAAGGACTCAAAAAGTGCAAACTTTAATGTATAAAATACATATTTTATTACTTGAATATTAAGCATTAAAAAAAAATACAGACAGATTTTAATAGACTATTTTAAAGAGCTTCACTTTCAAAGGTGTGTGCACGCAGGCATGACCAGATGTGCGTGTGTTTAGAGTGTGTCAACACTTTGTAACCTGCGCTCACTGAAGAAGCGGTGTGTCTCTCGTGTGTTTGTGTTGCTGGCAGGTTTGCTGCGGTTAAAATAGGACAGCATGGACGTGTTTTTCTGTCGAGCGGCTATTTTCTCTCCGTCCTCCTCGTCGTCGTCCCTAGATGCGCACACACACACACTCTGTCTAATACATTTTGTTAAAAATATGCATGTAATATTCAGAGATTTTTTTAAAGACTGCTCACCAGTGCACAGGAACCGCTTTGCTGTCTAGTAGAGTCTGTGCTGTGCTCCAGCTGAAACGCACAAACTGAGGATAACCAAACACCGGGTCCAGATACTTCAACAGCCAGCTTTTAGTCTTCGGATCTTATCACACAAACACACACAGACATGTTTTACCAACTCTGTGTAAATCTTTGCAAGAGCTGTTAGTATGGAAGCGATGATTCTCATAACAGCTTTCGGAACGACTTTCACAGGAAACAAATCAACACTTTAAGCAGTCAGTCAACAGCACAGTGGTTTAAATTCATTACGATCAATCAAATCTTGACTATTCAGTCAACATTTAAACACACAGAAAAGAGTGCTGACCATTGGGGTACCCTGAACCGTACTCTGTGTCCACATCCCCTAGATCTTCTGCAAACTTCCAGCCTTTTACTGCATGGTCTCGAGCCACCTGGCAGAAAAAAAGCAAATAGAATCATGTGTGTGAAAGCAGGAACAGTCTAAATTTATATCTCACACTGCAACAGCTGACCAGTGTCTGACATCATCCACATCACTTTTTCAATGAAAAAAAGCTAGATAGATGGCTAATAAAAAAGCCACTGACTGGTGAATACATGCAGTAGTTTTTGAAAAGATAGTATAAATGGTAAATTGTCATATATAATTAAATAAACGCTAACAAATATAAAGAAGATAAAAAATGTAATGTATGTAAATAGTGTAATGTAAATAATAATATAATATTATTATAGATTATCAAGGTATAAAAAAAAGTTTTTAATGCACAAAGCTGCACACAGTCAAAGGGAGCACAGACTCACATTGCTTCTGCCGTTAAAGTGTCTCAAAAGTATAAAATATCCCCTTCTACATACGGATATGTCAAGGTGAAATGCTTTAGATCTATAGTTTCAGTAAAAGACAGTCATGGGAAAACACTGCCAACATTCCTGGATCTCCACGTGAATTTTAAAGGAATTACAGTCTGGGAGCAAGGAACCCTAATCAGCTAACTGTAGGAGTCATGTTTGATGGTTGGTAAACAGCCTCCAGTGAAGCTCCTGATGTGTTGTGTTTGTGGTATGGACACTGACCTTGGCGCAGATGCTGGCAGCGCTGACAACAGGGAAGAGCGAGTCGGCTTTGGGGCGGACGGTTACATTAACCCCCGGAAAACGTTGGGACAGCTTCTCCTCGTATTTCTCTGCCGGGCCCACAGTGTCTACAAACACCTGACCAAACACACACTCAGCTACATCAAACATGCTGTAGATCAACAAGTCGGCTTTTGTTATAAGTGTGAAAGTTGACATTGTTCCTTTGACGCTTTTCCTACCTCTTTAAGCTGCACCCCGCAGTCCAGCGCGTACTGCACCAGTCCGATAGCAGCATCGTGAGACAGAGCGTTTAAATTATATTTTGACCTGAAGACAGAAAAGGACAAGATCAGAAAAAAATGTAAGCTTATTAAAACCACACAGCTGCTGGTGAAATGTGTGCTTGTACCTCTGTAACATGCTGGTGGAGATGGTATTGGGGGAGAGGATCTGAAGAGCCCAGCCCACAAAGCTCTTTGCCTTGTCCAGTTTTAGAAACAGAGCCTCTCTCTCTGCCTCGCTGAGGGTCTTCGAGTCTGTAAACACAAAAAGCTTATTCTATACATGACTTGGTTGTACTGTTATTATTAGGTCAGTTTTTTTCTCCTATAGCCGTCATCTGTAATGCCTAAAATTTGATTGATTATAAGATGGCGGAGATTAATTTATTATGTCAGCATTCCTTCCTCTTGTTTATAAAACGGTGTCTACGCAGGTTTGCTGTTCCAACATCCAAACCCTTGTCTTATTAACTTTAGGAAAGACACCTTATATTAAAAAAGATTTTTTTTTTTTTTATCTATTTCAGGAATCCTTTATGGAATTTTTTGGGTAAAAGAGGTCCTAAAAAAAATAAAGCCCTCTAAATCGAAACTACATTATTGATGGTTTCCATTGAACAACATGCCACTGTGTGTGTGTGTTCTTTCTTAAGCTGACCTGCCACTTTTAGGTTCTTCAGGCCCTCCTTTTTGGACACAGGACAGAAACATATTCCATAAACCATGGGACCTGAAGCACAGAGAATTTAAACAGTAACCCACAGCAGCCAAACACATAAAATAAGCAGTCAGAGCTTAATGAAGTGTTTCCTGACCCAGGACAGGACCTCTGCCGGCCTCATCGATGCCCAGACAGCAGTCTTCAGTCCTGCACAGTTCAGGGACAGGAGAGGACAGCCGACAACTTACTGAATTATCCGCCTCAAAATCGCTTAGGTCCATACTGGAGTAAAAGCTGCACTATTTCTCATATGTGAGAGGACTATAACGCGGCGCACAAACAGTCCTAATAAACAAATCCGGGCAAAACCGAAATAGCTTCCAACCCCCTCTATAGGCGCACTACACAAAATGGATTTCGCGCCCTTTGTAGTGCACTAGCTTTTAATCAGAATCTATTAAAGATACAACCGGTTCTCACTCACTAACAAATTACATACTACACACGATACGGAAGCAAAATAATCACACACAAGACAACATTATAACCAGGTTATTTATAGAAAAATAACCAAACAAATACATCCAATCTGACCGATAAATATTTCTGCAGCCTATCGCTGAGGAGGTGGAATGTGGCCAAAACAAAAAGCCCGGGAAAAACAGACGTGTGACGTATATTTCCAGCGCCGCTCTTGTTGATCTTGCGAGGTTTAAAGCAAAATTAAAATGTAATATTTATAATATTGTTTCTGCGCCGTTTTTATTCGATACTTTTACTTCGATACACGTTTAATACATCGAATATAAAAAATGCCAGTATATAGGAAATTAATAAATCATTTATTTAAATTTCCATACTATAAGTTGGTTTCTTTATATTTTAAAATGATTTTACACACAAAAATTTAAAATAGATAAAATAAAGAAACCTAACATTGCAAGGACATTAACGTTTGACAGTTAGATTAAAAAAAGGTACAGTAGGGTACCTACAAACAAAAAGCAATGATTAGACCCATGAGATTAAAATGTTTAATAAATGAGTTCAGCAACAGTGAACACTTCCAGAGATGTGCTGGGTCTGCAGTACTTTTCTGTCGGATGCACCAAACACAAGATAACCTTAAAAAGGTCCTCAGAGGTACAGAGAGCACTCAGTGATTTGCACAGCATGGTTTTCCTGTCAAGAATGAAGTAGTATCCATGAATGCTGTTTTTTTTTTTTGTACAAATGGCAAGCAAGTAACGCTGTGTGCTTTCTTTAATGGAGTCAGAAGCTCTTATATTAGTCCCTGTCTAAAGATAAAACAAAGAAAACACTTAAAAACAGAAGAAGAAGAATAAAAGAATATTAGAAGCAATATCAAGTCCCATCCTTGAAAAAAAAACCCAGAAATGGCAACATCAAAAAATTGTACTTATGCACATAATATACAAACTCACAATTCAGGCTGTATCTTTAACCCTTTTTTCTTAAAAAGCTTCTATCCTTCCAATCTTTAATGAGCTTTCTTCAATCGACGCACGATGGACCTAATAATAATAATTAAAAAAGCAATTCCAATAGATTCTTAAATTATAAATATAGGCCTTAAATATAAAGATATATAGAAAAATATACGGTCAAATTATTTTAAAAATGTATTATTATTATTGAAAGCTTAAAGACAAGTTGAAAAATAAAAAGTACTGTGTCTCAAAAACGTCAAATTGAATAAAAAATGCCTACATTTGGCTGTTTTAAAACCTTTTCCAAAACTTCCTTACCAGCTTCAGTACACGACCTTCAGTTTTAGAATTTTATTATAACTAATTAAAAAAGAAAAAATTAAAAAATTATATTTTAACAATTGGATTATCTTCATCCAAAAAATCAGAAAGATTCAGGTCGGCCCTAGAAACTTTCACAAACTTATGTTTATCTTTAACGTCGACTTTAACGATCACCCTTAATGCAGGCAAAAACACCCACAATTAGTTATATTTTTTAATGTATACGTTATAATGTATATTTCTAATTTAAATAATAGTGTTAACAGAAAAATAACAAATAAATAAACTTAACTCAGTTGCATGTAGACAAAATGGCGGCATCAAGACAGTAAAATAAAATCCTGTCATATTGCAATCTGCAACTACACAGGCAGTGTGTACTCGTTAAACCCTATATATTTTAATCTCAGAATGTGACAAATGAAATGTTTTTTATACAATATATTCTTTTTAAAATGTATTGTCAAAGCATATAAATAAACACATTTACATTTACAGCATTTGGAAGACAACTAAGCAATTGGGGTTAAAGGCTTTGTATAGGGGCCCAACAGTGGCAACTTAGTGGTGCTGGGAATCTACCCTAACCTTTCAATTAAATGTAATGTAAGTGTCTTTATTTTGTCACATATACTTTTTATAGCACAGTGAAATTCTTTTTTCACATATCCCATGATACAGCGCCCCTGGAGCAGGAAGGGTTAAGGGTCTTGCTTAAGGTGGTGGGGTTGATGGTGGTGGTGGTGGTGGGGACCCAAGTGTTTTTGGTCTTCAGATCAACAGCTGGCAGTGGTGGGGGTTGGACCCATGTCTTCCTGGTCTCCAGATCAGCAACTCAGCACCACATATCTTAACATAATCTATTGGCAGTTTTCTTAACAGAACTGATTTATGATGGTTTATAGGTGCTTTTTAAACACAACACACACATCAATATATTAAAATTTTGCATAGCATTTCAGTATATCTCTTAGCTGCACTTTAGTTTACTTGTTTACAGATTTGACTGCTGTTAAACTTTTTTGTACTGTAGCTGAACTGTTTCAACTTCATTATATCGCAATTTTACAGTTGCACTTAATTTTACTTCAGCGTTACTGCAGTTGTACTTCTTTTTACTCTGGTGTTTACTGTAGTTATTTTTTTGTAAGTGTTATACAGTATGCATGTGATGGTCAGGAGTGCACTGTTAAACATATAGTGTAGTAGTGTATAATAAGACATCATGAGATACTGAGCGGTTCAGCAAGCAGGAGCTTATGGGTTTATTTTTTGTATAATATAGTGATTTTTAACAGGAGTGGTAGCGCCTCCCAGTGCTAATTTAATTCAGTGCTAAGAAAGCAGGTGTGTTACTATAAGCAGATCTGTGTGGAGTTTCGCCCAAGTTTTCCCAAGATATTATTAGCGCAGCTGAAGGCTAGATAATATAATGTGGATGACATTTAGAACAGAAAACATTTATTTGGTGTGCTTCGGATGTCGACTACAGTATTTGTGTAGGAGGCTTTAACTTAACATAGGGTGGCATTTGTCTAAGGGGCATTTATCCAGATTGAGGATTACTGGTTTAAGATTTAAGCTTAATTTATTGTATTGTATTTCATAATTAAACATGATTGTAAACACAGAAATTTATCATTTGAAAAAACACAGTTCTTACAGTTACATTTTATGGTAATTTTAGTTTAGTTAATATTTTTTTTTTTACAAACAAATTTGTTTCAGCTTCAATTCACCCATGATCCGTTGACAAAGTGTCTGATACGTACTGTATATGGCAGACACTAATTTGTTTTAGCTTTTTAAAAAGTCCTTATTTGTAAGAAGTATTTTTCAGGATGTCATTCCTTAAAAGAATTTGTAAATGTTTTTGGCATTCAATTAATCAGATCATCCAGTTTATCAGTAAAAGCTTTAAATATAAAAGATTGCTATATATTTTTTTTACAGCAGATATGTTATGAAATTTTTTTAGCTGTTGTTATAGCAGAAGCAACACACTACATAATTTAATTCTAAAAATCAAATCATTCAATTTAAATTAACCAAGCAGTTAAAAGAAGCTCACACACTTGATTATATAATGCACTTTTTTTATTAGTTGCTAAAATGTCATTGTAACATCTGTTTATGATTTTTACATAAAAATGGTAAATCTCTTGTCTTCATTTTTATTTTTGAACCTAAACGATTCTGAGTTTTTGAGTCGATTTTACACAGTCATTAATCACATAACCAGTTTTACTGTATTCTAAAGAGTCCCAGTTGAGAATGTTTCCTGGCTGATAAAGCTCATCGTGCATATACTGTGCAATCTCAGCAAGGGACAGAACAGAGTCCCACATGTGAACATCAGTCAGCATACCTACAAATGACTGCTCAATATCAAATCCTCCATCATAAGAATCTTGCTTTTGTCCCAAAATAATTTTTGGATGTCCGCTTAAAGAACCCAAGCGAGAGAATCCTTTTCGTGTGCTGGGGTTTCCGTTGATCCACAGCTGACTTAGGCCTGTTTTCCCATCCCAGGTAGCGCAGACTGAATTCCAGACATTGAGTTCATCCTGCAAGCCCCAAAACTCCACATTTTGACCTCCCACGAATAACTCATAATTTCCTTGTTTGGGCTTAATTATAAGAAAGGCATTTGGAGTTGTTGGGAGCGCTAAAGAAAAAAGGACCTGGCTCCGGGAAAGATCAGAAAAGGCACGTAGGCACACGGTAATAGCAGTGAAATTCGACTTATTCTCCAGAGGAATGAGTCTCACATGATTTCGATTGGATGCCACAGGAAAGGTGAACATTTTACCTGAAAGATCTATAAATATCAAATCATTAGCATTTTCATTGCGCATCAGATGCGACATGCATTAAAATGTGTGTTGGCAATGTGTGTACATATCCACCCTATAATGATATTGAGCCACCCAGTGGTTTTCTATCTTGTTAAATCATTTTCTCTTTTCTCAAATCAAGCCATTGTCAGATGCCTGTTTTTGTGACGTCACATGGACCAAGGCCGTGCTTACAACTGTTCGCTGACACTGCCCAGACCCTTTTTTTAATAATTTTTTTCCAGTTTAAACACTATGCATTTTGGGCTGGTATTTTTTTAAAAACTGGCAGATTTTTTTTGTAGTTGTTTTAAAATTAAATCCAATCTGGTAACCCTGGCCCTGAGTTAGATGTAAAATGCCCGTTGGTTGTTTTAAGGCTGAAGCAAAACTTTGCCATGGTGTTTACTTAAATGCATTAGTGTTTGCGTGAATAATTTCTCAATAGATTTATAAACGAGGTTTAGTATAAAACAGGTTTTGCTAAGAAGTTACTCCTGAAAATAGATTAGTAACAACTAATCATGTTCCTGCTTCAACCCCAGAATTGAGTCTATATTTTTATGAATTTTTGCAGATTGCCATTTCTAATAATGTGCTACAGTTTCCAACTTTCACGATAAATGTAGCTAAAATGTACACTTTAAGAGAACATTATAATATAATTAATATAATTTCCACGGAGGAATCACACGGAAGCCAGAAGAAAATGATAAGACTCCACGATTTGCTTTATTTACGAGTGCGGAAGGCAGAAGCAGAGGAAAGTTTTGTTTAGCTTTGGCACTAGAAGGATCTGGATCCGGGTGTTGGAGCTTGGAGCTCCCGACAAGCACCAGAGAACCAGGTTAGTAAGTGCTCGGGATGCTAACGAGTAGCAAGTCTATGAAAATACATGAAATGTAAGAAACCAGACAGTGAAAAAGTGAAGGGTTTGTGTAAATAGCTTGAGTGATTGCGATAGTCTGCTGAGGTGCAGGTGATGATGTGTATCTGGTTAATACTCAGTTGAGAGTGTGTGCTGGTTGGCTGAAGAACCTGGCATGGCTGTAAAATAATTATGAATTATAGTCACATTTAAAATAAACAATACATTAAGGTGATTGTCTGTATCACCGTATTGTTTTTTTTTTTTACACCAATAAGAATTTTTAATTAAAGTATATTATAGACTTTTCATGAAGACCCTAAAGTATTATTTAATGTTGTGGAAAACTTTTCCATCCAATAGCAACTTTAAAGCAAACAAAATAATTTTTTTTCTATGATAAAAGCTGACTTACCTTGTCTATCAGTAACAGCAAGGAGAAACAGAGAAAATAAAACCACAAGTGTCTTCATCCTGCAATCTGGTCTACGTCCCAGTCAGCTTCTGTGCTGCTGAATGTCTTCTGCCCTTATATATATTCAAGATTTTGTTACTAATTAATAGAACTGTTTGTAGACTTTTAAACTTTGTCCAGTTGTTTTCTGATTTTAGTCCTTGAACTGTCGTGAGACCAGATGTAAACAATGTTTTTAGTCTTGTCCAAACTGCAGAGCTCTGAGTCGCTTTACATTTACACCATAGTACTAAGAATAAACAAATGGTAAAAAAATGTTTTATTCATCATCTTTTCCCCTCCAACTTTCTTGACTAGATGTTAAGTTTAAATTAAAATATTTTTTTGGTTTTTACATCAAAAGCAACACACTCTTGATGTCATTTTAAAAATCAATAAAATCAAATCATCAAATGTAACTTTAGCCAGTTAAGTAACCAGTAACCTGTTTAAAGAAGCTCACAGATTTGATTATAAATTGCTGTGTTTATTAAAATATCATTGTAACATCTATTTATGGTTGTTACAAAAAAAAACAGTAAATCGGTTTTCTTCATTTTTATTCTTGATCCTAAACAAGTTTTTGAGCCAATTTTACAGTCATTAATCACAGACACATTTTAATTGAGTCCCATGTGAGAATTGTTTCCTGGCTGATAAAGCTGATTGTGCATAGACTGTGCAATCTTAGCAAGGGACAGAACTTTTTAGCATACCCACAAATGACTGCTCATTATCAAATCCCAAATTACTACATTTTGTAGGGTCCTTTTATTTTGGGATCAATGGCACATTTTTTCAAATTACAAATTTTTTATCAAGACCAACTATAGTTACCACTGCTGTTCCTCAGGTTTCTGTCTTGGGCCCATTCTTATTCATCATCTATTTACTTTCTCTAGAACATATTTTTTAAAGAAATATGGTATCCATTTTCACTGCTATGCTAACGACACAAAGCAGTCTTCCAAACTCTTTAATTCTTCCCCTTCTACTTTCCTGACCAGACGTTTACCTGAAATCATTTTCTAAAACTCAACAGTAATAAAACTAAAGTCTTATTTATTGGTACAAAATCTAATCTAATTAAATCTGATTGTTTTGCTGTGAATATTGATAATAAAGCAATTTGTCCTTCTCAGCAGTTTAGGTGTCTGGCTGTCCTTCTGGATAGCACACTTTTCTTTGAAGCTCATGTCAATAACAAATTGCACATACTGCATACTTATTATTTTGCATTTCACAACCTTGCTCCACCATATATTACTGACCTTTTTTTACATCTATACTTCTTTTCACTCTTTCAGATCCTCGCATCCAATCTTTCTTGTGTCACCATTTATACGCTCATGTATATATGCAGTTGTGCTGTTGAATTTTATAATGCTGGCAGGACTTGTTTATTATTTGTTACTATTTTACTAATCTGCCTGTTTTAATGTGACCTTGGGTGTTTTAAACCTTGGGTGTTTAAAAGTTGCCAATAAATAAAATGAATTATTATTAATAATTATTTTAACTGGTGCTTTATACAAAGCTTTAGCAGCAGAGCTTCTTCTCCTTCAACTGGTGGCAAAAAACTTTATTAGATTTCCTCAGCAGTAAGTTTTCAACACAGCACCTATTTCGAAACACACATTCAAACGCTGTATTGTGGAGGACACTGAATCAGACATGGGTGTCAGGGTCATCTCCCCTCCCACCAGAGGCTGTGTAATTCCGGTCCTTAGAAACCAGGACCTCCTTAAGGTGCAACTTACCTTGAAGAACAGTACCACTTTGGAGGAGACTCTTTGGCTGAATAGATAACTACATGTATGGACACATGTTCCTAATACAATAGAAAGTTCATTTAATTATTACAGAGTAAGTGGGCATATGCCGTATGCAGACAAATAAAAAATAATAGAAATTAAAGAAGCTTTAAAGCAATACAAAAATTTAGATCAATTTTTATGAGCCAAGGGGAGATAGCAAAAATTCTCTAAGATCATGTACGGAAAAATGTTAGGATATTGTGTTAATGAAGTTTTTTTTAATTGGACTGATTCTTATGCGTCTTTGGACTGTCACAAATTCTGTTATCCTGTGTTGCTGTCTGGGTTTTTCTGACAGGAGAATAAAACTGAGTTGTTCTGTGCTGAGTTTTGTCGTTAGACACTCGTCTTTAACTATTGGTGGGGCCTGCCTGTGATATCACAGCATCCTGTGTTGTCACAGATCTTAAGTCGTAAACAGAGCTAGGCAGGAGTATTATTCACATTTTAAAACCTGGAGTTTTTCTGTTTGTCTGCTGTAAGAACGCAGAGCTATGCTACTTTTTTGATTGTTTTTGCGGAACAAGAAATGGAGGCATCTTTCGAAAATTTTAAAACAAAACGACGAGACTGTAACTCTGTTTTTCATGAATTGGTTGGTTCTTGTCACATGGCGCGCTGTGTGCTTTTTAAGTTCTTGCAGCGATTGAAGCATTAAAATAATCAAATTAAGCGCGCAGAGCCGTATTTTTTTCTTTTAAGTGCAGCGGTTTGTACAGCCACAAGCAGCACATGAATCAGGCTTTTTCTCAAGTTCAGCTAAATAAAACCACATCAAGATGGCGGCGCTAATGCCGTACGCGCGGCTATAAACATTTATATGTCTATGATGTTATGTTTACGCAATGGCCAACGGGGCGTACTGTGTAAGATCACATGACTGTGGCTGAGCGACAGGTTTTGTTCATGTGCTCTAAGTTCATCTAGCTCCAGCTGTCTTTAGCTGTCTCTCTCTCTCTCTCTCTCTCTCTCTCGTCTCTCTCTCTCTCTCTCTCTCTCCTCTCTCTCTCTCTCTCTCCTCTCTCTCTCTCTCTCTCTCTCTCTCTCTCTCTCTCTCACACACACACTTTTATAAACACTCACGAGCACATTAGCAATGTTCTCTTCTGTAAACATGAAGTTACTTGTAACTGCTGTATTTCTGCACTGCGTCTATGCAACACCTCTGTTTACTGAAGAAGGTAAGAAATAAGTTTTACTTTTGCTTGCGTTTTGACGTCCTGACACAGTTCATAGATTCTAGTTTACTTTATTATTCTATAACATAATAATAGTTATAATAGTAATAACAATAATATTAATAATACACAATCATACTGGTGTTTTTTTTTGTCATATCAGTGAAATGTAAAATGAATCACTGACATGAATCAAATGTTTCCATGAAAATATCTCGTTCTCACTGTCATTTTCTATAACTCCTTGTGTCTTGTGTTGTCTGCTGCAGATGAGTTCGTGTTTAAAACATGGATGTTTAAGGTAAACAAAATTTTTTATAATTTAACGAAACCTGAGCTGAGATTGTTCTCTATGGCTTATTGCTTTACCCAAAGAAGGAAGTGAAACTGTGCCAAGGAAAATCCCCACCATGAAAATAACATTAGCTTTCCTACTAATGTCTTTCTAATGTAATCTACAGCACAATAAACAATATGACCTGGATGAGTATTACGAGAGACTGAATATCTTCATTGAGAATAAGAAGAAAATCGACGCACACAATGCTGGAAATCATAAATTCAGAAGTAGGTCTGAGACAAGCCGACAGTGATAAGCTGAGTATTGCAATGTGATCATGTGATATCTTGGACTATTATAAAAAAAATTTAACAGGAACAGACTGCAGCGTTTGTGGTTTTGTGCTGTATTTCCAGAATATTAATCACAGTAAACAGAATGATCCTGGACTGTACTTTGTCCTCTTCTCCTTTTTTTAAAATCATACTTTTTATTGGACAGCCTTGTGCTCTAAAACCCCCCCCCCAAAAATCACCATTGCTGCTGCGTCCAAAATAGCATACTACTCAGGTACATACTACATTTGAGTCAGTACATACTTTTCTACAGTAAAAAAATGCTCTATGTAGTATGATTGTGGGTGGTATGAATTAATCTACATCCACCAAGTTAATATTGCCACATGACATACGTCATCTAAGCGGTGTCTGAAATCTAAAATCGCATATATAATATAGTAGGCGAAACTGAGTATGTGATATGAGTTGTATGTCTAAATTCTTCTTTAGTATGTGAAATACAGTAGGAGAAATGTTTCCCGGATGGCCTACTACTCGTCCCCGGATATGCAGACAAAGTAAAAAGTGGTGACGCTGCACTTTTCAAGTGCTTTATGTAGCTTTAAGTACTTAAAGAAAAAAAAAAGTATTGTAGTTATATTACACTGTAGTTTCATTACTCAATTTTAAATTCTCGATGCTGTGATGTTGTTTGTCGTATGACTTTATTAAATTTATGGCTGTAGTATGTATGAATTTTATTCACATTACCTGTAACCACAGTATATAAAATGCACTTGTTTCCTGGCCAGGAAAAACAAAAAATAAACTACCTGCTTAAGTTATATGTGATTGCAGACAGAGCCTTTGTATCAGCCACCAGAAATTAGTTTGCTGTTTCCAATTAGTTTGCTGATCTTCATAATCAGTTCTTTTAATACACTGAAAGCAGACCTTTGGTTTTAACTATTCCTTTTCATACTTTCAACAAATGTTTTAGGGTAAAACATTTCCCGAGTAAATCTATCATTTTTATGATGCAGTGGGACTAAACCAGTTTTCAGATATGACCTTTGCTGAATTCAAGAAGTTCTACCTTCTGAAAGAACCCCAGGTATTTTGTGGTTTTATGAAAAAAAAATACATTTACACATCTGTATTCTGTCTCCTCTGTCTATATTATATTTTTACTATATTTTATATCTTTTATAAGTCTTTTAACTTTAACATGGCAGGAGTGCAGTGCTACCAAAGGCAATCATGTTAGAGGCGCTGGCTTGTACCCAGACTCCATAGACTGGAGGAAGAAAGGAAACTATGTCACTGAAGTAAAAAATCAGGTAAACTCTTTTTTTTTTTTTTTTTTTTTTAAATTAGAGACAGCTGGGACAGGCCCCGAATTAGGCGGGTATAGAAGATGAATGAATTAATAAACTTACAGTCAACAAATGATTGTGAATGTTCCAGATGTTAAAATAAAGAAATTTCCCCAATTGCCAACCCTTAATGGTGCTTTTTTTTCAGGGTGCTTGTGGAAGCTGCTGGACTTTTTCCACCACCGGCTGCCTGGAGTCTGTCACAGCCATTGCCACCGGAAAGCTTCCTGTACTGGTAAGCAGTGGCTCAGATAGCGTTCAGAATTTATAGACGTTCAATAACCTGTGCTTTAAATAGATCTGGCAATCCCCCGTAGGAGCAATGGAGAGTTGTGTTTATTCTTTTTCGGTCTGTAGGCGGAGCAGCAGCTGGTGGATTGCGCTGGTGCATTCAACAATCATGGCTGCAGCGGGTGAGTATGTAAAGATAATCAATAAAATTATGAAACCTTTGCTAATCAAACCTTTGGGTATTCATAAAAAAACTCACCATCATGTAAAACATTCTGTACACTCCATATATATATTAATTTTATTGTGAGCTGTGCAAGTTGTGCTTGGTGATTAGGAAGTCACCTAATCCTGATTGCTAACAGAAGCTGTGTATTGACACTTGGGTTTATTTTCGTGCCCATTTCATCTAGTAAAAAGCAAGTCTTTATATTAAATAAAAATATATAAATAGATAAAATAATCTGTAATTATCCTAATAATCTAGAGTTTAATACCTCCAACCTAAAGTGAAGACTGAAATCTCAGCAATATTTCAGTAATTACTACATGATTTTAATGCACCCAAATGCAGCCCCCTTTAGGGCTTAATAAGCTACTGTGATACATACAGACAGTTTTTTTATTGCATGT
Organism: Bagarius yarrelli; assembly: GCA_005784505.1. Taxonomy (NCBI): domain Eukaryota; kingdom Metazoa; phylum Chordata; class Actinopteri; order Siluriformes; family Sisoridae; genus Bagarius; species Bagarius yarrelli. The sequence goes on along the minus strand of VCAZ01000004.1, from coordinate 10,669,917 downwards.
TATTTCCGTATTTTGATTGGTATTTAAAATTCTTGCCGCTTTTTTCCAGTGGACTTCCCAGTCAAGCCTTTGAGTATATCATGTACAACAAAGGGATTATGACAGAGAACGACTATCCCTACGTTGGTAAAGTAAGTAAAGGTTACATCTCTTTCTCACTCTCTCTCCCTCTTTATTTCTCTATCACTCCTTCCTTTCTCTTTCTCTCTCTTTCTCTTTCTCACCATCCACCCCCCCTTCTTAGAGATACAAATTACAGACGTACAGATAAATACAGTTTTTATAATAAAATAAAAATGAAATAGAAATAAGATAATATTGTAAAATGAAAAAGAATAAACAACAAGTATCTTTTAATAAAAAATTTTATAAAAATTTTTTTTCCGTCTTTTTCTCTCTCTCTCTCTCTTGCTGTTTCTCTTTGTCTCTTTATCTCTCTTTCACTCTCTGTCTCTCTCTGTCTCTCGTTCTTTTTCACTATCTCCCTCTTTCTCACACGCATACACACACACACAAACACACAAATAGGCAATGCACACACATTGAGGCAGCACAAGGCAAAAATCAGAAGTGTTTGTTTTTGTCTCAATGATAGTGGAAATAAAAAATAAACCATATAATGGAAGTGCAGAGCTGCTGAGAATGAACTCACATTGGTGGAGTTTTTTGCTTATTGGGTATAAATAAGAATTAAATTGTAAAAATTTTTTCACTGTTGCCTCACAGCAAGAGGGTCCAAGGTTTCTGTGTGGAGTTTGTATGTTACATGCTGTGCTTGTGTGTGTTAACTCCGGGTACTCCGGTTTCCTGTCACAGTCCAAACACATGTATGTTGATTGGTGATTCTTAATTGCCCATAGGAATGAGTGTGTGTGGTCTATATATACTCCAGCAGATCCCTGTGACCCTGATAAGGAAGAAGTGGGTATAAACAATGAATGGATGGATACTATTCTGATCTAATAAACTACCTGATATGTTCACAGGATGGCCCTTGTAGGTTCAACCCCAAGCTTGCTGCTGCCTTTGTGAAGGATGTAGTGAATATCACAAAGGTAAGTGACTGCCCTCTCACATGTGCAGTATTAAAATAAAAAAATGATAAATGATTTGCTCCTGAGAGTTAGTGATGTTTGTGTTAGTATGACGAGACGGGGATTGTGGATGCCGTGGCCAGGCTCAACCCTGTCAGCATTGCATTTGAGGTGGTGTCTGATTTCATGCTGTACAAAGATGGCGTTTACACCAGGTGAGGTTTCTTACTAAGAGCTTAGTGAGTGTTAGAACACCGACAATTAATTTTTTAGGGCATAACTTTCTGAAACTTATGAAAATGCAACTCGTCATATCCGGTCTCGATAAATTAAAAAAAACACAAACATACTAAGAATCCTTAAAGATTCATGATAAATATTCTTAGCAAATCTAAAAAGCTCTAGTGAGTGTGTGTTCTGATAAGTAAATGGAATAATTCCTGACAGATGTGCCAAAGTTGATGTTAGAAGTGTTACAAAGATGTGCTACATCTTTATAGATTATAAGATTCGTTATAGATTAGTTTCAGTAGTTTCAGTGAATTCCACGAAAAGGACTGCTGATCTGAAGCTTGCAGGTTCAATTCCCACCACTAAGCTGCCAATGCTGGGCCTGTAAGCAGGGTCTCTACATGCTAGAAATATATATTTAAATAAAATGAGACAGTCCCAGGTCCAAAAAAGGTCAACATGGCCGCAACATGGTTAGATTTTTCCAGCACCTCAAACACTTAGTAACAGCCTACCCCTTTTCTCAAAATACAAATTAATATCTTGTACATCACACCACTGCACATTTTATTCCTCACATAGTAATATTGGTGTCTATAAGGTGCCCAGTTATAATGTTTAACATTAACATTTTACAGCACTGAGTGCCGCAACACAACAGAAACAGTGAATCACGCCGTGCTCGCTGTAGGTTATGGTGAGAAGAACGACACACCATACTGGATCGTGAAAAACTCCTGGGGGCCCACTTGGGGCATTGATGGGTACGTCTACTGCAAGCAATTGAACCACTATATGCCTTAAACACATCACACTCTCAGACATCATCTACGTTTATACTGCATGACCTTGTTAACATTACACTCTACTTTATATTTTGCAGTTATTTCTACATCAATAGAGGAAACAACATGTGCGGACTTGCTGCTTGCGCATCATATCCCGTCGTGTGAAAACACACCAAGAAAAAAACACGTTTTTAGATTTTAATCAGGAATAAGACAAATTCACTGTATTTACTTTAAAACATTTTACCAAACAATATTAATTTTTAAACTCTTTTTAAACTAAATGTTTCGTTATAACTTTTGATTGTTTTATATATAACTGGATCTAATACAGTTCTGATTTACATAAAAAGTGAGCAAAATAAATCTGTTTTGCACTTTATTCACATTTTAAAAGAGAAGACAAATGAAAGCTTTGTGAATGAGAGAAGCTGCTAAACTCGCTGGTTATTAGTCTGCCACGTACTAGTGTTGCTTATTGCCACACGTCACATTATAGCACAAAGTATTTTTTTTTTATGATAACCCAGCTTTAGAAGCTGAGATGAAAGCACAGGGTTTAACCATCACATAGAGGATTAGGGGCCTTACTCAAGGGCCAAACAATGGTAGATTGGAAGTTATCAGTCCAGCATGTACAGCGACAATGAAAGAGACCCTGCATAGCCAGGATTAAGTGGAGGTGGATTCAGTAACTTACAAAGTCATGTGATCAGGCAGGTGAATAGACAAATTGTGGTATAACATATACATTTTTTACGTTGCCTAATCTAAAACCAGACATAGATCTTGTTTTCTGAGATCTTCTGCCTTATCACTATAGTGCCAAAGCAAGGTGTCTCCCTCTTTGTTGTTTGTAAAAATAAAATCTAGGAAGAAATCTAATTTTGTTTTTCATCTTTATTGTGATGTACCAATCAGTAATGTAAAAAAATCCGAATTAAAACAAAAATACAATCAATAAACTGGTTAAAAGAAGAAACACCATATTATTTACCTTTGTAATTAAAATAAAACATTAAAATAATTCTTAAATCCACCTAAATAGGATTGATCTGTTAGAGGTAAACAACATTTGAGAACACAAGAGAATAATATTCTTCTGATAGATTCAAACAAAGTGTTTTATTCCCCCTACACCTCAGCAGTGTTGATTATTGCAATCACTTGATTAATAATAAGATGTAATGCTGTTAAATAAATATTGCTTTAAAGAAATACAGTAAGACCAATAAGAACAGTTGTCATGTGAACACGTTTGCAACAGTGAAAACTCCTTCTTTTAAAATTAAATAACAGTAATAAACAGAATTAAAAGGGTTAAAGTGGCATGATTAGATTAAATATTAAGAACACCTTGTAAAGAAATGGATGGGCACCTTATTCTGTGTAGCCAGTCCATCATGGGGCATGTTTTGGTGATATGGGAGGTAATCCATACAAATACTGGAGAATGTGCACAAATAGTTGACAGATTAACCGGACACTATGCAGTTTTTCGCCTGATCTTTGATCCGAGAATTAAAAGACTCTGTGTGATTTAAGTTGTAGTAACACTTTGATATCTGGCTTCTTATCGTTTGCTTTTCATCTTTGGTGTTAGAGCTACAACCAGTGGCTTCTCTCCCACGACTTTGCCGTTCATTTCTCTGATCGCCGCTTCAGCATCCATTTGGGTTGAATACACCACAAAGCCATACCCTTTAGAGAGTCCGTTCTTCATTATCACCTGTATGACAAGATACAGAAGGCTAACAATGAGCTGTGTTTTTTCAAAAGACTTGGCATTGGCTATACAGGAATTAAATAAATTCCAGAAAGGAAAAATTACTAAGCCGGTTCTGGTAGCCAAATTTATAAACGGTGGAAAACGAGGCAGTAAAAAATAATATAATTAAGGCTGAATTTTGGTAGAAAGATAAGGGTTCAAGACCCATCACTGCCAAGCTGCCTATTTAAGGTCCTTGGGCCTTTTAACCTTCACTGCTCCAGCGGTGCTGCATCATGGCTGACACTGTGCTCTTACCCCAGCTTTCTAAGCTGGGATATGTGGAAAATTTTAATTTTGCAATAAATATATATATGTCACAGAAATAAAGACACATTTTTATTTGTCTTTACTAAATAATAATTCATTCCATGCTGAATCTAAAAACTTTAGGGTTTAAATAGCAGTGTGCACAAGTGCTGTGCATCAGCGCTGGTCATTTGTATTGGGCTAAGATGCTGGGAGTTTGCCTGACAAGGTACCTGCCACATGACAAACCCCCACTACACATTTGTCTCCTAACAGAAGACAGCATACCATATTGGTAAAGGATGAATTAATACTTACCTTAGCGCTGATGACGTCCCCAAAGGGGAGAAACTCTTTGTAGAGGCGCTGCTTGTCTATAGTTAAATCCATCCCTCTAATGGATAATTCGACACCCTGCAGTGCAAAAAGCAATAATATTAAATCAACATCCGGTGTGACTGATTAAGCTACAGCAATAAATATATATGAATAAATATAAAAATGTGAAAAAAATCTGGGTTCAGAAGCAAGATCAGAAAATCACAAAGCAGTATAAGACTCTTTAAATGAAAGTGTAGCTGAAAGCTTTGGGGTCATCAGATTTACTTTGGTAGATTAAACACAATAGATAAACTTGGAGACATTGCAGATATCTGCACATAGACTTTACTGTTGTACCTTGGTGTGTTTGCTGTGAGTAGTATGTGGCACCAGGTTTCTAGACTTTGTAGACAGTCTATACCTCTTAACCTTCTCCCTTGGCTCTGTGAATTTATCATCTTTCTGTTTCTCTCTGAGCTTCTTCTCCTCCTGCTCAGCATCCAAAGCATCCATAATATCTCCCCACATGAGTGGTACAGGGGTTAAAGTTCTGCGTCGAGACATATTGGACACAGGTTTGGGTGGAGACACGGTCCTGGGTAGAGACACAGTCTTAGACAACAACTTAGGTGGAGACAAAGGTAGGTAGACAGGTTCGGATAAAAATACTGCCTCGGGTTTAGACTCATGCTTAGGTTTAGACATGATCTTGGGCAAAGACGAAGACACAGGACCATGCGAGGACACTGTTTTGGTAGATGACAGAAACACAGTCTTAGGAAGAGACATGGTCTTGGGTAGAGAATCAGGCTCAGTCTTGAGAGAAGACAAATATTTGGCTTGAGCCACAGGCCCTGGTGAAGACACAGTCTCGGGCAGGGATTTAGTCGGAGACACGGTTTCGGGAGGAGAAAAGACTCTTCTTCCCAGAAACTCATTAGTACTTATCTTTTGGCCATCATCACTGGAAACCCAAATTCTTATCTGTATAAAAATAGAAGATTTAAATTATTGAGGCTCATCAAGATGAAGAGGCAGTTTAGCAGAGTGATAAAAGAACAGAAAGACATTCTTTGGAAGTGTAGAGGTGTAAAATGCCTGAATGCCTGTGTTTTATGTGAAGACACTGTGATGAGAATATTTAGCAGTTTTACCACAGGGCTTATTAAAAATTACTTACCAGTGTCCGCTCTGTGTTGGCTGAAGGCTTAGGTGGAGAACCAGGTTTAGGTGGAGACATGGGTTTGGGCGGAGCATACACAGGATCAGGTGGAAAGACTGTGTTGGGCACAGACTCAGTGTTTGGTGCAGGCTCGGGTGGAGACATGTTCTTAGACTGGGATTTGGGTGGAGAGACAGATTCTGGGGAAGAAGTGACTCTTCTTTCCAGAGGCTCATCAATGTTGATCTCACGGTCACGATCATTGGAAACCCAAATTCTTATCTGTATGGGAAAAAAAGTTGAAGTTAAATTGTAAAGCTCCTAGAAATTAAAAGGAAGGTAAAGAGAGTGATAAAAAAATGTCTTTTCTGGAAAGGGGCAAAGATGTAAAATCTCTGGAGTATTGATGTAAGAAGACCATGGATGTCAATTTAATTGAATTAAATTAGAATGTTAAGCATTTTTACCACAGGGCTTTTTTGATTCTTTTCCAGTGTCTGCTTGGTGCTGGACAGAGGCTCAGGTGGAGACATGGGCTCAGCTGGAGAAACTGAGTCAAATGGGGACACCGACTTTGGTGAAGACACAGGCACGGGTGGAAACACAGTCTCAGGTATAGACTCATTGGCAAACACAGACAGAAAATCGAGTGGAGACACAGTCTTTGGTGAGGACACAATCTCGGGCAGAAGCACAGTCTCAGGCAGAGACACAGGCTCAAGTGGAGACATGGTCTCAGGCGAAGACACAGTGTCATGCAGAAACTCAGGCAGAGACACAGGTCTGGGGGGAGACGATTCTCTTTTTTCCAGAAGCTCGCCAGTGTTGATCTTTTTGCCACATTTTTGAGGGTCCCGAATTTTTATCTGTAGAAAATACAAGTTGTTTTTAAATTGTTTCCAAAAGTGTTTATTTAAATAATGTTAGTTATTTTCTTTAGCACAGGGCTTTTCGAATTCTTACCGGTGTCCGTATTGTGTTGGCCAGAGGATCAGATGACAATGCAAGCCCAGGTGGTGATGTGGGCTTGGGTGGAGACATGGTCCCTGGCAGAGACACAAGATTTGATGAAGACACAGACTCAGGCAGAGACACAGTCTCAGGCAAAGTCACAAACACAGACTGGGGCAAAGCAGGATCAGTTGGAGACAAAGCCTTAGTCGAAAACACAGGTTCGGGCGGAGACATATATTCAGGAAGAGACTCAAGTAAAGACACAGGACCAGTTGAAATCATGGTGTTAGGCAGAGACACAGCCTTAGGTACATATGCAGTCTCATGAGGAGAAACAGTTTTAGGCAGAGACTCAGGTGGAAACACAGGATTTGGCATGGTCTTGGGCAATGACACAGGCTCGGGCAGAGACCCAGGCTCAGGTAAAGATACTGTCTTGCAGGAAGACTCGGGCAGTGACATGGGTTCGAGAGGAGACTTGACTCTTCTTTCCAGAAGCTCTTCAATGCTGATTTCTCTGCCTCCTTCATTGGGGTCCCGAATTCTAATCTTTAGAAAACACAAGTTAGAGTTACATTGAAAAACTCCAAAAGATTAAGAGACAATAATTTGAGACACTTTATAGGAGTATATGGAAGTTTAAAACATCTTAACTTATTATTTTAAGACATTATTCTAAGAATGTTAAGCATTTTTGTAACAGTGCTTCTTTATTTTCTAACCAGTGTTCGCTTTGTTTTTGCCAGAGACTCGGGTGAAGACATGGGCTCGGGTGGAGATACAATATTAGGCAAAGACTCGTGCAGACACTCAGGAAAAAACACAGTCTCATGCAGGCACTCAGGCAGAGACACCGGTCTGGGGGGCGACGCAGCTCTTCTTTCCAAAAGCTCATCAATGTTGATCTCCCTGCCACCTTTATTAGGATCCCGAATTCTAATCTGTAGAAAATATAAACTGGAGTTACATTTTAAAGCTTCTGCAGATAAGCAGACAGGTGAGAAGAATATTTTAAAGATGAAGACAATATTTGAAATCCTAGAGGGGTGAAATGTTTGAAATTTCTTACCAGTGTCTGCTTTAAATTCGCCAGAAGTTCATGTCGAGAAACTGGGTCAGTTGGAAACACGGTCTCAGAATGAAGGACAGACACAGGATTGGGTGAAGACAAGGTTTCAGGCAGAGACTCAGACAAAGACACAGGCTGGGGAGGAGACATGACTTTACTTCTCAACAGCTCATCAGTGTCCTGAATTCGTATCTTCAAAAAAAAAACACAAGTTAGAGCTAAATTGTAAAACTTTAAGAGATAAAAGAGGCAGTTGCAGAGTGTAATTATGTTTTAAATGTCTGGAAAAGTGAAACATCTGGAGTTATAAATAAAGTGAAGAACAGTAATCATGAATCATCATGGAAAAAAAGGTAAAATAAAATAAATATTAAAATTTATTTTAACACAGCAAGAAATATATAATGAAAGACCAGTGCCAGAGCTAAAAGGTTTGCAAAATGTTTTTTATTTAATTTGTATTGAATCGGTATAAATTGTGGAATTGTGATAGAAAATCAACAAAACATGGATGCTGCAGAACAAATGTGCTTTTTCTGAGCTGCATTAGGTTAAATGTTTTTTGTAAATTTTCTATATGTATCAGACCTACTGTATTTGTGTAGAAATACTATTATAAAATATAAACCATAACCAGTCATCAATGTGCAACTTTATGCTACTCTGTTGAATTTGTTAATCTGCTTCTGAAGGAATCAGTGGCTCTGCAGTCACCAACCTCGCCACACATAACTGGTTAAAAACCATTATAAAAATAAATATTAAGTGTTTTGGTCCTGTTTGATTTCTTACCGTTGTCTGCTCAGTTTTGGTCAGAGGCTCAGGTGAAATCACAGTTAGAGGTTGAGCTACAGACACCGACTCAGCTGGAGATGCAAACATTGGCAGAGTCTCAGATGGAGGCACGGAGTCAGGATGTAAAGTGATTCTATCTTCTGGTAGCTGTCCAACGCTGATCCCTAAGCTTTCTTCATCAGGATCCAGAATTTGAATCTGCAGGAAATAAAAGGACAAGGAAGCAGGTAAAAAGTGGGATTAAATAAACAAATACAATGTTTGGAAGTCTAAAGGTGTGAAATTATGCAAAGACAATCATTATAAAAGCGCTCTTATGATTTCTTACCAGTGTTTGTTCCTGGTCAGCCGCATTTGGTTCGTCATATTGAGGAGGCTGAGTAGATGGGATAGAGCACCCCTGTTCACTTATCTCAATCATTGGGTGCTGTGGGTTAAAGCCAGGTGGCTGGGATGGGTAGTACATGGGAACATAGACATAGACGGGCACTGGGACAAAGACGAAGTGAGAAGGGTTTGTGCCAGGCACAATAGGAAAGTTTTCCGGAAGCTAAAATAAGAAACAGATTTGACTTTTAAAAGTGTTGGACTGCTGATTGGAAAATCATGGGTTAACTTCCCAGGATTACCAAGCTGCCACTGCTGGAACCCCGAGCAAGACCCTTAACCTCAGAAATAGAAAAAATAAATATCTGTAAGGTGTCTGCCAAACGCCAGAGATGGAAATATTGAAATCTACTGAGGAAATAATTATATCCACCTTCAGGAACAGGTCTGCATTTATAATTATTAAACTGAATCTTCTGTTTCTGTGTTAAACCATGTTCAAGGCTTTAGTGCCCATACACAAAAGGCTGCTTGTCATTCTAATTAATATATTATTAGTCTTATTAGTTAATATCACACTATGTAAACTTATTATACAGTATAAATTGTTCTTTAGAATGGCTTTTGATGAGCTGATGTCTAAGACTTTATGATAGGTTGAGCACTTTTTTGTCCTACTCATGTTGATAAATGTTAAAATTGTTTTTATTTAATATTGATTTATTTTCTATTTTTATAGTAACTGTGACTGTACAAACATCCTTTATATATATATATATATATATATATATATATATATATATATATATATACTAAACTCTCCTGTCATCATTGATCATTGCACAGTATACATTTCCAGCCTACCTTTTTATGGTTTTAATTCTGTTTTTTTTTCCTGATTCTTGGATTTTACTAGGTTTCTGATTGCCCTGTTTTGGCCTGCTGATAATAGACCTCACATCCTAAAAAGCCTGAACTTCCCTATTTCACACAGTAGCAGCAGTACTCTTTAGCTGAATTTACTGATGAGTCGACAAGCAAAGTGACATTTCAGAGATTACTTATAAACAGATTATATGGTTTTATAGCCACTGCCGCCCCCAAGAGATGGACAGTGGTGGCTATTGTATAAAACAGGGTCTGTAAATGTTTTTTTTATGCAAGGGCCACAACATTTTTCTTTTCTTTGATAAGAGGCACGTCAGTCTGTAACAGAAAATTACATGGGCTGGAGTGACTCCTAGTATTTTAGTGGTGATTTTATGTATTTTGCCTGCTAATGCTAAATAAGTTTATTATTTTGTTATTTCCGTACAGATAAATGAGCATTGCTTTTTAATATATATACTGCTCAAAAAAATAAAGGGAACACTTAAACAACACAATGTAACTCCAAGTCAATCACACTTCTGTGAAATCAAACTGCCCACTTAGTCAGCAACACTGACTGACAATCAATTTCACATGCTGTTGTGCAAAGGAATAGACAACAGGTGGAAATTATAGGCAATTAGCAAGACACCCCGAATAAAGGAGTGGTTCTGCAGGTGGTGACCACAGACCACTTCTCAGTTTCTATGCTTTCTGGCTGATGTTTTGGTCACTTTTGAATGCTGGCGGTGCTTTCACTCTAGTGGTAGTATGAGACGGAATCTACAACCCACACAAGTGGCTCAGGTAGTGCAGCTCATCCAGGATGGCACATCAATGCGAGCTGTGGCAAAAAGGTTTGCTGTGTCTGTCAGCGTAGTGTCCAGAGCATGGAGGCGTTACCAGGAGACAGGCCAGTACATCAGGAGACGTGGAGGAGGCCGTAGGAGGGCAACAACCCAGCAGCAGGACCGCTACCTCTGCCTTTGTGCAAGGAGGAACAGGAGGAGCACTGCCAGAGCCCTGCAAAATGACCTCCAGCAGGCCACAAATGTGCATGTGTCTGCTCAAACCGTCAGAAACAGACTCCATGAGGCTGGTATAAGGGCCCGACGTCCACAGGTGGGGGTTGTGCTTACAGCCCAACACCGTGCAGGACGTTTGGCATTTGCCAGAGAACACCAAGATTGGCAAATTCGCCACTGGCGCCCTGTGCTCTTCACAGATGAAAGCAGGTTCACACTGAGCACATGTGACAGACGTGACAGAGTCTGGAGACGCCGTGGAGAACGTTCTGCTGCCTGCAACATCCTCCAGCATTCCCTCCATGTGCTTGCCAGAGGTAGCCTGACTGCTATTAGGTACCGAGATGAGATCCTCAGACCCCTTGTGAGACCATATGCTGGTGCGGTTGCCCCTGGGTTCCTCCTAATGCAAGACAATGCTAGACCTAATGTGGCTGGAGTGTGTCAGCAGTTCCTGCAAGACGAAGGCATTGATGTTATGGACTGGCCCGTCCGTTCCCCAGACCTGAATCCAATTGAGCACATCTGGGACATCATGTCTCACTCCATCCACCAATGCCACATTGCACCACAGACTGTCCAGGAGTTGGCGGATGCTTTAGTCCAGGTCTGGAAGGAGACCCCTCAGGAGACCATCCGCCACCTCTTCAGGAGCATGCCCAGGCGTCGTAGGGAGGTCATGCAGGCATGTGGAGGTCACACACACTACTGAGCCTCATTTTGACTTGTTTTAAGGACATTACATCAAAGTTAGATCAGCCTGTAGTGTGTTTTTCCACTTCCATTTTGAGTGTGACTCCAAATCCAGACCTCAATGGGTTAATAAATTTGATTTTCATTGATAATTTTTGTGTGATTTTGTTGTCAGCACATTCAACTATGTAAAAAACAAAGTATTTAATAAGAATATTTCATTCATTCAGATCTAGGATGTGTTATTTTAGTGTTCCCTTTAGTTTTTTGAGCAGTGTATATATATATACATTAATGGTCACTGTAAACAGAACTTCATTATAGACTTTTTATTAACACACTAAAAAATCATGTCAACTTGTGTGAAAATGGCCATCCGATGACTGCTTTAAATACACAAATTTACTATAATTCATAAAGTAAAAAAACAATAAAATGCAGCACTTGCTGCAGCCACTAATACAATTATAGTTTGGTGCCAATGAGGTAGCTGTTGCATTGCCTTTTTTAAACTACTTTTTGGTTTTCCACCCCAAGAATTACTGTGGCCTCCTCTACAGTTGTTTTTGGGGGTGACACTGTCTACTGCCACATCACCTGCCAACTTAAGAAAGATTAGAATTTGAAATGTATTTATTCTGTTTGAAACATTTGTTGTTTTTTTTTTGTTTTAATTTATTTTAAAATTGTTTCATTATCTGTTTTTAAATCAAATATGTTATTAGTAGACTAATAACACTAATGATTAACACTAATGATTATTTTTTAACTTGTTTTTTTCATTTTATACGATTATAATATCATATAATGTAATAAAAGCTTCATCAATTATAGCAAAATATAAATTCAATCTTGTTCAATGATTAGTTAGCATGAAATAATTATTTAACTGCACATCTTAAACTGTACAATATGAATGGATTAATAATGCAATGAATTCTGATGATCAAATTTGCTGATTTCAGAAACCTCACCATTCTGGAAACTTGATAATGTTGTGGTTGATCTATAAATCATAAGGTGTAAAAGTATTGCTGGTTATAATCGTTGGCTATCTTGTTTGTTTGTTTACTCATGGTGTTACAATGAGCAAAGTGATTTCTGTTTGATCGTTGCCATGTTACTGAGGAGTGTAGCTGTCATGTAACGGGATGACGTCATAATAATGTTTTTTTCTTACAAAGACTGAGGAACAAGTTAAACATTTTTGATTAAATCAATGATGTTTGTATGTCTGTTCATGTTCAGAACTCTATACACAGACACACATTTACATGTCCAGGGGAACATCAGTGTGTGTTTCCAAGTCTGCCATTTTCTTGCAATGCAAGAGGAAACCGGAGAACTCGGTGGAAACTCATACAATCAATGTGGAGAAGGTGCAACAGGTGCTCAGAAGTGTGTGAGTTAAGACAAAGATAAGTCATATTAAAAACAGCATATTTTCACAGTTATAAAAACTCAGACCGTTTTATGGATTATCTCAAAAAAATGTTTATTGTCATCTTTTAGCAGGGGCTCAAAAGATCCCATCTAATTTTATTTGCTCCTTGGTTGTCTGTCCGTTTATTGTCCTCTGTTAGGGTATAATGCAATCTGAGCTCTTCTTTGCTCTTAGCCAGAGTGACTAAGAGTGGTCTTCTCCCTATGATTTTGCCGTTCATTTCTCTGATTGCTTTTTCAGCATCGATGTGGTGTGAATACATTACAAATCCATATCCTTTAGAGCGTCCGTTCTTAATTATCACCTGTACGATGAGATAAGGAATACCAACAATAAGTGTTAGACATAGTATAAGAGCCTACAGAAAATGCTGGTTATAAAACCCACACTTTACTCCTAAAAGAGCAAGTAAACAGAAATAAAAAACAGTGTCTTGGAAAGGAAGAAAGTGGTGGAATAAGTAGTTACCTTAGCACTGATGAGGTCCCCGAATGGAAGGAACTCCTTGTAGAGGCGCTGTCTCTTTATGCTGTAGTCCAGATTCCTGATGAACAATTGGACACCCTGCAGAACAGAGAGAAAAGTCCAGTCAATATCCAGAATGTTCACAAAATCAATCAGAAAGACATTTTAAATATGTCTCTTTAGCTTCATTATAATCAAACCCACAGGCACAGGTGGAGACAAAGGCTTGGTTAAAGTCTCGGGTAGAGACGCCGGTGGTGTCACATGCCTAGCTGGGACAACGGTCTTAAGCAGAGACATGGTCTTATAGGAAGTGTGATGCTGAGTGGGGGACACCGTCTCAGGTAAAGCAAAAGGTTTTGCCAGAAGCTCTTCAATATTGATCACTCTGCCACCTTGACTGGGATCGCGAATGCGAATCTGTAGAAAATACAAGTTGGAGTTTAGGAAGTGTAAAGAGACATTTAAGGAGTGTAATTAATAAATTAAAACTTCTGTGAATTTCTGGAGGTGTGAAGTTTATATATAAGAACAGCTTTATGAGAAAGTCACAGCACTTTTTAAAATTTCTCACCTGTTTCCGCTTTGTTCTGCCCACAGAGGGACACACAGGCTCATGCACAGACACATGCAAATACACAGGCTCAGGTACAGACACAGGCTCGGGTGAGCATACAGGCTCATGCACAGACCCAGGCTCAGGTATAGACACAGGCTCAGGTACAGACAAAGGCTCATGCACAGACACAGGCTCAGGTATAAACACAGGCTCAGGTGCACATACAAACTCAAATGCATACACAGGCTCAGGTACAGACACAGTCTCGGCTGGACATACAAGCTCAGGTTCACACACAGGCCCAGGTGCACACACAGGCTCATGCACAGACACAGGCTCAGATACAGACAAAGTCTCGGGTTGACACGCAGGCTCAGGTGAACACACAGACTCAGATACAGACATAGTCTCAGGTGGACACACAGGCTCAGGTGGGCACACAGGCTCAGGTGGACACACAGGCTCAGGTACAGACACAGTCTCAGGTACAGACATAGTCTCGGGTGAACACACAGGCCCAGGTACAGACACAGTCTCAGGCGCACACACGAGCTCCGGTAGAGACATTGTTTCAGGAGGGTACACAAACTCAACTGGAGACATATGCTTAGCTAAAGACACAGGTTTCGGAGATTTGATTTTTATTCCCAGAAGCTCTTTCATTTCTCTGCCATCTTCGTTAAAATCCTGAATTCTGGTCTGTATGATAATAAAAATTGAAGTTAAATTGTGAAGCTGCTGGACAGAACAATGCAGAAAAAACACATACAATTTCTAACAAGTCTAACATTTTTACATGAGAAAACCATTATGAATAGTTTAAGCATCTTTACTGCAGTGATTTAATTTTTTACCTGTGTTTGCTCAGTTTCGCCAACAGTCTCTGATGGAGGCCCAGGTGAAGACATTCTTCTTCCAGGAAGCTTATCATTGCTGATTTTTCGGTCACCTTTACTGGGATCCTGAAACATATTTTGTACTTAATGCAAATTGGAGTTGAAAAGTGAAAACGTTTTACTGCATTCACACCAAATGCAAAGCAAATATGCGCATTGTGTCACTCGCTCTAGAACAAGGATGTTTTTCGCATAAGTTTTTATTCGTAAAACAAATTTTGCTGTGCCCACAAATAAAAAAATGATGCTCTTCTATTTTCTGATACAACAAATGTTTTAAAAAGCTCTTGGGTGGGCACCATTATGAGAACATTATGGATTTTTCCACAGTGTTCTTTGATTTCTTACCCATGTCCATGCCATTTTGGCCAAAGCTTCAGGGTAAGACACAAACTCAGGCAGAGACACAGGTTCAGAAGAAGATGTGATACTTCTTTCCAGGAGTTCTTCAATGCTGATCTTTTGGTTACCTTTGCTGGGGTCCTCTATTCTAATCTGTAGAAAATACAATTTAATTTAATAAACAAGACAAAGTCTATAGGTGTAAAACATCTGGATTTTATCGGAAAACATCATTAAGCATTTTTACTATACCGTTTTTTGGATGTCTGGACACACAGTCTTGGAAACAGGCTCAGGTGAAGACATGGTGTCAACAGGAGACACAGACATAAAGGGAGACATGGTCTCGGGCAAAAACATAGACTTGAATGGAGACAGGGTCTCTGGTAGAGAGAAAGGCTCCAATGAAGACATTGTCCACAATGGAGACAGAGGCTCACTTGAAGACTCGATGCACGGCGGAGACGCAAGATCAAATTGAGAGTCTGTATCTGAAGGATATACAAACTCGAGTGGAGACATGTGCTCAGGCAGAGACACAGCTTTGGGAGGAGACATTCTTCTTCTTCTTAGAATCTCATCAGTGGTCATTTCTTGGCCATTTTCATTGTAATCCTGAATTGTAATCTGTATAAAAATAGAAGTTGGAGTTAATCGTGAAGCTCAAAAGATAACAAGGCAGTTACAGAGTGGGATTGCATAAACAAAGACAATGTGTGAAGGTCTGCATTATCTGGAGTATGTGAATTATCTGGATTTTTTATGTAAGAACACCAGTGTGCAAACGTTAGGCATTCTTACTGCTGTGCATTTTTGATTACTTACCAGTGTCTGCTCCATTTTGTCCAAAGCCTTAGACTCAGGCACAGACACAGGCTTGGGTGAAAAGGCAGTTATCACCGGGTCAGGTGAAGACATGTTCCTGGTGGGAGACCAAGATTTGAAGGCAGACATGTTCTTCTGCGGAGAAACAGACTCAAATGAAGACAGGGTCTCCGTTGAAGACACAGGTTTGAATGGACACCCAGTCCACAGCAGAGACTCAGGCTCAAATGTGGACATTGTCCACAACTGAGAGCTGGGCTCAAATGTAGACTCTGTTTGTGGCATAGCCTCTGGATTAGACTGAGATTCTGTCTCAGGTGGATACACAAACCCGAGCGGAGACACATGCTCAGGCACACACACAGGCTGAAACACACTCTCCAGAGAAGACCTTCTGCCACCTTCATTGGAATCCTGAACCGTAATCTGTATGAAAATGCAAATTGTAGTTAGTTAAAAACTGTTAGAGATAGCCATTTAGATTAGGAGCATGACTAAATCAATGAAAACAATGTTTAATTAAGCCCAGAGGTGTGAAACATCTGGAGTTTGAGAGATACCGGATTTCCTACCCGTGTCTGCTCTGTTTTGGTCATGGCCTCAGGTGAAGACACAGTCTCAGACCAAAACATAGGTTCAGGAGATGTGAATCCTTTTCCAAAGAGCTCGTCAATGCTGATCTCTCGACCCCCTTCAATGGGATCCTCAAATATATTCTGTAGGAAATATAAATTAAAGTCAAATAGTGACGCTGTAATAAATAGGATATATAGGAAGTGTGATTAAATAACAGAAGACACAATGGTGTATTTTTTGATTTCTTACCCATCTCCACCCTGTTTTGGTCAAAGCCTCAGGTGGAGATACAAAGTCAGGCAAAGACACAGATTCAGACAAAGACGTGATTCTTTTCCCCAGAAGTTCTTCAATGCTGATCTCTCGATTACCTTTACTGGGATCCCGAATTCTAATCTGTAGACAATGCAATATGAAGTTATATTATAATATATAATATATTATATTATAAAAATAATTTTTGTTGTAGTGTTTTTTTGCTTGTTTACCAGCGTCTGCTTTGTCTTGGCTAGGGACTCAGGAGAAGAAACAGGCACAGTTGGAGACTCAGACTCAGGCATGAATGGAGTCACAGTCTTTGGGAAAGACACAGGCTCAGGCAGAGGCACAGACTCAGGAAGTGGCTCAGACAGACACACAGGTCTTAGGGGAGATGCGACTTTTTGCGACCTCAGAAGCTTATCAATGTTGATAGTTTGGCCACCGTTTTTGGGGTCCTGACCTTTTATCTGTAGTAAAAACAAGTTCATTCGGTAAACAAAGACAATCTATGGAAGTCTAGGGAAAGTGTGGAATTCAATGAAAGTGGTAGCTTGGTGGTTATGTGAGATCAATTCCCAGCACCACTAAGCTGCCACTGCTAGGCCCCTGAGCAATAAATAAATAATTAGACAAATTTAAGTCACTCTGGATAGGTGCATCTACCATTTTCAAAAATGTAAATGCAAGTCTAAAAATGTCTAAAAATGTAAAAAGACTTAAGGTTTAATGTGAAGATTCTGTTATGAGAATGTTAAGCATTTTACTACACTGCTTTTTCGATTTCTTACCATTGTCTGCTTTGTTTTGGTCAAAGACTCGGGTGATAAAACTGGCTCGGGTGGAGGCACAAATATAGGATCGAGTGAAGACACAGTCTTTAGCGGATACCCAGGCTCAGGCAGAGGCACAGTCTCATACAAAGACTCAGGTCTTCTTCCCAGAAGCCTGTCATTGTTAATCTTTTGGCCATCGTTATTGGGGTCCCAAAATTCAATATGTAGAAAATACAGGTTATGTTATTATTATATTAAGCTTTTAAGTAAGACATTATTTTGTAGGTGACAATAACTTTTACTGCTACACATATTTGAGTTCTCACCAGTATCTGCTCTGTGCTGGGCAAAGTCTCAAGTGTAGACATAGGCACAGGTGGAGCCACAGTCTTGGGCAAAAAGACAGACACAGTGTCAGGTAAATACACAAGCCCAGGCAGGGACACAGGTTCAGGAGGGGACTTGATTCCACTTTCCAGATCCTCATCAAAGCTGATCTTTCCTTCACCATTATTGGAATTCTGAAACATAATCTGCAGGTAATACCAATTGAAGTTAAATTGTGACGATCAAAATGCGTTATTTAAAAAACAAAGACAATCTGTGGAAGACTTTGTGGAGGTTTTTAAATATTACACACTTTTACCTTAGTGCTGTTTTGATCTAGTGTCCTTTCGGTTTGGGCCGTAATTGACTCATCATATTGATGAGGCTGAAAAGATGGAGCAAACCACTCCTGTTTATTCATCTCCATTACTGAGTGTTGAGGGTAGAAGTCAGGTGGATGGTTGGGGTGGCACATAGAGTGGACATGAACATAGACAGGGACTGGGACGAAGACAAATGGAGTGTTTGTGTCAGGCACAAAGTGATGGTTCTCCTGAGGCTGAAACTAAAATAAGATTTCATAGGTACAAAAAGAAATAAAACACATAATTACTGGTGAAATAAATACATTTATCTTCAGAAACGGGTAAACATATACAGAATCTAGTGCTTTTTTATTCAAAATTTTCCTACTAGTTTACTGGTTTTATAAACGAATTAAATTAATATTACATTAGCATCAGTATAAATTAATATTAAACATAATCTAATTACTCTCTATATTCATTTATTCATCTTCTATTTTTGTCTATTTTTATTCACCTGTTTATCAAGGGGATCTGCTAGAGCCTATCCTAGCAAGCCGTCTCTAAAAGGGCAAAAGGCCACCCTGGACAGGTCGCCAGTCCATCAAAGGGCCACACACACTCGCTCACTCACTCACTTGAGCCTTAACTGCTTAGTTGGGTAAAATTAATAAAAATAATTGCCCAGGATAAAAGCATCTGCCTAATGTATCAGTGCTGGTTGCTATGCAAAGAGGTATCATGTGGACCCTAATTTAAACTTATAGGACCAAAGAGATTATGGTGACATGCAGAAAGGAAATGACAAATTTAGCCATTTTTTAATAATAAAAACGTGATCAATCAATAAAACTGTATATTTAATTATACAACTATACGACACGAATGATTAAATTAAAAGAACAATGTTGATTTTTTTGCTAAACAACTAACCAAATAACAGAAAACTTACCATTCTGGAAACTGGATGTTGTGGTGTGTGATCGGTGTTTCAGAAGCTGTTAAATGATTGCTGGTTTTCCTCGACGTTCTCTCATGGTATTGTGACGTGCGGTGAGTGAATTCTGTTTGATTGTTGCCCGGTTACGGCGTCGTTTACTCTGTGACGTAACGTTTTTAAACATGACTTTTTGTCATTATGCTAAATATGCAAATTCCAAAATCCAATTTATCCTATAAGTGATATTTAAAATATTTCAATTCACCGCAACGCCAGTAGATGTCGCCTGAGCGCTTCAGTGCAGCAAGTCAGGAGTTTATTTTCTCTCTGAAGTCTGAAGCGGAAGTAAATTGACGCGGCAAGTTGTTATATTCGTTTTATTTTCTCTCTTGTTGTCAATAAAAAAAAGTTTTATTATTGATTTACAGGTTTTTATGACTCCTTGATGGTAATTGAAAGTGTGACTGTGTTTTTCTAAATTTTTTTAGAGTTTAATTTAGACACACGAGAAGTTTTCCAATGCACTGTGTCCTTCTTATGTGTAAAAAGTAAAAATGTTTATTACTCAAAGCTTCTTCTTCTTCTTCTTCTTTTTTAACACGGCGCACACTAACGACATCTTGTGGTCAAAAGTACTGCCTGTCCCAAAGGACCTAATAAAAAAGTTCATATAATAAAATGACGTTGTGCTATTAAAACCTTAAAATCAATAAAGGTGATTGATTTTGCCTGCTAACCAGAATATTGTGGGTTTGATTCCCAGCACGACTAAGTTACCACTGCTGGGTCCCGGAGCACGGTTCTTAACCCTCAATTGATTAGTTGTATAAATGAAATAAATGTAAGGCGCTCTGGTTAAGGGGGCGTCTGCCAAATGCTAGAGATGCAAATGTAAAATAATGTTTAAAATGAGTTTTCATTAATTGCATTTAAGGGTCTACTATAATGTTCAAGAATATTGACAGTTGAGTTAGTGCTAGCTGTTTTGCTAACAGTGTTTTTGGTCTGCCCCCATATTTAGTTTTCTGCGCTCACGAGCTTTATATGTGAAGTTAAATAAAGGCTCATGTATTTTTTTTTCTTGTTTTCTGTATTTGAGTCTGGTTTTATTCGACTCTTGTTGTTGGACTAACAAGGGACAGTTACGTGATTTTCTATTTTGGTGTATTCTTTCATTTTAAATATAAAATTGATTTGTTTGCATATTCAGCTTCTTGTGTGAAATAGGCTATGGAAAATGGTAGTATGTGTATTATATAATTCAGATCACCTGTAATTCCATGGACTTATTATTGTTATTGTTATATTTTGTTCCTCCTCTAATTGCAAGAAATTACATACTTCCATACTATATAGTAGGTGTATATTTATATTTATAGTATAGTGAGGTGAAGAATATGTCTGAATACTTAGTATGCACGAAACAATATGTATGCAAAGCAATATCCTTTACTATCCTATGGTCCTACATGATCCCGAAAATCTTCTGGAGGAAGTTGTTTGGGATAATGCTGAGAACATTTTAAAATGTTTAAACTAAGGCTGCACAATATATCGTTTTAGCATCAACTTGGCAATGTGTGCATCTGCAGTAGTCACATTACAGGATGTGGAAGTCGGGGCATTTTTTTATATGTGTGGTGTATGATATAATATCTGAATAATAAATCCTGATCAAATATTACCAGAAAACATCACTGTAACCTTACCGAAAAATATTAAAATGGTCCCTATCTTTATTACAGTTCAAAGTCACCTAAGCTGTAATAAACAGTACGAAGGGCAGTATATTACAGCTACATTTAGGTTAATTAATAACAGTGACCTAATATTTATAAATACAGAGCCTGTTAATGAATCCTGTATAAGTCCTCTACAGAGACTAAGACGATTAGAAAAATGAAGAGACTGATAGGCTTTCTCTCATTGCTTCTTCTCACCTCATCTGAAAGACAAGGTATACCTATTATTTTCTGTTATCTTCTAAATATTTATAAAAATGAGTCAATTATGTTTTAATTTTTAAAAAATCCTGTTGTTAAGATCTTTCAGGTAAAATGTTCACCTTCCCTGTGACATCCAATTCTCATCATGTGCTTCTGAGTCCTGAGCTAAATAAGATCTTTGTCACGGTTACTGTGTGTCTGCGGACCTTCTCTGACCTCCCCAGAGCTCAAAGTCTTTTCTCACTTTCTCTGCCATCGACAGACAATGGATTTTTGATTTACAAGTCGAAGCAAGGGGTGTATATTTTAAACATATTAAATTTGGATGACTCTTTTTTGGGCTTGCCGGATGAACCGAGTGTCTGGAATTCGGTCTGTGCTACCTGGGATGGTAATAGTGGACTTGCTCAGCTGTGGGTCAATGGAATCCCAAGCTCACGGAAAGGACTGCGGGCAGGAAGCACTTTAAATGGAGTTCCGAAAATCATTTTGGGGCAAGAGCAAGATTCTTATGGTGGAAAGTTTGACGCTACGCAGTCATATGTAGGCATGCTGACCGATGTGCATATGTGGGACTCTGTCCTGTCTCCTGATCAGATTGCATATTACACATACAGTGGGCCGTTTCAACCTGGAAATGTTCTTAACTGGAACGCTCTAGAATATAGTCAAAATGGATTTGTGATTCTTGAAAGTAAGGAAACATCAAATAAAGTTTAGAATCAGGTCTTAATCTGGTCTAATATTCTCTAATAATTCACCAAACCGCCTTTTCCTTTGATTACATCACACATTCACTGTGGCATCATTTTGATATTAGAGTGGAGGGTTTTTACCTATTTGCTTAGTTAAATCCTAATAACTGCTTTAGATGTGCTATTACTTAATTACAAATGAGCTGTAAATGAGCATATCTAAATATGTTAGGTATATTCAGTTTGCATTGTAGTGAACAAGAGATTTTAAGCACTTGTATTTTGCTCTGGAAAAACATGTATGCCAAATGGTTTAACTATAAATATCTTGCAAACATTAATACAAATTAATAAAATGAATGAGTTAAGGGTAATTTAAAATGCTGTAAATTGTGTATATGTGCATAGCTTCTGTGGCCACTTTTATCTCTTCCAGAGTTAAAGAGCCCATCGGATGCCCAATTTTTTGCACAAGTTGCTTTGAGCAAAGTTTATTAAGTATATATAGTATATTCAATTCATTGTCATTGTGCAAGGTACATGTACAGAGCCAATGAAATGCATTGGAGCAGGAGGGGTTAAGGGTCTTGCTCAAGGACCCAACGGTGGTTGACTTGCTGGAGGTGGGGCTTGAACCCAGGTGTTTCTGGTCTTCAGATTAACAACTCAGCACCTTAACCATTTGAGCCACCCTGCCCCCCCCCTTACATTATATTACACACTTTAATTAAAAATTCTTAAAGATGGTGTAAAAAATCGCTCATTTTACCCTGTCAAAAACAGTTCACAGTGACCCGTTTCAGTGTATGTTGCTTTAAATGTGGGGTGCTTCCACTGCTTTAAAAATATTTTTAAATACCTTATTAATCATTAACAGACACAGCTATAAACCATCTAGAAAGTTAAGATTAATGCAATGTTAACATGGTATCTTTACAGACAGCATCCCCTTTTTGATAATAATTTAGAATTATTGTCAGGGTCATGCTATTTACACAAGCTGTCTGTCGTGCTTGTAAATAAAACGACCCACTGGGTCTTATCATTATCTCTGGCTCCTGTCTGATTCCTTGAGATAATCATATGAAGAAGGTACGTAAAAAAAAGACAATGTTCTCTGAGAGTTTACACTTTAGCTGCATTTATCGTGAAACTTGCTAACTGTATCACACCTTTAAAAAAGGGATTTGCACATACATAGTAAAATGTAATAATAGAAATAATTTACACAAACATTAATGCTTTTAAAATCCAGGGGCTACAATCAGCTTGAGCCTTGAAACAACGTCAGCGGAAATGCCCCTATCCCATCTACAGCATAAAATCCAACCATTAAAAAAATACCACATTGTACACACATTGTAACACACATTTCATTTTAAATAACATGTAAAAGTGCATGTCCATAATCTACCTAATAGAGATTCTTCACAGTGTAAAATGTGCACTATGATGTACCCTCAGGTGTCTTTGGTCACTGACATGGAATACAAAACATTACATAATACATTATTTTTTACTACAGTACATTTATGTAATCAAATAAATAACAAACAAACAAAAAAAATCGTAATTTACAAACATTCCTCTGTCTTTTACTCGATTCCCATATAAAACTAATCAATTACAACAGAAAGCAAATTATGGCATAGTAAAGTGACTAGAACTTCCCTCTCCAAAGCTCAGACCAACCAGAAAAAGTAATAGTAAGTCAGTAGTACGATTATAAAGAATCTGATCTTTCCCTAGGACCCTAAAATGCATAATAAAATCTTTTGAATTTAAACACTTTTTCAAAATTTTTTTTGGACTCTGAAAGAGTTTTAGTCTTATTTTAGCCTTGACTTAATAATCTGATTAATATAAGAAAATTGCCTGCAATGTGCTTATTCTACCCATGATTTAAATGAATGGGTGTCAAATGTAACTGAGTTATATAAGAACATAAGCTCGTTAGTGTTTTAATTAGGATATTGATGCATAAATATAGACTGTTTTTTAATTTAGTGCAAACATGTAGTGGGAAATTAGCAGCTGATTAATTAAGATGTTTGACTGATGCTCGGAAGATCAAAGGTTCAATTCTCAGCACCACCAAATTCCAAATTCTGGGACCCTAAGCAAAAAATGGACATCTGTATATATATATATAAAACATATAAAAATGTATGTTAAAACACAATTAATTAGAATTCAGGAAGAGTAGACCTTCTTTTGGGTTGTTCAAATATTAGCTAGCGATCGATTTCTTTAAATTTTTTTGGTTGATCTTCACTCGTTTCCGTCTTTCTAGCTTGTTAGCCAAAGCTATCTTAAACGTGTTAAAGTTGTTAGTAACAGCTTGAATTAGCCACTAAATAGAAGTAAAGTTTCCAATGTATATATCATAAGAACTTGTTAAATAGTAATTTTTCTTTGTTTAGTGATTATCATTTTTATTAGCTAGCTTTAAATTTTAGTTTCAATTTTTAATTATGGCTTTCAAAATTACAATTTATATCGATACTATTTAATTTAGATACTTTCTCATTTTTAAAGCTTAATATTTACTAACTTAAATAAACCATTATTTCAGTTTAAACACAGCTCGTGTTTTTTTAATTGGTCAGTGCAGGATATAAAGCGTAGACAAAAGCTGCTTTATGATTGGTGTATGCAAATAAGACTTGACAGAGGCCCCGCCCTCACGTGGTTTCTTCGCGTCACGTGCTTGACTTGCAAACTCCTCAGCCGGTGCATCAAGGGAGAGTGGAGCGTCTTCAGTCCGTCACTTTTACTGTCGAAGAACAGAAAACGTAAGTTTCTTTTAATGGGAATAATTGGGATTATTGCTTTATCTTTATGTAAAGCTTTAAGTACCTAGTTGAAAATAGGGGCTGACGTTTAAATGAGGCTGACGTTTAAAAACGATAAATTTGTGAACAAAAGGTCTGCAGAATCGGTTCAGGTGTCGTTTGTTTCTTTAATAATGAATCAGCCTTTATTGTATTTTACTCTGTTCAATAATGCTTATTTATATGAGTGTGGTTGTGTGTAACTTTTTTTTGCCCTAGCTAGCCTAAATGCTAAATAGCGAAGCACAATGAAAGGTCTACTTTATTGGAATTTAAAGCTAAAACCGAATAACCTGTTAATTACAGCAGGCCTCATTCAGTGCACATTTCACGCTTCAGCTCGCTGTGATGGCCTTAATAACGTTTTCAAAAGATAGCCTTAATGTTCCCAATCGTCTTTAGACACATCCCGCCTGCTGGGCTACGATTGGCTGACCCGGCTTCAGGTTCAGCTTTGTGATTGGTTTGTTTCTTTTGGTTACACAGCGCTAGCCAATGGTAGAGAGATGAAGTTGACAAAAAAAAAAGTGAAAAAAGAGGCACTAATGTTTGAGGGTTGTTGAGATGACCAGTTTATCTGGTTATCGTGTTTTGACAGACAGACCGACACACACACAGTTATACAGTTTAACATTCTATTTGTTAAGCTTTTTAGATTAGTCTTATTAGTGTTATCAGACTAACCACAACCCCAAACTGTGTGATATATTGGGTGTGTGTGGTATTCTATTGATAAAAATAAAAAAACACCCCGCTTTTTGGTAGTATTTTGTCTCTCTTATCCTCTTCAGGCTCCTGATCTGCATGTGATCCACACTGTAATGTCTCAAGGCCAAACTTATTATTATAAATCCACAGTGTTGCTAACTTCTCTGCAGTTATTAGCCAGATTAAACTGGCGTGCAAATTTTAGTTTCTTTAGAGCTTTGCACACATTCTTGTGGTTATTTTAGTGGTAAATTAAAAACTAATAAGTGCGTCCTAAATATAAGGTAATAAATAAAAAAATTTGGTGACTTGGTAGTTACATCCAATTTCTTCCAGGAATTAAAAAAAACCCTATCAGTCAAATTAATTAAATATGATTGACAAAGCTCTTAACCGTTAATTGGGAGTCGTTAATTTAATCATGCCTAGTCAATGTTTGTGAGCATTAAATGTTGATTTCTTTTTATATGGTCTTCATTTTAGAAATGCTTATGGAAATTTGTGTCATATTTAGTTGTGTTAAAGATGAAGCAGCTGATCTGGTCAGTGAGCATGTTACAGTAGGGTTTGTTGTGTGTTCTGTGCTCTAAAGCCCCTTGTGCTTGATTGCTCTTGTCCTCAGCAGCAACAAGACATCAAGATGTCTGCCGGAAACGCCAAGATCGGTCATCCCGCTCCTCAGTTCAAGGTCAAGGCTGTGGTTGATGGCCAGTTTAAAGACATCCAGCTCTCCGACTACAGAGGTACACAGAAAATTCAGTTTGATTATAGGATGTGTGTGTTCGCTCATATTCATCAGTCAGTGGAAATGAGCTAAGAGTGACGGTCTCGCAGCTGCATCCGTGATTTGAGAGGCTCTGCAGCACAATGTAAGCCCACCCCAATCACTGAATAGACTCTGGCACTAGAAAGCATACAATTGATTTCTGCAGTTTCAAAATGTTCAGTTTTAAAATGGAAACTGTTCATATTAAAACAATGTAGATGCTGCAGGATTCACTTATTTTTAAACATGTTTTATATATTTCCTTCTGAAATTGCCATCCTGTTTCCTGTAACTGTGTGAATTGTCATGTTTTACTCCTGGCTTATACTGTAAACAGTTGTGGCGATATCTGCAGGTTGATCTGTGTTGTAGGTGGAAAAAAAAATAGTTGGGAACCCCCTACCCCCCCCCCCCATCCCACCCTTTTTTTCTTTTAAAGGGAAGTACGTGATTTTGTTCTTCTACCCTCTGGATTTCACCTTTGTTTGCCCCACTGAGATTATCGCCTTCAGCGATCGCGTCGAGGAGTTCCACAAGATCGGCTGCGAGGTCCTTGCTGCCTCTACCGACTCCCATTTCAGTCACCTGGCTTGGTAAGAAGCGTCTGTAACACACACATCTTATCTATCTTATCTATCTTATCTATCTAATCTTCTGAACACCTGTTTAAAAAAAAAAAAAAAAAAAAAAAAAATTGTAAAGCTAAGAAAAAAAAAACCAACCCAAAAAACACATTTATTAATAAATCAGTTTTCAAAACATCTATGTTGAATTCATGTGTGTGTGTGCGCACTGATCTGGAGTTTGGTCTAAGATGTTTTTTAGCTGCAGTCTTATCACTTATCACTGCACCTGGCAAAAAGCAGCGCCGCATAAACGGCATTCATCTCTAGAACCTTCTATAATGTCTCGGCTGAGCTTAGCTTACACCTTCATTATACACCACAGAAGAGATTCACTGATACGGCCCAGATACCAAAACATTTTCCCTGGATGAAGATTAAAAGATGAATCCTTTAATTCCAAAGTATAACTTGGTACACTGATGATTCCATAACAAAGCTTGAGGTCACTGATAGTGTCACGATTTTCCATCTGCAACTGCAGCTCCACTGCAACTTGTCCAGCATCAAGTTATGGTTCAAACCTGCTATTATAGTTTGATCAGTGGAAAATAAAACATTAAATAGCACTTTTTTTTTTTCACTTTATTAGAAGAATCCCTGGTAATAAATAGTTAATTAATTATCTATGGGCATCTATGTTTTAACCCTGACATTTTGAATCTGCTCTGTAAAACCGTTTCTTTGTTACATTGATGTTGATTCTGTCTTTAGCCTTCAGGATAATTTTTTTTTTTTTCTTTTAATTAAAAAAAAATAAAAATAATAAATACACTTAATCTCCTGTTAGGATTAACACTCCAAGGAAGCAGGGAGGCCTGGGCTCTATGAACATCCCCCTGCTGGCCGACCTGACCCAGTCTGTCTCCCGTGATTACGGCGTGCTAAAGGAAGATGAGGGCATCGCCTTCAGGTGAGTACCGCTCAGTCAAACAGTCTGCACATGATCCCCTAATACATTACCCTCATTCATCTTATTTTGCTGCAGAGGACTGTTTGTGATTGACGATAAGGGCATTCTGAGGCAGATCACCATCAACGACCTGCCAGTGGGCCGCTCGGTGGATGAGACTCTTCGCCTAGTTCAGGCTTTCCAGCACACTGACAAGTATGGGGAAGGTGAGTTTAACCCAGCAACCCTGCATTGTCACATGACCCACAGAAAGCGTCTGTACGTCTGACTGCATATAAAACCTACTATATTAATTTAACTTGGGGGGGAAATTGTTTTTTAATATCATTTTTCTGAATCTTTTTTTTTCTCTGGTTGCCTCTGCAGTCTGCCCTGCTGGATGGAAACCCGGAAGTGACACCATCGTCCCTGACGTTCAGAAGAGCAAGGAGTTCTTTTCCAAGCAGTAACGCACTTCTTACATCTACCCCAGATCCCTGGATCCTGTGGGGTACTAAAGCACGTAGTTCTCAGCTCTGATTAGACCACAGTGTCCTGATTTATTTTATTTTGCTGTTTGAGCCTTAGAGTGCGATTCCTAACATCAACATGACTTCTAGAACCGTTGGTTGTAACATTTCTCAGTTTAAGTCTGTTGTGCTGCAGGATTTTGTTCCTTTTATGATTAAAACCTCATGAAGGATTTTGTAAATGTTAACCATCCAAGCCTACTGTGTTGACCTTTCTCAAAGTGTCCAATAAAAATGGTGTGGATTAAAAAAAAAATATTTTTTCCACCTAGAGTTTTAAAATGTTAATAGGGAAAAAAATCTTTTGTTTATTTAGAATTTGCCTTGAAGTATGATCTTTCCATAATACAGTGCATTGCATTTTGCATTTCTTTTTTTTTTTTATTCATCTGAGCAGTTAAGGGGCCCAGCAGTGTCAGCCTGGCAATCCTGGGATTTGAACCCACAACCTTTACAACTAGTTAAGTTTAGTGGAGAAAAATTCCAGAAATCCACATAGGACACAAACTCTAAGCTCAGAGCTGGAAACCCTGGAGCTGTAAGAAGACCCTGGGGGAATAAAAGTGATTAAACATATAAAGGTGATTTTTACTAACCGCATAACAAAAATTAGCACATTACACAGAGTGAATTAATAAAGGTAAACAAATAAAAATTGCGAGGAAAAATCCACACTTTGTGCTAACATTAAACGATATATTGAAGTTGTAATGTGCTTACCGACCACTAGATGGAGACCTTTTACTAATTTTCTATGACTCGTGTTTGGTCATGTTGCGCTTGTCTTTTACATGAAGCCTAATGTTTAACGGTGCCAATCTGTGTAATTTTAAACCTTATAAAAAATAGTCAGGTGAAGGAATGACTATTAATAGCTGTAACACAAATACAATACTGACACACTTTGAATACTAAACTCAGTTTAACAAGCACAGCTGTCTGACTCCGGTGTAAGTAAATTGGCCATCATTTGCTAGCTGTGGTGTTGCAGAGAGTACAGTAAACATGCATTATCGTTAATCCCAGACTGAAGTGCCCTTATGCCGCTATTTGGAGTTCCCCAGCCTGAGCTTGCTAATACTGGCTTTGAGAAGGTGTGGATATATTGCATCATAGTTTACTGCTGGATGATTTAAATGAAATCAAGCTATAACACGGCATTAGTGAGTAACACAAAGAGGAAACAGACTCCATTCTTTTGGGGCATCCAAATTCCAATGGTGATTAAGATGTCAGATATGTTTAGATAATTATAAACCTGTAGGTTATGGACAGGATCCTGTCTGTAAATCTGTTTCGTATTTGTGATGAGAAATCACACACTGCTAAAATGCACAGTTGTGCACTTTCCTGAATAATAATCATCAGTTAAAAGCAGGTTTAAAATGGACACTATTAAAGTTCTAAAGTCACAACCTGGGATCTGTTATTTCTTATTCGCCAACAACCATCATCCAGAGTTTTACACAAAGGCCCAAAAATGGAAGCTTAGAAATCCTTAAATGTTGAATTTTGAGCAGTGGTTTATTGTTCTGACCACTGAGCCAATACCTCTTCTACTGATTCATCTGTCTATCAATTCAATTCACCACAAATAAGATGTCAGTTTATCTGCCAGGGCGTCATCAGGGCACTACATCAATCAATAGTGGCCTTAATAATAGTCTGAATGTTTTAGTGAATTATTTGTGTCCTGGATGGTGTGTTATTTTGATTTTATTCTTTACACTATAGTAGGTTTTTAATCTGACTAAAAAAGACAGACAGGTGTGTGTGTGTGCGACAATAAAATACCCTAAAGGATCTAACACAACTGTCACTGCTTTTCCTGATACTCTCATATGATCACACACACGCACAGCTTAATGATGGACAAATGTAGACAGTAAAATAAGCACTGATTGTGAATCAATGATTGTAATAACCATTATGTAAGTAAATAAAGCCAGTGCTATTTTTATAGGATCAAATCACGTGACTGGAGTTAAAAAGGAGAATCATTAGAAGCACATAGTGTGTGAAAACAAGCTCGATTCTATAAACAGGACTCAGAACAGATCAACATTTCACTGAAGCGACCTCAATCTCTCGCTCAGCTCTTTCTTTCATGTCGTTTCTGCTTGCGATAGCTCTAATTTTGTGCAAACTACCCGGAAAATGTCCGCGGTTCTTATTTTTATCTTAAGTTTTTCATTTCGCCGAAACTGTTTTGGGAACTCGAGAGTCGGGAAATTCCCCGAGTTGCTAATTTCTTCACCATTCACACACACACGCACACACACGCGACTCATTCACTGAACTTCAAAGCCGCGCGAAAGAAAAAAAACTAACTAAAACTCGTCTTAAACCGGTAGTGTGGGCGGGGTTTCCTGGCAGATCGACTGTCGATGACGTACATGTTAAATATTTGCCCATTTTTAGAGTCTGCGTTTGACGTAAACACGCTTTACGCGCACACCGCTTCACTTTAAGTATTGGTCATTTTTTAACCTTTACAAAACACACACTGGATACAGGTTTTTCAAAACTTTTACTTAAATACAACTTAAAAAAAAACAACAACATTTACAGTTAAGATCTGTCCGGAATACACCAGACGTAAACAGTAAAAATAACTTATCAGGATGTATTCATAGGATATCACTCGCACAAAGATGATAAAGTTTTGCAGACAGTCCTAGCAATCTTTTCATTACTCTTTCATGTGCATTTTATCTAGTACCATACGAACAACATATTTATAAAGGAAATGCTTTTTAAAAAAAGATCCCAACATATACACGGCAACACATTTAAAGTTTCCTACAAGAAACATACGCTGGTACTCAATCAGTGTCACAATGCATGAACGACAGTAAGAGATCTTCCAGTGTTTCCCCTTACAAAAAAAGGACAGCTTGTCTGTGAGTCTATAAACTTCTCAGTACGACTTGATCTTCGGCGTGATCACCAGCTGGCACCCGCTGCTTACATGCGTCATGACCTTCTGCTTGAGCTGCGCTACCTGCTCCCGCAGCAGAGACGCGGTGTTGGACAGCCCGGCGTTGTCCGTCTTCAGCACCTTTACCTTGTCCTCCAGCCGCGAGATGCGCTCCAGCTTCCGCCGCCGGCACTTGGTGGCCGCTAGCCGGTTACGCAGGCGTTTGCGCTCAGCCTTGATGCGCTCCTGCTGTTCCAGGTCAACCGGTGACGTCGGCGGCGAGCCGTCGGTACAGGAGCCGTGCACGTCAGGGACAATCTGCGGCTCCTCTTTGAGCGCCGAGAGTCTCGGAGCGTGCAGCGCGTGCTGGAAAGGATGGTGGTGTTGCTGCTGCTGCTGGTGGTACTGATGATGGTGAGGCAGGTAGCTGATGGTGGCGCTGGGGTAGGTGCCAGGTGAGGCGGGCTGCTGGACGCTAGTGTTGGAGCTGCAGCTGTTTAGCGTGGCGTACACGGGCGCCTCGGAGTGCACGGATGAAGGCACTCCTCCCCCGCCAATGGACACGTTAGGCGGCGCAACCTGGTTCATCTTGTGCAGATCGTCCAGGGCTTTGACGAATCCGTCCGCAAATCCTTCCTGCTCGTCTGTGATGGAGCGACCGTACAGGTGGTACTGACCCGGGGATGGGCTTGTGATTACGCCTCCGCCGCTCTGCGCGATAAGACGCTCCAGCTCTGGAGAGGCAAGTTTCAGCGAGCCGGAGTCTGCGCCTCCGGCCGGGTAGAAGTCGCTCTTGAAGTTTCGGTACGGCTCGACAAAGCTGGAGCTCATGCTCTGCTTTAGAAGCTTGTAGTCACGCAGGGCCACGGCGTCTGGAGTGCCATAAGCAGAGAGAAACGAGTCGTCATGATAAAACGGTTGCTCCATTTTGGTTGAAATGTGACACATTTAGAGAGCAGGGTTTTTGCTGTTAATTAATAACACACATAAAAAGCTACAAGAGAACACTAGAGCGCACACTGTCCAAACATCTCGTGCGTTCCGTAAATACCAACGAGAAGATATTAACAGGGTATAAAAACTTCCAGGAGAAAAAAAAACGTTTTGTGTACTGTACCAAGTTGCCAGGTGCGTTTCCTTTTTTCCGTCTGAAAATGATGGGGCAAAATCTCTCTCCTTCTGAAACACTTATTTACAACACCCACAGACCACGTAGTCCTCGCGCGCACTTACTTCCGCAGCACGCGTGTTTAAACTTTATGCGCGTCACGTCTCTTCGTTTTATACTCGCGTGTTCCTTTAGCGCACCGCCTTTAGGCTGAAAGCAGGCCCCGCCCACCTTGATGACGTTGTTGCCAGGAACTACCGAGTCTTGAAAACTGGAGGCGCTCACTGGCGTAGTCTCGTTTCCATAGACGCAACTCGACCGCCTGTTAAAAAAAACTTCCCTAAACCAAACATCACAACAAGCACTTTTAGCAAAGTTTCCTTCAATGGGTGGGAAAGAAGGGAAGAAAAGAAAACCAATAACAATAACATCAGCTGGGCATTCTGGGCAGAGCAGATTGGTTGAGTTTTAAATAGAGCTGAGGTGGTTTTTGGCTGTAGACAGGACTTAAACTGGGCTTTAGGAGTTGAGGAATCCTGACTTCTTTCTGGTTGACAGCAATAATGATCATTTGTTTTATGTATTCATCTCTTGTTATATCAGGTTTTTTGAATGGTCAAACAGGAAGTGTTAATCATAAGATGTTAATCAGTTCTGGTCCTAGACGCTCATCCGCTTTAGTGAGTCTGGCATCAGGATTATATCAAAATACCTTCCTAAACCTTTCCTAAAAAATCTTCAGTAAAAACTTTTACCAGTTCAGAGTTACAGTAGATAAAAAAGAGATGCTAAACCATCACATAACACACACACACACACACACACACACACACACACACACACACACACACACACACACACACACACACACACACACACTGTAGGCCAGGATGTAGATCAACTAATTGAGTAATTAGCAGCATTTTGAGATGCGAGAAAAAAACCCAGAGAAGCTAAAGCATATCCAAACACATACACTGACCCAAGCCCAGGATAGAACCAGAAACTCTGGAGCTGCGATGTGGCATTACTGCACACCGCACCATTCTTTCACCTGCTAACATGAACATTACCAACTATTGATAGCATCCATCAAAGCTCATTTACAGTTGCTCCTTATTTAATCCTACACTCTTAGATATAATATATAAACTAATCCTTCTTCTTGGACCCTGTACCATTAATAAATGTTGTAAATCATTAATGTTTTTTAATCCTGTGTTCATACAGTTAAGATCTAGCGTTGTTACAGTGTCACAACCCAAGCTTTTACAAGCTTTCAAGTGAGTTCTTTTTTTTCATTCCTCCACCCAAAGAAGCCCTAAACCCCAACCCTCAGAAGTGTAAGAAAAACATCCTAACCACTAACCCAAGATTATTGTTTTAATTAAGTGAGTTTAATCCAAACCTCAATAATTCAACAACAGCTAGGCCTGTTCCTAAAGTATCAACATACACATAATAATATGCAATGGAAGTTCCATAGGTTCTAACTTTAAAAATACTAAACCCCAAAAAACTGAAAAGTCTTCATTGAAATTAATATATGAATTTGTATTCACGTTAATTCAATACAAATCTGTTGGATTTATTTTACAGTGTTACCTGGCTTCATCTTTTAAGAAGACAATTTACAGATGATTTAAAGGTACTGAAAGTCATTTGTTTTGGTCTGAGTAAAGACATACAAATAATTATATACAAACTTTAACTAATTAAAATGGCCTTTACCTCAGTTTCTTCGCTAAGAAAAAGAACCATCTGAGCCGGCTTATGAAATCTCCTTCACTGTGTAGGATGGAGAGAAAAGAACGAGGAGGTGTGGAGGACAACGGAGGCATGAGGACTCCAGTTCAAGTTTGCTTAGGAACATTTTTCAAAGAGGGTTTAGGTTGGAAGAATGAAGCCAACTGATGCTGGATAGGGATTATTTTATAAACAGCACAATTAATATTGATATAAATTAACATAAACAAAATAATATACTATCACAGACATACAAAAAAGTAGAGAAATAAGCAGCTTACTTACCTAACAATAAATAATTGAGTAAATCAGGAAGGATTTAAATGTGCAAAAACAATCATAAAATGTCAAAAGATCATAAATATAAATCAATCTAGTAAACAAGGCACACTATAGAATGATAATAATAATTTATAATTATGAATATTATTATAAATTATAATTTTGTTGTTGTTATATTATGTATTAATATATAATTATACTTTTATTGCATTTAACTGAGTAACATTTACTTAGATTTAATTTTAGGCTTAAATATAACTTTATTTAAAGTTTAATTTTTAAGAACTTTTATACATGAGCTCAATATCTATAACTTCTCATCCTAATTAGAATTAAAGAAAAAATATATATTTGCATAATTATACTGTGGTACAAATACATATTGTGTCATTGTATATTAGATTACAATGCAGTTTTCCATGGAAGATTTGCAGGTAATACCATTTTAAATACCATTTATTTTGTAAAGAGGAAAAGATGCTTGCTACATTATGCTAAACATAACTTGCCAGTATCAGGCATTGAATCTGAAATTAGCTCATTTTGTGCATTAAATTGTCAAATTTCTTCGTTTAAACATTTATGTTCTCTATATTCTAATGAGAATAAAATACTGGCTCATGTGATTTATTCGTCTTTTAGTTTTTATTTAATTTAAATGTATATTATACTACTTTCGGCTGGATTCTAAGGTACAATACACATACGATGGACATCCTACCGCCCTGTGACTTGTGAGACAACTTGTTATATTCAAAACTAGAAAAAAGTGGTGATGCCACTTCTGTTTAAATTAATGTTTACCATTTTGTGGTGAATGTAGTGACAATATCAACATGGTGGATGTAGTACGTCTGAATTTCCTTTATACTACCCATAATCATATTATATAGAACATACTTTTTAACAATCAGAAAGTACGTACTACTTCACAAGTGGTCTCTTACTCAAGCAGTATGCAGACTCTTTTTATGCAAAGCCTATAATTGTATGTTTAAATAAAATTTTACAGCTTTCCCATACATTTCATCTAAATTAATCTGATTCCATACATTTGATCTAAAAGGTTAATGCTTTAACTTTTTTCTGTAATGGTAAAAAATCACATCTATAAAGCCGGATATTTTTTAAGTGTACTGTAGCACTCACATCAATAAATCCCTTGAAGAGACCTAAGAGATAAACTTATACCTCATTATAACGTGTAATACCAGTAATATCTGGACACTTACATTTACTCTGCTCAAATAAATGAAACGGAGAGTAACGCACATTCGCTCTCTCTCTCTCTCATGTGTTCGCTTCACTGTTGTTATCATAGATTAAATTATCAAAAGGAAAATATGTAATAAAACAAGACCTTATATACACTTAACATCAAAAAGACTAGAACATAAACCATTACACACCCTACACTGATAGTAATAATGCTATTGAAGATTTCTAACCTGTAGAGGTAGACCTCATTTATTATGTAGTAGAACAGCAATGCCTAAATTACCAAGAATGAGAAAGGTGTATATAAATAATAGCAGGTTAAGCCTATGCAACGAGGCTTAGCCCCGGACAGCCCCGGTCCAATTTAACTTCTGGTGATTGCGCCAGAAAGCCATGATTTAAAAATAAACTCAGACGAAAGAGCTTACATTAACACAAGCACAGCAATAAAAGTTTATATAATGACTAATTTCTGTGATCATTTCTTTTTTCTTTTTTTCTCGTTATATTGTTGATGCGGTGCCATGTGCTAAGTCATGAATGGGTGAGTCATAATGAAAACACGAAACACAAAGAGACAGATAGAGAGAGGAAGCATAACTGTGTAAGCATGTGGTGGTGTTTGAGAAAACCGTGGCTTCCGCAACTCTTTTTTGATATCTCGAAATTAAAATAGTCGACGGATAAAATTGGTTTCCTCTTCAATGGCTCGTTAACTCGCAGCCTATAAATAGAGCAGCTGCGGCCTTGTATACAAGTATTTATTACAAAATTACTATACAAAATAAGGAGAGGGAGTTTAAAATTATTTAATGCTGTTGCTTTGGGTTGTTTATACAACAATTATCAAAAATAAATTAAATCAATAAATAAATAAAAAATAAATAAATAAAATTACAAAATTACTAAAAAAATTACAAAATTACTATAAAAAATAAGGATATATATATATATATATATATATATATATATATATATATATATATATATATATATATATATATATGCACACAAAGTTTCATATTCACATATTTTTTCATTATGTTACAGAGCACATGGAAAAACATTTCTTTAAAAAATCCCTGTGGCATCCTGTCAGGTTAGCATAGTACTAGCTAGAGATCTAATGTAGGTAAAGCAGATAATAAATATTCAGTCAGTTATGTTCCAGTTATTTGGTTAGCTTTGAGTGTAAGCTCAGGGTTGGGTTGGTGTTAGCAATGTTAGCAAATTATGCTTATTGATGAATGTAATAATCCTGTCAAAAAATGTAAGTAATTTTACTGTGATTTAGGTAGCTAGTCAAGTTAGCTAGTCAAATAAACATATAAACAGGCTTTAAATTTTTTTTTTATAATCCTGTCAGGTTAGCATAAATCTAGCCACACAGCTAAGATTATTTTAGCTACGATTTACCACACTACACAGTACATTTAGTTTTCTTCCACAAATGTTTTCTTACAATCACAACACCTTTAAATCTTTTTGCTTAAGGCAATCTCCAGTGTCACTCCTCCTTCTTTTTCAAATCCTCTGTAACAGGACGATTTCCTCTTTTCATGTCCCTCCTGATTTTTATGCTGTAATTTTGTCAGATGTCAAGTGCAAGCCGCTGTCCAGATATCTCTTTAAATCTCTTTAAATCTGTCTGTCGCTATTTAAAAACCAAGCAAATAAAGCACACTTTTTATGGAGAGAAGTTATAAAGCCATGTTTTTTCAGACTCGTGCCAATTTATGCAGAACTTAAATTACAAAGGGAAAAAAAGGAAAGAAAAAATAGGAAGTGAAGACAAGCTTAAAACAAAATCAGAGAACAGTTCCAATAGACCGAGCTGTCACACAGCAGCAGCGGGTGTTAGATATGGTTGTTTATATGTTGTATAAGTTTAATTCCACAGACATGTGTTTGTGATTATATTTAATTAATAAGTTCATAATTACACACATATTACACATTTTGTAATGTTAAAAGTTTAACATTCTCTATGATCACAAATTTTGTTTACATCACAGCAGCCGTGAACAGTACTTTTGTCTACAGTACTACAGTGTGTGGGTTTTTTAATCCATTATTGTGAACCAGTCTATGTATAAGTTGTATTTGGGGAAGTGGTAGCTCAGTGGTCAAGTTGTTGGACTGCTAATTGGCGGTCACTCTAACAAATGCTGTAACTGTAAATGTGTATTTGTGAAAAGTTGTAGCTCTGTGGTTAAGATGTTAGACTGCTGAATGGAAGATTGCAGCTTTATTTCCCGGCACCACCAACCTCCTACTGTTGGGCCCCTGAATAAGACTCCTAATTCTGAACTGTTTAGAGAGATAAATGAAGGTCGCTCTGAATAAGGGTGTCTGCCAAATGCTAGGAATGTAAAATCTAATGAAGCAGCATGTTGAATTTGAATTGTAGCCAAAGCTTCGTTAAAGAAAAATTAATTCCAGATAAAAATAACTGACCAATCAGAGTGAAGATTTCAACAGGAAGGGCAAAACAGTAAGAGTATTCCTTTAAACCATTTACATTTGGCAGACGCCTTTATGCAGATTGACTTTCATTTATCGAATTTTTCTCGTTTTATATGAGCAGTTGAATTTTAAGGGCTTTGCTCAGAGGCTTAGCATTGGCATCTTGTTGGTGCTGGGAATTAAACCAGTTATTTTTTTGATCAGATCAGCAAACAGAACCTTAACCACTGAGAGATATACTGTATTTAATTTAGTCCATTTGGAGTCATTAGTTAGATTAGTGTAGAGCACGAGCTACAGCAGCGAAGGACAAAAAACAAGATGCCGCCTCGAGCAAGCTGGCATACACAGCAAATCTGACAGCCAAACACACACACACACACACACACACACACACACACACACACACACACACACCACACAGTGACAGCCTGACACACCTCCACTCCCTGCTAGCAAGCTGCTCACCAAGCACTTAACTTTGGCCCACGCAACCAAATGGAGCGAAACTAAATCTTCAAGCTGTCTTGGGCAAGGTTAGCATTAGCATGCTAGTCAATGACCCGTGAAAGCCCTGTCCCTGTGGATGTGGTGAGTCAGGTAACTCTCTCTCTTGCTGTCTTTCTCTTTCTCTCTCTTTTTTTCAGACCCTAATAGCAAAAATAGCAGTCACAAAAACTGTTGTAGAAGTTTAGCAAGAGAAAAATCCGCTGATTAGCCTGTCAATCTGTCCTAATGTTCAGAGAAATCTGCACTCGCTAGCATTTTTCCAGATCAGATGGATATTTACACTTAAATGCACGCCTGCATCATATGGTATCCCTCAGTGCCGTAGGTCAGATGTTTGTCACGAATAAGGCTAATTATGCTAATGGAAAATCGGCTAATGGCTACCGCAGATATTAAGGTCTGGAGATTGTTTAGATGGTTGGGGCTCGATGCCTTGTAGCACACTGAGACCTTTAGCATGAGACGTACTGATGTCACTGGGTGTTATGAGAGTGGCAGGAAAAGACTGGAGGTCCCTGAGGTCACACACACACACACACACACACACACACACACACACACACACACACACACACACACACAATCACTGCTCATTTGACAGCCTTCCAGTCTGTAACACTGTGCAAATCTGATGTAATGCATCCGGATGGCTTTGTCTGTCCACTGATGCTAATGAACACATGTTTCTTTCTTTATTTTTTTTTATTTTTTATTTTTTATTTTTTAAAATAACACTCTAATTAAAGATGTAATTTAGCTGACAGGTAACTTTATTTTTGTTTTTGTCTTTCTTTCGTACTGTCTTGTGTTTCTTTCTTGCTTTTTCTTTCTCATGTATCTTCAACATTGTTGAATGTAACACCTCTTCTATCAGCTACTTCTGAGCCCAAGCCTGTCCGTGACAATAAAGTGTTTTGATGATGTTGGATTTATCAAAATGAAAGCAGGGCTATATATTTTATGTCAGTGCATGATTTGCTGAATAAAGCACTTTTCTTCTCTCTCTCAAACTTAAGGTTTATTAATTCAGCAGTAAAAACTTATTGGAGATAAACATTCTATCAGTGAGATCAGAGATTTTTGCGGTGCTTTGCCAAAACATGTCAGAGGTAAATTCCTGCATTTGCTCATTGCTTCTGATAACAGGAAGCTGTGCCCAAAAAAAAAAAAAAGCCGCTAGTCTCACCATGAGTGGAAAAAAATGTAGAATACACTACTGGAAATCTAGATATCAGTACAGTGACTTCTTCATAGCTTGTGTGTGTGCGTATATGTGTATCTATGTGTGTGTTTAAATTCATTACAGAGAAAGATGTTAAAAAAGGTCATTAGGAGGCCAGTGGAAATGATGACGTACAGTAAAGATGAAGTGTACTATGTAGCTGAGTGTGTGTGTGTGTGTGTGTGTGTTTATGCTGGTGAATCAGCTCTGTCTCATCTCCAACATTTTAATCAAAGTAATCATTTTGATTTTAAAATAAACCAAACACAGAAAGTGTGTGTGTGTGTGTGTGTGTAAGCTTTACAATGCAGAAAAAATGCTGGGAAAAGCATAGAAACTCCTTTGCCCTGTTTACAGACTGCAGTAAAGCCTCTTCCAGTTACTTCGACACTCCCTGATAACACGCCGATTACAACACACCTCTCGCAAGAGTTTTTTTTTTTTCTTTTAAGCAATTTGAATGAATTGGTGGAGGTTTTTTATTCCAGCATGTGGCTAAAAATTCCACCTAAAGTTAAAAACATCTCTAAACAACAACAATTTCAATGTCTGAAGACTTTTAGTTCATTAAAAGTATGTGCTGACACTAATAGTGTTTTAAAAAGGCTTAATGGTCAGCATGTTTGCCTCACACCAGTAGGTGATAAGGTTTGATTCCCACCTTTGTTTTGTCTGGATTTTCTTCCTGTTTTGACATTTACATTTTTTGTATTTTAACCAGAGCAACATTAATTAAATTTTGATTCATTTATTAAAAAATACTATTAAGCAGGTAAGGGTTGAGGCCTAGTGGTAGTGTGTTGGTGCAAATTGAACTTCTTCTGGCTTCCACTTGGTTTTCCGGTTTCTTTCTCAACCCAAAGACAGGTGTTGTAGACTGATTTTGACAACCAGATGGCAATGGGCTTGGTCACATCAGGGCGTTCTCTGGTGCAGATGGGGAATAGTATATAAACACTCGGTTGTTATCCAGCAGGCTGCCTGACAATGGTAATGGTTATTTTTTAAGTCTACCTTGTTTTGTTATTTTCACACTATTATTGCAGTTGTATCCAACTCCTTGACCTAATTTGTAACAGGGAGCATGATGAGTCAATACAGCGTCCAGCATGTCCCCTGGGCTTGTCTTTTGGGATAGACTTTAAATGTTATAAATTTACATACATTAGATTATCCAAAACATATCAAGAGTACTAAAAAAAACCTGCAATCTATTTTATTATTATTATTATTTCCTCTCCTAATTAATCGCTAGCCTCCATATTTTTGTAGAGAAAGCATCTCTGCACTGTCACAGAGCTACTACAGTAACAGCTACCCACATTCTTCTTCCTGGTGATCTAACAGGAGTGAAGACTTTTCTTAAACCAGTGAGAAATATATTCAAAAAGCAAGTACAATAAATACAAAGAAAGGTGTGTGTTTGAGTGTTTTTTAAAGGTAGTATAAACCTCGCTGAGAATAAATGATTACCGCTGCTTTAACGTAAGTGCTAACAGGAACCTGATGCTTCCCAGACATAAAATGTAATTACAAAGAGATTTAAAGTAATGTTGGAAATGTTAGGAAACTGTGGAAAACAAGCAATGCTGTAACTGGAAAATAATTACTGTGGAGGTGATTACAGTAAAATATCCAGTAATTATCCAGTTGGATAATTATTTTTCTGCAAAGCGTTTTATTTCTCGCTTAACAGGAGACACATGATCTGTTCCTCTGAATTTTTAATAATGTGAAGAAACACTGCAGGCAAGTAAACGTAAAAAAGTCAATCACTTGAAGTGTGTGTATGTAAAAAAATTTTTTTACAATTCTGCTGCAGAAGGAGCCCTGCGAGAGATTTATGTACGAATATTTATAGCCTGGTGGTTTCCCCAGCGTTGTTCACTTCATGATAATGACATGTCCAGGGTTTCACTGAAATGATAGCTTAAAATGTGAAACACATACACACACATACACACACACACATACACACATACACAAACGCACACGTTCTGAGTTTTTCTCAGATTAATCGTTTGTGTTTGTTTTATTTGCGTCAAGCTTTAAATATTCATCCGGTGTTGGAAATCCAGTGTTGCAGACAGAACGTTCCAGGCACCTGACACTCTCTGACAAAAGGATGAAAGAAAGAAGAGGAGGAAAAACAATCCTAGCAATATCCTGTTTTCTTTTTTTGGAAGTGGATGTGTGTTTGTAAAGCTTTGTTGTTTTGTTGTTATTTGTTATATGTGTAAAGACAAACACAAATGTTATTCTTTTGTCTGTAGTTAATAAATGATAAATAATAACCAATTTGTAAAATTCACTGTACTTGGAAAGGGAAGTCAGAACAAATGAAACTAAATAAATAAAAAATTAAATAACAACACAAAAACAAACAAACAAACAAATAGATAAACAAGCAAAAACAATTAAACAAAACAATACACAAACACAAATAAATAAAACATAAAACTAAATGTTACACTAAAAATAGACAGTGTAAAATTCAATGAACCTTTGAATTTATAACATTTAATTTAGCATTTCAATGTTTAAAAAAACCTACAATATCATCTGTAATTCTGCATCATTGTTAACCCTTTGTGTTCCCATACCAACAAGGTGTACAACCTGCGGTCGGTTAGCTATTATTCTGCTCCTGTCTCTAAAGCTCCCTCCTCCTTTCAGTGACTAGTTTATTGATTTTGTCTTAGTCTATATTAGTTTAAAGTGTTTCTATGCCATGTTGAGTCTTCACAAATTCACGGTTCCGCAGTGTTTAGACAAATGTAGACTCATGGTCTGTTTATGTAGGTCTTTTATCTAGCTAAGAAGGCATTGAGGGAATGGAGAAATACTCAAATTTACCTATACACGGTGTTCAATGTCTTATTCGTCATTTTGGGATCATGTCCAAGTTGCAGCATTAACTAATGTCTTTAACGACTCCAGTGCTTTAGTCCCTTAACAAAAGAAGTAAGAGGTAATATATTTCAGGATTTAGTCTCAACATAAGAGCATGTTTCAGAACTCAAAGTCCCTGAATTAAAACATGTGGACTTACAAAAATCGTCTATGCATGTGTCTGTGTGTGCATCAGTGTTTTATGACCTGATATCACACTTTTCTGTTTTTTCTGTAGGCTAATAAAATGCACACTTTTCATGTTAAGAATCCCAGGTCAGGGAAAGTCAGTATCTGTGAGTATGGCTCTGGTTCTAAGTGCGTGATGGCTGTAGTGTGTGTGTGACCTGATAAGCAGAGTCATTCTGTTTAACACTGACGCTCATTACCAGAAGATTAACAAAAGCACCAACACAATGCCACTTCCCTGCAGATGGAATTCACAGAAATGTGTGTGTGTGTGTGTGTGTGTTTGTGAGAAAAGATGTTTATGCATTTGCACAGCTTTACAAGAGATGTACATAAATATAAAAATTATCCAAAGTAAGAATTCGTGTTTAGTTTCTTGTTATTTCCCAGTCTTTACAATAAAGCAGTCGTTTACAGCTTTATCATTAATGTCAATGAGAGGTCCTCAAAAGACTGTGTGTACATATTTGTGTGTGTATGTGAGGGAGGGGGATATATTTATGCATTTGTACAGCTGTACATTACTGCGGGTTTTCCAAAGCAAGTTTTTGTATTTTTATATTGTAAGGACCAAATGGTCTCTACAAAATGCAACTTTTACAGCTTTACATATAATTTAAATTAAAATATTATTTAAAGTATGTTGTTGCTTCTGGTAAAAGTATCAAAGTAAAGATTTATTAGGATCATGTGGAGGTCCTGGCTGTGTGTACTCATGTACAAATACACGCACAAACACTAATACACACAAAGACTCACACACACATTCACTCATACACATACATACTCTCTTTCCTGCCCTAACCCCCCCCCCCCCACACACACATGAAGACCCTCATTATGCTGATGACAATAACAGTAACTGCGATCCGTTAGTAGGACCACCTCAATAGAAACTCTTCCTGAGAATTTCCTTATTCACGGTTCACACAGGTTCTCTGCCCAGTGACACATAAGAAAAAGCACGGCGTCATCTGTGGTTTGCAGACCTGCACTTATGATTCTTGGTGTTTATTGTGTGTTGCTTGTGTGTGGGTTTTGTCGAGAAACAGAAACCACCATTCTGCTTCTGTCCTAGTTGGCCTTGATAAACATTAGCATGTTAGCAGCTCGCTTGGTGTATTTGCTGATTTTATGCAAAAAAATAAGTCATCTGAGGTAAGGCAATAAATAAGTACATGAATAAGTAAATAAATAAGTTATTATTTTAGAGGTATGTGCTAGATAGCAGCTAAGAAGTAGAATCACTTATATTTTAGCACAGATTCTTTTTTTAGAGCATACAGACACATTCACCTTCACACACACAGGCAGACATGCTTGTCTACTGTCTGAGGGATGGTCTTTTAAGGGTGGCACCAACTGAAGTCATGCGAGTGAGACAAGAATGAAAGTCAGAAGTGTCAAGTCGACTCAGCCACAGCCCACATCAAACTGCCCAGCACGCAAACGGTTAAACTGATTTCCCTTCATGCGTTTTAATACGCCTCTTTTTCAAAGAATCCACGCGTCTTACAGCAAAGCTGAAACGCTTCCTGCACCAGCCTGGATGTCAAAAGACCA
Source organism: Bagarius yarrelli (assembly GCA_005784505.1). Classification (NCBI taxonomy): domain Eukaryota; kingdom Metazoa; phylum Chordata; class Actinopteri; order Siluriformes; family Sisoridae; genus Bagarius; species Bagarius yarrelli. Next base: position 10,625,808 of record VCAZ01000004.1, on the reverse strand, counting down.
GCACGTTTAACACAGTGATGACAATTCAAACCTTTCACACTTACTCTCAGATTTGTTATAATTTTTTTAATTACAATCACTAATTATTTGAATTATTAATAAACAAACAAATCTAATTATTGCCTTAAAGACACATCCGACTAAACTTACTATTCAATACTAAAGAAGCCACAGATACAAAAAAACACAATTAAATAAATTAACGAAAACAAAATTACCCATAAATCCATTGTAACTTTTATCCTATACTAGAGCAAAGTATCTGGACTCGGGGTATAAGGTGACATGGATTTTGACCACATATAGCAGATGCAGTACAGAGAGAAATGAAACAGTGTTTCTCCAGAACTATAGTGCTACATACCACAACACAAAACAACAGAAAGCGACATTAACCAAAAAAACAAGGACTAGAGAATAACTTCCCCTAGCAACATAAGGTGCATCATGTGCAAATAAACAATACAAACAACACTCCAGGTAGTGTAAATATACAAGACAAACACACTCTATACACATATATAAAATAGCGCCGACCAGAGTATGAGCTATATTGTGCAAATTGAATAAAAGTAATAGCAGCATTAAAATTGTTGTTTGAAACAGCATTAAAGTGTCTGTGCATAAAAATAATATTTATCTGTGTTCATGTGGTGCTGTAAACATAGATTTGAGTTAAATAAGTGTTTATGTTTGTGTGTATGTCACTTGGGGTAGTTCAGTTCAGTTCAGTTCTGGGTATTGAGGAGCCTGATGGCTTAGGGGAAGAAACTGTTACACATTCGGGTTGTGAGGGCCTGAATCATACAGTACCTTGTTCGTGTGTGGGGTTCTCCCCAATGCTATTGGCTTTGCGGATGCAGCGTGTGGTGTAAATGTCCATTATAGAAGGAAGAGAGACGCCAATGATCTTCTCAGCTGTCCTTACCATCCATTGCATCTTGTGATCCAATCAAGGCAGTAATGCAGCATGTTCAGGATCAGGTGGGGGGTGAAGATGGGCTTTTCTCAGCCTTTGCAGGAAGTAGAGACACTGGTGGGCTTTTTTGCTGATGGTGCTGGTGTTAAAGGACCAGGTAAGGTTATACGCCAGATAGAATTTAATGCTCTAGCCTGTGTCATAGGGTTTCAATTGTTGAAACTTTTCAATGATGTATGTATGAATGTGCAGTTAAATTACTGTTCAAACATGATTTATCCATTTTACAAAACATTTCTGAGAACAATGTTAGTGCTTCACAACCCAGCCTTATCTGCCTAAATTTTGCATACTATAAACTTAAAAAAATACACTTTATATAATGGAAAAGTATTGAAAATATTTATACTAAATTATATACACATGTTGACCTGTCCAGGGTGTACCTCTCCTGCCTTTTGCCCTTTTAGAGATGGCTGGGATAGGCTCCAGCAGATTCCTGTAACCCTGACTTAGGGAATAAGCGGGTATAGAAGATGAATGAATAAATGAATATACACATATTTACTTCCTGCAAGACCTTTAGATGTTTGGATAAATTCTGTTCACGAACACCTCCTTTCTACAGATGTCAGCTTTGGCAAAAGTCTATCCAACTGTGCAATAAAGGTCCTCTCAAGTGGGATTGTAGTTATGTTCTGGAATTTAACAACATCAAAGCGATTAACACAATAAAGCATCAATAAATATAATTCAGAACTACAAAAATAAATAAATGCTGTGTAAAATACTTTTGCTTTTAGTACTTTAAGTATATTTGGCTGCTGGTGCGTTTGTACTTTTTCTTTAAAAAATGTTTTTAAAGCAGACTTGTACTTGATTATTATTAAACTGTAGTAGTTTGAACTTGGGAAAAGATCTCAGTATTTCTTTTACCACTGCCCAAATCTATGATAAAATATGAAAGGTTACCTTGATTGACTCTGCCTAACACATAAGTAACTTTACTGGGGTTCTCACAGGACTCACCACGCTGTTTATATAAATCCTCCCCTGTCCGTTTGCTTAAAACCCCTGCTGCTTCTTTTAATGTGTTGGGATTTTAATGAATCTCTCTGTACTTTTTGGGACATTATGGTTTTAAGCTTTAGTTTAGCTGACTTTTAGCAACAACACTAAAAGATGGCATCACATGCATGGTGCGAAAGTGGGTTGGGACAAAGTACTTTCTAACTGTTAATTTTACAACGTTAACATTAATATTGTTTGCAAACCAAAAAGCAGACATATTTTAGCTAATGCTAGCTTTACTTTAACTTAGTAAGATAAAGGTTACATAACATTTAAGTTAGTTAAATGCTGTTACTCCTTCCTTTATCACAACACATTTTTGAATTTAAACGAGGTCTTTTTAAAGTAAAATTACAGCATATTCATTGACAAAAATACTTTCCTTGTAAAAGAAATCGTTTAACAAAAATTTTTAATAAAAATGAAACAATTCCCACCTCTAAACTGTCATGATGCAATGTGTGCATGTGCAAAGAAAAGAGATATCATTTTTTCTAATTACTTTTAATTGAATAAAATGAATTTGTCAAAAGCACATCTAATATACGTAGGAAATTTAGTCTTGACTTTTTGAACTTTCCAGAAAAAGCATGCGTCTTACTTCCATCTATGTTTGTATTTGTTTAGAAAAGATGTTACAGCTATACATTTCGCGCTATGTGATGAACACATTCTTATAGACACATGGCATGTATTATGACATAAATATCATATCCGTGACTAACAGTAGACATTTTGCCGGACAAGCCCAGCAACTGGAATTAATTAATTGCTTATGTTCGTCATCGAAGCCCTGCACACATTTTTTCTCTAACAAGAATCTGACTAACTGACCAATTATAACCATTCCATTAGGTATACAACGTCGTGACTGGGATCACCACAGCAACCAGACCTGAGATGCAGCATAAGATTGTATACATCTACACGTGTATGTACGTCTCCTGCTTTAACATTGAACATGCTGTTTAAAACTTTTTTTTTTTATTTGATTGTATAATTACATGAAAAATATGAGGACAGGCGCTAAAGTTTACAGTTTGGTTAGTTTTCTATCAAACTCTGCTGTATATTGCGCATTTACAGGGGGGGGGGCTATTTATAAGGGGTAGTGGTGACCACAGGTGACACCATTGTATAAATTCTGGCCACCCCTGTGGGTACTCCCAATAACATTTTGCGAAGAATAATAAACATTTAAATGCATAATGTAAATGAAATGAAAGGAAATAAAATGCAGCACCTAAAAAAAATGCACTATATAAGGAGCTTTGTATTGCTATTCAAAATCATATTATTCCAATAACACAATAATCGTTATAAATAATCGCCCCCACTGATTGTTTTCCCAAAGCAGCATGACTCAGTTTTTTATATATATATATATATATATATATATACATATATTCATCTAAGATGTTTTGTCCTGCAACACTGCAATACTTCCTGCCAACATTTTTATCAATTCAAACCGGATGTTCTCATTATTTCCTGTCGTCTGTGTGTTTGTGTATAGGGGGAGTGTTGAGTGGGGGAACATATGTGTTAATACGTGAGAATGTGTGTAGTTGTGTGTGTGCATGTGTGTCAGATTCTTTTCTTTAATATAAAGAACTTTTTCCTCAGCCGCTTCTTGTAATTTGGTGAAAAAAATCGAATGAATATCAGTCAATCTGCGATCTCAGACTTGCATGTATTCTCTTGCACCACTCTTCTCACTGATCACGAATCTCAGTTGTGATGCTGCTGTTGACTGCTGTGAGATCACTGGCTGATCAACCGGATTGTTCATTAATTTTAAACTATTAAACGATTGGCGTCTTTTAGGAAGCAATGTGTTATTTAAACTATGAATCATAGTTTTTCCGATCCTCATCTAACCTGTTCTGCTACCCTTGAATCTGTTTGATGTTGTGTGTCAAAACAACTTCCCCTAAAAATGCCTGATGTGGAGGGTTGGGTCTTATCCGATCAACTAAAAGGAAACTGATAAGACACTAGGGCTGCGCGATTTAGGAATAATATGTAATTGCAATTTTTTTGAGTTTTGCATTTGCGATTCAGTCTTCTTATTAGTGTGCAGCACACACTTTATAGATTCCTTAATTCCTTGTAGTCCAGCAGATGCACTGTACCTTTCTACCAAATAGATAGTTAGCTTCATGCTTCTATTATGCAGTCAGTGCCGCTTAAATGCATTTTGTTTAAAAAATTTTGTTTATTAATTTTTAAAATACAAATCCGCAAACAGTTCTGAAATTGTACTTCGCTGCTTACTAGATGGAGTAGACTTTTTAGCAACACACTCCTCAAACAGCCACCTGTGATCCTTTTTTATTTCTCTTGAAAAACTACCTTTTTTTGTGTCTGTCATTTCGAAGCAGAAATATTTCCATATTACAGACATTCTTGTGTATTATTTGGCCAAATGATCCTTCTGGCTTGGAAGAAGCCATAATCCTAATCCACCCTACTTTTTGTTTTTTAATAATGGGTGTTTTATGCACATGGCCAACATGCTGAATGGCCTTACAAAGCAGTTCACACTCAAATGGCTGGTATGACTGTTACTTAAAGTGGGCAGTCATGCATTTCCTATTTGCTCATTTTACTTTTTATATTGCATTCACATCGCAACATTGCTAATTGCAATTGCAATTTGGTTTCCATTAATTATTTGGTCCTATTAGACACTAAATAGAAACCATCCTGTGAAACAGCCCTAAAACCCTGCTAATCTCGAACAAGGGAAACCTATGAAATCAGTAGCTGAAACCTACTGAGCATCTCAAGTAAACAGGCAACCGGAATCCGAATGGCAAAACCTATGCATGTAAACTGGGCCACTGACACAAACAGCCACATCTAAACTTACTCTGGAGTAACAGAGGAATCTTAGTCCCTGATCAGTCTTTACATTTGGCATTTTTAATTGTGCTTACATTTGAAGACTCTGTGGTCAGCCACATATCAGAAAAAATTAACATGCTGATTATAATATTTAAGTATTTAAACTGATGAAACACATTAATACATAATAGGATTAGTTTTATTACTGTATTGTTAAATGATTCACTGACAAATAAAAAAAGACACTAGATATTTTATGAAACATAACTAGTTTGGAATCATTAAGATAATAACAGTTGTGTTGTATCTTCTTTATCTTGACAAACACAGAGATTTTAGTCCTGTTTAAAAAAAAGTGTATAGAATGTACAGGCAGTCAGTCACTGCCTCCTGTTTGTTTGCTACCTTCATGCAAATTGGATTAAACACTAGTATGGATCGATGCCAGTTTCTGCCTGTCACCATGAAGCCGGTTGAGCAGTTTTCATTTTCAAAAAAGCTTTTAACTCATCAACGTGTTTGCATTTTTGGTTTCTGTAAAAAAAAAAAATCTTTTTGTACAGTAGTGGACAAAGGGATGTGAAGGACAGAGGTGTGGGACGGCCCCCACAGCATTGGGGGGGAACCCAGTGTAGAAAAAGAACTGAGATATAATGAATGTGCAGCTGGACTGTAGACATCGGGGAGGATTATTACACATTGAAAAAACATGGGCATGGCGTCTAGCACCATTTTTGGTTATATACGACAGTTTAATTTTCTTTTAAGACCACAAATTAAATTAAACACCAAAATAAAGGGAAGGGGTTACAATTGAAGACAGAGAAGAATAGTTCCCATCTGAAATTTAACTATGGACATTAGGAAGGATTTATAAACGGTTAAAAAAATGAAGACTTACTTTAATGCCATTTTTGGTATTATACAGCAGTTTCACTTCCTTCAATCTTAATCCCGCCCAGTCCCGCTTGTAACGGCACAATTCATCTGAGGGATTTGGGAAGGTTTAATCTTTGCATTTTGTTGAGCAGTGTAAAACATTTATCATGTAGGGTCCCGCTTCAAATTTAATACTGTTGGGGAGAAACTTGGGATTAGATTTGTTAATTTACTAGTTATTTACTAGCTATTTACTAGTGTGAACTGTTGATTAAGGTGTTGGACTGCTCATTATCATATTGTGGGTTTAATTTCCAGCACCATCAAACTGCCTCTAATAGGCCCCTGTACAAAAGTTCCCCACAAACATCAAGTTAAAGAAGCTTCAAGAATTAAAGTAATGTAGATTTAATTTATTAAAAAAGTACCATGTTTTTGTAAGAAACAATTAAAAACATACAATTAAGGTTAATTGATTAAGGACAGCATACTTTTTGTCTTTTTAAAGTCAGGATTACAGTTATGACTGTAATTGAAGACTCCTTCAATAAAAAACATTAAAAAACAGTCAGATCGCTAAACAACTTTATTATTAATAAAACATTATACAGCGCTCATTATATTTAAGCTTTTACTACACAAGTGATATCGCAGGAGTCTGAAACAGAAATTTAATCAACAGTTAAAAATAGTAACAATTTCTTGCATGTTTTTGATTATCGTGTGTGTGTGTTGTGTGTGCGCAAGGAACTGCAGACCCTCAACCGCCAGTCAGTTCACACACTACAACAGCGAGGTTTTGTCTCATTTCCTGCATAGAGGGTTTGAGTCGTTTCCTTTGCACACTGGTGAGCTTTCACTTCTTTTTATCTCTGCAGTGAAACACAGAGCTGATGTGTAAAAAAGAAAACAAACCCAAATATATCAGGAAAAACGGGCTAATAGTTTAGACTGAAGGGGTCTAATATCTGCTAGCGTCACCATATGTCTTAACACCCAGTGCAACCCACCACTCTTGTTGTGCCCAGAACATTGATGAATTCCATTTATACAATGTGTTAATCTGTTCAATGTGTGTGTCTGTTTTTGTGTGTGTGTGTGTGTGGTTGCATATGTGAAGTGTCTTGGCATCACTCTCTTCGTTCTCTCCCTTATTTTTTTTTTCTCTCACTTCCGTTATTTCCAGCTATTGTGTTTTCAACCTCCAGTCCTGTTTATTATTTCAGTGACATGCTTCGCTCTATATTTTAAAAAACTTGTTCATTCATCCAGTTATCCACTCAGCAGTCCAATTAAGCCAGCCCTAATGTAAGCCAGCCTGCCAGAAGTACCTTTATTACTTAATCTAACATTTAATTCATCCAACTATAAATGCAATCATTCCATTATATCCATCCTAACATCTCTCCACTAAGCACAAGCATTATTTATATATCAAATTATTAATTTATCCATCCATCCATCCATCCATCCATCCATCCATCCATCCATCCATCCATCCATCCATCCATCCATCCATGCACCGACCAAGCCCATCCATCCATATACCCAACCGCTAATATAGCCTTAATAGTTTAGCCATCTATAAAGTCATTAATCTCTCCATCCACCAAGCCTAATCATTTTTACTATCCATGCTTACACCCACCGACAGAGCCTTAATATTTTATCAATCCACACTAACACAAATTCATCTATTCATCCATCAAACCACCAAACCACCGAAGGTATACATTTTCTCCATCCACCCACCATTCTATTCATTTATCCTTTTATTCATCATGTTTATTTGGTTTTTAAGTTGTATGTGCTATTAAATTTAAAATAAAGTTCTTATATAAAACACTAATGTAAACAATTAGAAAAAAATATAGTAATATTTTTTTATTTCAGTAATACAATACCACAGAAGTGAAGGAATTAATTTCAACACAGTTATTGACAGTGTTCATCTATATTTATGTTTGTTTATGGTGTTTTAAACGATTCCCCAAAATTCTTTCTCTTTTTTACCCCACCCCCACTCTGGAAAGGTTGCAATATTCCAATCCTTGCGCCATCCGTCCAGCCATCACAAACACATCACCTATCATGTCATGTCAAGCTGGAACACGTGAAAGCCGCACACTGATGATGATGTTACATGACCACCGGTAAAAAGATGTTTCATAAAAGATGACATCATCAAGATCAGAAAGTAGGCCGATCTCAGATCAGTTTTGCAGTTTCTCCTGAGAGGGTCAGATTAGGAGAAGCTTTGAAGGATCTGAAACTAAAACACTCTCAGAGATGCATGATTAGCAGAGCCTGACCTCCGATTAAGACCTTCGGGTTTGAGAATACGGGTAAAGGGGGCTTTACACGAGTGAGGAAGTTCCAGACTATTTGAAGCTTTCACCTTCATGTCCCTAATCTGATGAGAGGTGGGTGGGAGGGGAACCGCACCTTTAATCCCCCTGAGTGGTTCCCCATGTGGATGACATCATTGTTAAAGGTTCAGTGGATTGGATTCTCAGGCATGTTACTAAAAATCAGAATGTGTTTCTTTGCTGAAAGTTAACATTTTTTTTGACTCTGTCAGAGTTTTGTAAATTTGTTCATTTTTAATCTTCCTCTTTTAATCTGTTTATGTCTGTGTGTCTGTCAGTGAAGCATGAGTGACTGTCTGTGCACTTGAGCTGCTTGTTCAGTCTGTTCGCTCGTCCGAGTGAGTCGTCATGATTCACAGGCTTTTCCCCGGGCTTGATTACTCCACTGTGGCAGAGAATGTGTGTGTGTGGGGGGTCCTGGAAACACTTCAGAGACCTCTGTTCTGTGTGTGTATGTGTGTACACGTGAGAAGTCTGTATGTGCGTGTGTGGGGGGGTGCTTGTGAGAGTGTGAGTGTTCTCTCGGTAAGGGGTATGTGTTTGTGTGTCTCACCCACACACAGCTGTATCACCGCCATTTAGTTTATAAACTCATTAGTAACAGGAATTTACTCAGAACAGACAACAGACCAGTGTGGGTATCCTTTTATCTGTCATCCATCCATAAATCTCTAATCTACATTTTCACCCATCCATCCATACATCCATCCATACATCCAAAGATTTTTCCATGCTAATGGTAAATGCTAAAAGCTGTTCTTAATAAAGTCCGTCTCAGATATGTAGGAAATGATAACTGCACTCACATGTGTGTCCGATGAATCAACAGCAGCTGTGGACTCGCTAATCAGCTCTTACATAAATGAAGAGTCTGCTAATCCCTGACAAATTATGTTCATACCCAATTATACAAGTGCAAAAAATCAGAAGAGTATTTAAACCAGGTGAGTAGCTGGTTACTGTTCAGTATTTTCAAATGGCAATCAAAGATTTTGGGTTGAAGAATAAAAAGAAACTAGTGGTGGTGGATTGTTGAGTCAGGAGCTATCATGTGAAAGAAAGAGAAAGTGAGACAGAAAAAAGGAGCAGAGAGAAAGTGCGAAAGGAAGAATGGTTAAAGGAATTGGTGGAATTTTTTATGGTGTGCTTAAAAACCACAAAAAAATGTCCATTATTTTCTCCCGTTTTACGACTTTATTCAAACATTACTGGAAAGAATGTGGAAAGTTTTGCAAAACATGACACACACACACACACACTCACACACTACCCCCTTAAAATATTCCTGTGAAAGTCATAAATACAAGCTAAGACGTTACACCTGTACACATCTGTGACTAACGTACGCATGTGATGACAACTACCTGTCACCTGACCCATCATCTGTCACCTAAACTGAAAAACAGTAGTGTGAACTCTCGCGTGTCAGCTCTTAGCTAATAAGCCATCAGCCTGGTGTCTGTTCACAGATATTTAGGTTGTAATATTTTTGCGCAATTACCTTAAAGCTCTTTTTAAGTCTATTGCGCATTTGAGGAGAAAACTGCCCCATTATTCACTGATAAGAAAATCACAATCAATTGGATGTTTAACAGCTGTGGCTTAAAGCAATCAGTTTGAACCTGTAATCAGCTAAGAACTTTGCTGATTTATAATTGCTTTAAAGCTCCCAGACAGCAGATACAGACATATGTATACATGATATTATTAATAATGACACATGTCTCTGTCACCAAGATAAGAATGGTTTCCTCCCTGAATCTGGTTTCTTTCAAGATTCCTTCCTAACATCATCTCAGGCAGTGTTTCCTTGCCATCGTCACCACAGGTTTTCTCATTAGTGATAAATATCAACTTTCTAATTATTATTTTTAATTTAAATTTAATGAGTTAAATTTTTTTGCCCAGCCATACTTTGCAGAATATACTGCAAAGAGTCTCTCTTCCCTCTATAACGGACATTTAAACCACACGCTGCATCCGCAAAGCCAAACACACCCCTCGCACTTTTCACACTCCTGCCAGCTGGAAAAAGGTATCGTAGCATTTGGGCCCTCACAACCCAATAATCTTACCGCTTACTCCACAAGGGATGCAGTAAAGACGAAAAAGTGGAAATGTTGCTTCGTAACATTTACAGTTGAGTCACTGACGTCACATGACCTACTTTGTCGATCATCTTGGGGATTTTCTGGGGCTTAAACGTAATAGTTACCTTGTTGTCTATCGGAGGACCAGAGAGCTCTTAGATTTTATTAAAAATATCTTAATTAGTCTTCGGAAGATGAAAGAAAGTCTTACACGATAAAACAACACCAGGATGAGTAATGAATGTCAGAATTATTATTTTTTGATGAACTGTTCCTTTCCTTCAATGGATCAAATAAACTGCAAGAAGTTTTATTAACACACAAAAACACACACAAATGAACACACTTTTACACACACTTATAGACCTGCAAAGATACAAATGTGCATACGCACAAACACATGCACATAAAAAAGAAATAAAAATACATAGAAACACATACTGTACATAAACACACAAACACACACATACATCCAGAGTTACGCTTTATGCAGTACCTCCATTATACAAGTCAAATCCTATGAACATCTTTAAGAGATTAATAAACTTTATAAAGAGCCACTAAGGAGGCATACAAACATCATTTTCCTCTAAAGTATTTAAAGAAATAAAACAGTCTGTTTTCAGCTGTGAGTCTGATTCAGTGCTATGGCTGCTGTTGTTTCCCTGAACTCCTCTGATTTGGTCTGTAACTATGAGGTGTTTGGGTTCTTTAGGAGGCCAGAAAGTTGTGAGTCACAAAGACTCCCCAGTCCTCACACCACTCCTCTCCACTCTCCTCTTTAAGTCTCCTCTTCCACTTTACTACTGCTTAACAGGAAGTGTTGTGTTTTTATTTTCTTATTTCAGAAAAAGAGCACAGTGTGAGGTGGTGACCCATAGAGTAAGACTGTGTGTGTGTGTGTATATGTGTGTGTGCGCATGTGTGTGTGTGGCAGTCTGGTTAAGTACACGAGTAATTATCACTTTTTTTGGTTTATAAAGAGCTGTTTATAGCAGAGTGCTCATATGTGTGTTTGTGTGTGTGTATGTTTTTGTTTGTATGTATGTACTTCTATGTGTGTTTTATTTTTGTCTGTGCATGTTTGTGTATTTGTGTGTGTGTTCCAAGGGTACAGGGGGTCAAGTCAAGTCACCTTTATTTATTTAGTGCTTTTAACAATTGAGATTGTTTGAAGGCAGCTTTACAGAATCACATCAGAAAAGACAATATTAAACACTTACTAAAATACTCAATTTGATTAATCTACAAATTAAGAGTCCCCAACTAAGCAAGCCAGAGGCGACAGAGGCGACAGAGGCAAGGAACCAAAACTCCATCGGTGACAGAATATAGAAACAGTTTTTTGTGTGAAATTTAGTTTTGTGTGAAAGTCCCAAACATGGATACATTACATCATCATCATCTTTATCATCATCGCCATTATTTTTATTATATTTATCATTATTATTTTTATGATTATTATCATCATTTTCTTTTTCTCATTTTTTAATCTACGTTATCATCATCATCAATAATGTCATCATAATATTTTTTCTTCATCATTTTTATCATCTGTTCTATGATCTTTGATTCTGATTCTTCTTTTCTATCATCATCATCACCTTTTTTCTTCTCTTTGGCTTTATGTATTTGTGTTGGATTGCTGGTAAATCTGCCCTGGTGTCTCCTCCCTCAGTGTTTCCTCTGGACACTCTGCTCAGTCCAGACATGGTCGCTATAATGCTCGACTCATCTAAACCCTTTATGTTTTATCTTGGGGTTTTTTCCCCACTACATTTTGCCTATTTTAGTCAGATAAACACAGCAGAGTGGGTGGAATCGTCCGGGCTTTCGCTTTCCTCAAAGACGGCACGAGAGCATAAGGGAGCCGCTGCAGTAAACCTTGCTAAAGCAGACCTGGTTTTCCATCCGCATTGTAAAGAGGGTGGAAATTACCCAGCATGATCTCTAAGGACAGGAAATAAAACAACAATACATGAAAAGGTCAGCTGCTGGGAGAAACTGGAACCTGGGCTATTTACAGATGTTTACTTAGCAGCTAATGTTAGCATGAGGAGGGACGTAGGAAGCTGTCATCACCTGAAGAAACACATACTCTCGTTCTATGAGCTTCCTATGCAGTTCTCTGTGTTTACAGTGAAAATCTGTATGAATGCATAAGTCAATTTATCACTCGTTCCGGTGCTGATGAACAGAACAACATTTCAGAATACAAACATCACAGCTTCAACTGAAACAGCTATAACAAAGCTAGACCAAACGGTGCGTAAAACGGTCCTTACTAAAAGTTCACGTGTACCAAAAACCAAAAAAATATTGGTGGGACAGCGCTGAATATATATTCATTTTAAAATAAAAGATTGATTGTACAATTATCACTTAGTACAAGCACAAACAGCACTGCTTGATGATCTACATGATAATGTGATGTAGCGTATAATATGGAGTAAAATTAATGATGGTTGTAATCAGAGATGGGAAGTAACATAACAAGTACTATGTTATTGTACTTAAGTAAATTTTTCTAGTACCAGTACTTTACTTCACTATTCATTTTTTTACTTTTACTCATTATATTTTTACACAAATATCTGTTTTTTCTACTTATTACATTTTTAAACCAGACTCAATACTTTAGTTTTAATCTTTTTGGTAGCACGATTGATATTTTTCTTTACATTACGCAATTTGCACGCCTTTTTTAAGCAATCAATGTACTTTTGTTATTGGGTGGCTATTTCAACCTATTGGCCCACATTAAACATAGGCTAGTTTATGAAGCTAACAATGAGCAAGACAGTCGGGCAGAAGGCAAAAAGAATGGCTAACGTAGACGATGAGACAGAGGGAGTCAGCGTTGTAAACATGACTGAGAACAGAGACATTTCTGATCTTAGTATGGTTATATTTGAGGGGGAAGTTCGAAGTTGTCAGAATCTAGTAGGATTCCTGGCGAATGCGCTGCGAATTGTGTTAATCTAAAAAACACCAGGTGTTGAATTTACAGACTTGCAGTCGATTTCGAGAAAGGACATACAGGTAAATTAACCTCATATTGATTTTATTTCTTATTGTTATCTCTTTCTTATCATGAGCCAATTTCAATGCTTTTATGAATAATAGTAAATTTTCTATGCTTGTCAGTATGTTACCTTAAATTCATAGGGGCGCACATTTTGCTATCACATTAACTAAATTGCAGCACATGTGTTTGCTAACATTACTTGGTTAATTAGTGAATAATAGTTAACTTACTAACTAGATATATTTTCACTGGAGAATAAATAAACTTAATTTATCATTATTTTACTATCAGAAGACCAGAATCTATATCACTTTAAGTGCATAATGTTTACATTTTTTATTTAAGTAGATATCTAAACCCATACTTCAGTCAATACTTCAACTTTTATCAGAGTCATTTTAAACATAACGTATTTGTACTTCTACTTGAGTAAAGAATGTGTATAATCGTTGTACTTACATTTTATTATCTAAAATCTGACTTCAGTTCACCACCTCAACATCCATGTCACCATTTCACCTTGATCTCCAGAATGTGTGCACATGGCTCAGAGATTACTTACAGGTTCACACATTTTCCCATCAAGTTTGTTTTTAATAGATCACAACCTTTGTCTGGAAAGTGGCAAACACATGTTTCCATTTATGTTTTGTGTGTTTTGTGTGTACACCATGTTTAATAATAAGACCACAGTTCCTTGAAATCTGAGGTCATCACGGCCACAAGATTCACCTAAACAGGACAGGTAAAGAGAGAAAATAAGAAAACTGGATTTTTTTTTCGATCTGTCTTTTCCTGGCTGCCGTTTTGTCTTTATTTTTCCTGTTTTTTAAAGTCAGTCTCTGTGTGTCTTTCTGCTTTTTTTAATACTAACTTTCTTTTTTTCTTTCTTTGTTTTTTTTCTTTCTTCTGTCTTAATGTCTGTCTGTTTTTTTTCCCATGAGCTAGTCTGTGTGCATGTGTGTGTGTGTGTGTGTGTGTGCGTATGTGTGGGTATATATACCTGTCTGTCTGACAGCCAGGTGTGCTTGTCTTATGTGTATAATAACATACCTGCATACCCTGTCATACACACACGCACACACACACTTGTGTCCTTATTGTCTACTAAATCCTTAGACTGATCTTGTTGATAATTAGTTTAAGTGATGTGTGTGTTTGTGTGTGTGTGTGTGTGTGTTATAGTTAAAATGAGGTCATGAAAATTCTGACTAGAGATTAGATGACACACACTCTAACTGACAACAACCTGACCCCCACAAACCTAAACACGCATTACACACAACCATTGGCATTTTCAACCATTCACACACACACACACACACACACACACACACACACACACAGACATACACACAAACACACACACTGGTGATTGTTTTAAAAATGCATTTGTTTAATTATTATATAAAGTATTTATTTAACAAACTGACAGAAGTTTTAAAGCAGAAGAGGAAGAGGGATGAGAAAAAGAGAGGCTGAGAGAGAAAAAGAGACAGAGAAAGAGAAAGAAAGAGAGACAGATAGAGAGACCATTTTAATATAATTTAAAACACCTGAAAACAAAAAACCCACATTTAAATTCACAGCATTTGGCAGAAGTCTTTTTTTAAGAGCGACTTACATTTATCTCTTTTATACTACTAAGCAGCTGGGGGTTAAGGGCCTCGCTCAGGGGCCCAGCAGTGGTGGCTTGGTGGTCCCAATCGAACCCTGATGTTCCAATTAGCAGTCCAACACCTTAACCACTGCACTACCACCTTCCTGACACTCTAACATACCCAAACACAAACACACTCTCTCACATACCCAAACACACTCACACACCCACACTCATGCACTCACACTCTTACGCACTGGTACCTTTACACCCCAACCCACATACTTACACACCCAAACACACATTCTCACACATCCAAACACACACTCTTACACACACACACTCTAAGGCACATACTCACACATACACATTCACTTGTTTTTTTGTGAGCCACAGTCAATATAATGACACACTTTCTAATGATGGGGATAAACATTTCAGACACACTAATTTACACACACCTGAGTCAGTACTAATGTCCCGATTGGCTAGGTCAAAGGCTGCAAGTTGCAAGATTTCGCAACACACACACAGACACAAACACACACACACACAGCTACCAGAATTTCAAAATTTGTGTGTGTGTGTGTGTGTGTGCAAAGCAAAATCTTGCAACTCTCGTCCAGTTCTTGCCGCTTCTGTAAAACATGCCCACTTCCTTATGTGTGCTGGAAACAGGAAGTCATCCAGGAACTGTGGCTGTTTCATTCAGTGTAATTCAGGAAGCTTTTCAGTTCCTCAGAAGCTTCTGGAACCTCCTGCTTTTCTTGTCTTTTAATAAACACACATACTTTAGAATTATTACAACTTACATAGAAGCTTAGGTTTATAAATCTTTTATATGTAGAGTTACAAACATTGAGTTGAATTTAGCATTATATTTCCCTAATTTTAAATCAGACCCTGATTTAAGTGAAGTTGGGACTGTGTAAAATGTAAATAAAAACAGAATACAATGACCTGAAAATCTTTGTTGACCCTTATTCAGACAAGATATGAAATGTTAAAACTAAAAAACAAATATTTAAATTTTTTGAATTTGATGCCTGCAAAAGATCTGGGACAGGTGTATTTCACTAATATTAACACTCTTTTGGGAACTGAGGACACTGACTGTTGGAGCGTCCCGTTTTTGCTTGATGTATGACGTTAGCTGATCAATAGTCTGCGTTGTCCTAATTTGTGTGCCCACTACGTAGCCACACTGGTTTACCAGAATGCAGAATGTGGCTTGCTGAAAAAAGCAAAAAATGATTTCGCTTAGATGGCAGCAAGGTCTGCTTCAAATTTGCCGATGGGAATCCTTGCCTAAGTACTGACGGCTTAAATCCACATCAAACTTTTTGTATATTAATTGAGTATTAGCTTAATAAGATAACCAATGTAGCAGTATCTTTGTAAAGTATTATACCAAATGTTTGTTTTTCATTATTCTAATTGCTTTCGTTCACAAAGTGATGAATTCTCTGTAACCAATTATCATGATCATGATGCTTAAAATTAACTTGTTCCTCCGTGGAATATTCCAAACAGGTGTTTTTCGAGCGTTCCCCTAACTTTCCCAGTCTTCTGTTATCCCTGTCTCAGTTTAAATGAGTGAATATTTGCCAGACAGAATAAAGTTTATCAGTTCAACCTTTGTATATTTTGTCTTTTTTTTTCAATTAAATTTTGGTCAAAAAAAATGTGCAGATCATTGTCTTTTGTTTTTAGTTATGTTTTACACAACTTTTCAACTTCATAAGAAGAAAATTTTAGGATTTATTCTGCAATGATTATTGATCGTTTTACTTATTCACAAATAGGATATGACAGGGTGCGAAGTGATGGTATGATTTGGAACGCAGTTTTGCAGTAATCTAATTTGCGTTTGGAAACATGCAACCCGAATTACTTGAGTCAACTAATGAATATTAATCAACAGTGTGTGTGTGTGTGTGTGTGTGTGTGTGTGTGTGTGTGTGCTAATAAATATTAATAAAGAGTGAGTGTGTGAGAAGAAGTGGGCGGTTCAATAAACGTTTCTTATTTATTTTTGTTTTATGGATATTAGGTATTAGCCCCGCCCTCTGTCCAGACGTCTCTCAGACAGTGTACATCACATCATATCACATCACATCATGTCATATCTTATGATTTCATATAAGAATAAATATAGCATTGGTGTGCAGTGCAGTGCAGTATGAGCCAGCAAGGCTTCTCTGCTGGCCTAAACACATCAAAAGCTGATCTACATTGACAACTTTGTGCATGATGACATCAGCATTTTTCCACCCTCTGATTGGTTGATCAGAGTTAAACTGTTTTAGCCCAGTTCAGAATCAGAATCAAAAAGAGTTTTATTGCCAAGTAGGTTTGCACTTTCAAGGAATTTCTTTTGGTGACAAAAGCTTTCAGTTGTGCATAAAAAAGAGTTTAAGGTTATTGCACATTTATATGAAAAATACAGTATTATTGCACAGAAACGTACGGTTAGCAAAACACGTCTGTAAATCTTTACATGGAGTATTTAAACATGGATTTAAGCAATCAGCGGATATTGACTCACTCCTGCAAAACACTTACTGTAAATCTGTGTGTGTGTGTGTGTGTGTGTGTGTGTGTGTGGACTCAGACAGAAGCGTAGGTGTTTGGGTGTGACCTGCAGGTCTATTGTTGTCTGTGTGTGTTTGAGATGCCAATTCCATCACTGCACAGGTGTTTATACGGTTTCTAACACAGACACACACACACATGCACACACACACACACACACACACACACAATGTAAAAATGTCCACCCCAATTATTTTTTAAACATTTATATTAAGTCTAATTTCCAAAATGTTTTTTTTCTCAAATAAAAATTCTAAGTTTGTTGAAGTTTTATGTTGTAATTATGATTGTTCTCTGCAGTGTTAGAAATTGTTAGTTGGTTTTCTAGTAAATGCACAACTTTTGTTTTACTTCTGTATTGAGTATTATTGAAAAATAATTTAGAAACAAAATCTAAGTAAAAGAAACAGAAACAGCAATTTTGTTTGTCCTGTTCATTTAAAAAACCTCTATTTGTATTTATTCCTATATACATTAAAACATTGGTATTTATCACTGTATGTTGCTTGTAAAAGTAATTTTAGCACAAATAGCACACTTCTAACATTTGTTTTTGGTGTTAATAAATTTGTAATTTTAGGGCTAGTAAAACTTTCAGCTCTTGTCTTGCTTGCTGGTTCACCTCAAGGACAAAAATACGTTTTTCATACTTTGTATTGGTTGTTTACCAGAAAAAGAAGATTTTTATACTGCTCAGATCCTAAACCCTTTTAATGCCCTGCACTACCATTCCAAGAAGTCAGAGACAGAGAATGGACTGTTTAAATTTTCAGCCTTAAATAATTTACTTACATTTACACCATTGGCACTTATCCAGAGTGACTTACATTTATTCCATTTAAACAACTGAGCAATTAGGGCCCCAAGTGTTAGCTTGGGAATCAAGCCAATGATCTTCGGTTAACACCCTAACCATGAGCCACCACTTCCCCATTTATTTCTAACTTCAGATGTGTGTTTGATAACCTTAGTGGTTAAAAAAAAACACCTTCACATTTTAGATGCTTCTAAAGTATGTTGGGAGTCACAGATAGCAGAAATAATATAATAGTTTACTTTAAAGATAGAAACCTTTGTATAGAAAAAAGAACCATTTTGGATTTTTTTAAGAGCATTTATTTGTAATGTATTTAAATGAGCTTCATATCAGGCACCACTGTGCAGTAAGACATAACAAATACACTTAGTGAAGTTCTCTGGATGACTTAAACACATCACGTCAAACACGTAACGTATCTGCACCAGATTTGTTCTCGTATCAACAGGAAAAAAAACCCCACAAATTTCTTTTTTTTTAATTGAATATTTGATGGCGGGGGCTGTGGGATTCATTCATAATACTTAGTCTAAAGAATTTCCCCTGAACTAAAGCTGTGGTTAAATCACAACTTAGATCAGTTGAAAAAAGCCTTTATATGAAGGTGTGTGTTCTAGAGGAAACTTTAGAGTCTACACGCAAAAGGAAGCTGAGGAGAGCTGGAGAGTTTTAGAGTTAGTAAAATTGTTTCTAAATGTCTGTTATTGATGCCACAATGAATTTTTTCTTCACCTCCCAGATCTTAAAGGTATGGTTTTTGCCCAGGTAAACCATAGGTTTTTTAATTCAAAGCGGGGGGGGGGAAGTGGTAGCTGAGTGGTTAAAGTGTTAAACCACTGATCAGAAAATGATGGTTTTAAATCCTAGCAACATTAAGCTGCCACTGCTGGGCCCCTAGGCCAGGCCCTTGACCTGCAAATGTTGGTTTGAATAAATGTAAGTCTCCCCTGGATAAGAGGGGGTTTGATCAATTCTGTAAATGTAATGCTTGAAAAAGATATTTAGTTTCGATTCTGGATACTTTCAACTCCCCTAAATTATAAAGTGTTTATTTGAGTTAGCGTGGACTTGCTGCCAGCTTACACCAGGAAGACACTATAGACAGGGGTGCATGATTTCAGTGACCTCCATTAACGGTGTCCACACAAATTCTTGACAACATAATAATGTTTCTGATTGAACTTTATGTTTTTCATTCATTTTCCTGAATGTATTTTTTTAACAGAAATAAAATCAAATAAGACGATAGTGAACACTTACTAAAAACACCTTTCAGTTTAACTCGTATTTGCAAAGTAAGAGTCCCCACCAAAACAAGCCAGAGGCGACAGCAGCAAGGAAGAAAAACTCCATCAGTGACATAATAGAGGGAAAAACACTTTGGAGACACCAGACTAAGTCAGTAGGCCAGTTCTCCTCTAACTAGACAAACCAGCAGGTTAATTCATACTGCAGCAAAGTTACCATGGTCTTTTCTGGGTGGCCGTCTAAAAAACAAGGTCATAATTAGGAAACTGTGTCCGGGGCTTATTGTCTCTAAGTGGTGATCTAACAACTGGGCTGGATATAGACTAGATCTGGTGGCGATGGTGAGCTCAGAATAAAAAAGAAACAGATGTATTAGCATGGACGCCATTCTACGTATGATATACAAATACATTGTGTGTTTAGTGGTGTTCCCGGTTCTGGTTTACCTGATTATTGCAGCCTAACAATTCTTTAACGGATAATAAAAATGTGTAAGTGTGTTATGTGTAAGGCAGTTTGAAGAGATTGGTCTTTAATCTAATTTTAACCTGACAGCGTGTCTAAATTTCGAACAGCATTGGGTAGATTATTCCAGAGTTTAAAGGTTAGATAGTTAAAGGATCTGATATCCGCAGTTGATTTTACCACCATTTTCTCAGGGTCACTGTAGTAACTAACTTAATGCACTATTTTCAGAATCATATCATTATATTAGCAACTAGGATAGTCTTTCAATAGTCTGGAGTCTTATAGTAACCGCTAACTGCAGATTGAAGCTTTTATTTTGTTCTCTGAAAGGACATTATAGTTGCGTCTTTGGCTGCAAAGTTTCATTGCAGAGATTACCTCGCAGCCACGTGCGTGTGAGTGTGTGTGTAAAAGCGTGCAGTGGGGACAGCAAGCAGACGTTGCTGTCACTGCAGATCAGCAGATCTCCAGGTGAGATGAATGCCGGGAGAAAAGCAAGTCTCCGAGCAGTCCAGCTGCAGTGAAAAACCTCCAGGACCACAAGGCAACCTCTGCCCCATCTCTGTAAACGACCGCCAGCTAAATGACTCGCTCTGCCTCACTGAAGGCCATGACCAGCATACAGAGAGTTGAGATTTCTCTGAGCTATTTTAAATGTAGCTTTGACATGTTTAGTCAGGTTTGGCGTCCAGTTTTTTTTCTTGATTTTTTCTTGCTTTTTTCTGATGAAGGATTGAAACTTTTCTTTATGGTGTTTATCTTCTAATTACTGATCTTTATACAGGAGCAAACAGTGTCATGTTCCGAAACTAGGAAACGTCCATTTGGCATTGGTTACTGTTTCTATAATAACATCCATTGGTGGTGCTTAAGAAATTAGGGACTACAAACAAACTGTTAGTAAACTGTAAATAGTTGATAGTGATGATGTAACATTACTGCTAGCTAAAATATGAAAATATGTCAATTGTAAACTGTTAACAAATATAAATTAATCAAGGTAATCATTAAAAAACACACACACTGTAAAGTTGGCCTGCAATTTGAAGATCGTGGAATCAAATTCCAGCAGCACCAAACTGTAACCGCTGGGCCCCTGAGCAAGGCCCTTAACCCTCAGGTGTTTACCTGGATAAATGACATGAATGTAAGTGGCTCTGAATAAGGACGTCTGCCAAATGCCAGAGATGTAAGTGTAAATTTTTCTTGCTTTCTTTCATCATCTCTCTTACTCACTTTCTTTTGTAATTTTTCTCTCTTTCTCTCCCTCTCTCTTTCTCTCACTTTCTTTCTTCTATTATTTCTCTCTCTTTCTCTCTTCTTCTCTCTCTGTCTCTCACTTTCTTTCATTATTTCTCTCTCTCTCTCTCTCTCTCTCTCTCTCTCATACTTTCTTGCTTTCTTTCACTTTTTTGCTTTCTTTCATTATTGTTCTTTCTCTGTCTCTCTCTCTGTTTCTCTCTCTCTGTTTCTCTCTCTCTCTCTCCCAGTTTTCCGGGTTGTGGATTTTGTTTATGAAATAGGTCGGTAACTCAGGCCAATAATTCTGCTTTGCTTCGATCTACTTAGTAAATATTTCTTTATCTGCAGCTGTGTTTTTTTTTTTTTTAAACCAAATGTCCGATCAAAGACTTGAGATGTGTGAGATGTGTTGTTATAAGTCTGGATAAACCTTAAATGCCCTGTGAGTTTTTTTTTTTTTTTTTTTTTTTTTTGTATTTGTAATAAAAACAAATTGGAGAAACAAGCCTGAACAAGTTTTAAGAAACACACACACTGTCAATCTGTCATGCTCTTGGTTCACTACAACATAAACCTTTCAACTGCCAATTAGTTGAGCTGAAGCCTGAGCGCAAAACACACAAGAAGGACGACGACTGATTTATATGTCAAATACAACGTCTTTTAACACACGCACATACGAACTACGCTTTCCTCCACACACTTACATACACATACGTATGCACATTTGGCCCAGTCACACACGCACACAGAATCCTTCTTTTAAATGACATTTCATTGACATTAAACCCTTTTTATATTTAACCTTTTCACACACACACACACACACACACACACACACACACACACACACACACACACAAAACCCTATAGGATTCTTATTTTACCTACCCTCACAAACACACACACGCACACAATTGCATATGACAAATCCTTTAAGTTTTCCATAAGCTTGTAGTGTATCATGCACATGTTTAGGTTTTGTGTGTGTGTGTGTGTGTGTGGAGCCTCCCTGCCTGAAGGCTTGTGCTGTGTGAGCTGTCACACACCTGCAGTGGAACAGCAGCTCAGCCCTGAGGGAAACACGGGTGTGATGGAGGCGTTTTGTGGTTTATGATAATTGTCACCTCGATCCAGGGGAAATGAAACGCAAATGACAACATATCTTGGAATGGCTCGTTATTCTTTTCCACAGCTTACCCCAGTGTGTGTGTGTGTGTGTGTATATGTGTCTGCGCACATGTGTGCATATGTGTCCCAGATGCTGTAGATGCTCACAGTATGCCACTCTTTTTTTCTTTGTATCTGTATAGGTTAACCTTTATTAAGATAAAATAAATATTAAAAAAACATTTAGAAAACGTTTTAGGATACTGAATTGATGTAATGATTTCACCCTCCCACCACTAGAGGGCACCATCACCAGAGTACTAATGCCTGTAAAGTACTTCCAGTGTCACTTCTGGGTTTACTAGCTATTTAAGCTAGCTTTAAGAACTCCGAAGTGTTGTTTGCTATTGCTACCTACCAAGCGTTCATGTTTAGTCTTTGTATTCACGGTTTTGATCTCTGCTTCGCTTCGGTTTGGTTTTTGATTATTGCTTTAGTGTTTTGGATATGTTTGCCTTCTGCCTGCTCTTTGACCACATTTTTAAACTTTCCTTCTTTAATAAAGTCATTCTTTGCAAAATAGATTCTGCTTCTGCTTCTCAAATAATTTAGCAGCATTTCAATCTATTCAAGGTTATTTAAGCTTACTGTTTATTACATAAACATTGTCTGTAAATCAGTTTAGCTCTACTTACACACAAGTCTGGTTGACTGATCAGTTGCCATGGAAAACCATTGCTAAACGATCGGCTGTTTGAGCTGCTGTTGTCTGAATAAAAGTACTTCATGATTCCTCAGTGATGTTATAGGATGTGGTATATCAGTGGTTGAGGTGTTGGACTGCTAATGGAAAGATCATAAGTTTAATCCCCAAAACCACCCCTAACCCTCGACTGCTCAGTTGGATGAGTTAAGTTGCTCTGGATAAGGGTGTCTGACATATATAAATTTTAAATGCTCAAATCTGACTGGTTGTACGGTACTGATTAATGTTCAGTAGCAACATGTTTATGTTTAGAATTACATTTAACATTTATGGCAATTGGCAAACAATCCTATCCAGAGTGACTTACCATTATTTTCTTTACACAACTGAGCAATTATGGGTTAAGGACTTTGCTCAAGGACCCAGCAGTGGTAACTTGATGGTGCTGGAAATTAAACCCACAATCTTCTGGATAGCAGTCCAACCCAGGAACCGTAGGGATATAAAAATAGACTCATTCTGTTACGTTATTAATGTCTAAATTACATTTAATCACATAACCAGGCATGGAAGTATTCTCCAGTGTCAGTGGTTTGTAGAGTGACTTTTGTTATTCAGCCGATGTAACATTAGTGATAACAGTAATGAAATTCTTCGGAAGTTTATCAGCATTCATTTTTATTGCATTTAAAGTGCTGTAATGAAACAAAACACATGCAGTTAGAGGAAAATAATCACCATCGGTGAGTCGTAAACGGCCTACATACAAGATACGAGTGTAGATAAGAGACAGATAAACAACACTGCCAAAAACGGAACCGGCAACTTGTCATTAATTGACAGCTACAGTCTCCACATTTATGTTTAGGAGGAAATTGTACATAAATAATTGGACTGTTATTTTTAACTCTTATCCCAAAGAAAAGTACAAACTAAACAGCTGCTCGGCTCACTCCTCCTCCAGGAATGAACAAGAACAAGAACGCAAGAACAAATACAGTAACTGCCATCCAACATGAGAGAGAGGGAGAGAGAGAAATAGAAAAAGGGAGCTAAACAGAAAGAAAGAAAGAAAGAAAGAAAGAAAGAAAGAAAGAAATAACATGGATGAAGATCCGGAGAAAAAAGCAGATTAACACAAAATTTAAAAACAAAGGAATAAGAAAGAGACACAAAATAAAAAAGAAATAGAATAAGAAAAAAGAGAGGTAGAGAGAGAGAGAGAGAGAGAGAGAGAGAGAGAGAGAGGGTGGAGAAGTGCCACTTTTATTTTCAGGAAGGAAACACATCTGTGGAACAGCAACCAGTAACAGACGAAAAAGCGGAATCCGTGTCGGGAACTGTTAAAGACACACACACACACACACACACACACACACACACACACACACATATATAGAGTGGTGTGTTAGTAAACTCACTGAAAGCACAAGGCAAAAGGAATGAATGTTTTCTGTGTTTCTAAATATCTGACAAATAAAGAATTTTCTCTCAGATAACAGTGTTTTTTTTGTAACACTACATCATTGAGTGATTTATGCTTCTTCCATCACAACAATTTGCCGAGGCTATTTATAACATTTCAGGTGATATTTAAATGATGGTAAAGGGCCTTGCTCAAGGGGCCCAACCATGGAGGCATGAAAAATCACACATGCTCATTAAAAAACCCACACAGCCACATAGTATCAGCAAATACACCAAATGTGGTTTGTTTAACCAAAATTTCATTTTTGTGCTAAAAAATCCATATCAATTTATTCATGTGGGTTTATGTTTTTTTACACTTGCCATTTTCACGTTATCTCCTCATAAATGCAATTTTTAAAAAAAATATGACGCCTCTGAAACTGTGGATCTGCGTTAGAAGCTTCACCAGCTGACATTGTCGGTTCCCAATGTCGGTTCCCAAACCAATGAAAACAACATAAAAGAACATTTTCATGTAGATTTTATCTGTTGACTTTGGCTCTTGATGTTGTTACTGCTATACTTACATCATCTAACACAATTAGACTCTTAAATGGCTCTTATCTGATGCCCTGCAGTTACAGTCTAGTCGCTCTTTATAGCTCCGGCGCTGATAACAGCTCCCTAATCAGTGTTTAGAAAGAGAAAGAAAGAGAAAGAGAGACATGATGAGAGCTGAACTAGAAATAAATCTAGCATAAAGCCTGACAGACGATAAGAGAAACACGCCCAGGCAGACAGAGCTGGTGTTGTGCTGTAAGTCATCCAGAGCAGACAGGTGTAGTTATGGCTTTGTGTCTGGACTGGTCTGGTTGGTGTCAGAGCAACTTTTAGATTAAAAAAATAACCTCAGAGAAACCCGCAGTAACACTTAGGGGCACTTTATGATGTTTATTTACACAAAGGAGCACCTAGCAAATATTTAATTATGTTTTCACAAAGTTCCTAATCTTTCCAGAAGGCATTCCTTGATGTTTCCCCACACACAAAAACCGTGAAGGGAGGTAATCACATTTTCTCGCACATATAGAGGGAACAACATGATGTTTTCTCACATTTAAGGAACACCTACTCCAGAGGGTACATCATCACTTCCAAATAGTGTTGCATCCTAGTGGGCACATAGAGACCATTTAATCATGTTTTATTTACACGTAAGCTGATTGCTGTGGGCATGTCAGGATGGGTTTTTTTTACCACATGTATTGTTATTTACATGCAGAATTGATAATGTTCTCTAACACAAAAGTGTAATAACTCAGATATTCTTCACTAAAAAGGCCTTCCTAGTAGGCACATTGGCATGTTTTATTGTATGGAGGGGAGGCGATAGGGCACTGCATCACAGATTCTCAATTAAAAAGAGCCATTCAGGAGCTTTATAACATGTTGACCACTAAAGACACTTTAGATAGTAAATAGCTAATTTGTGCATGTGTGTATGGGTTTGTATCTGGCATATTATCAGTACAGGAGCATAGGGCACTTTCACTGTGTTTTTCAGCTAAAGGCAATAGGGCAGTCTTGGCTTCTGCTATTATGACTACTGCCATTTTCTACAAGGACTAGTCAAGAAAATTACATACAACAGTGAGGTTGTTGTCTTTGTGTGTGTGTGTGCGTGTGCTTGTGTGTGAACAGATTCCGACCAAGACAAGTAAGCAATGAATGACTGTCTGTGTCTGTCTGTGTGTGCGTGTGTGTAAATGACACTTAGTGGTAACCCCTAATTAGGTAGAAAATATGTGCACTATGTGTTAAAATAGACAAAAGCCTGTTTTAGAAGAATAGTCTCAGACACCCTAAACGCAGACATACACACACTTGATCTTTACTGAAAATACACCTAATAAACCCATCATATGATTTAAAAGAGAGAAAAAGAGAGAAAGAGGAGAAAAAACAGGTAGGAAGTTGAGTGACAGAGAAGGCGAGACAGAGAAAAGGAGAGAGAGAGAAAAAGCAAGAGATTCATGATCCACAATCACACTTTGGTCCTTCTCTTCATCTTTCTTGCGAAATCTCTTAAACCCCTAATAGTTTGGTTCTATAAATGAGATAAATGTAAGTCGCTCTGGATATGGGCGTCTGCCAAATGCTATATATGTAAATGTAAATGCCAGATTGTAAAGATCTAGATTGTGGGCCAATCTGAATGCTTGGTCTGATCTGATCCAGGGTCAAATATCCACAAACATTTAGACAAATGAGCTGTATCTAAATTTAATGTTTAAAATCTGAAGGCTAAAACCTGGTCTCGGATGGGAGTGTGAGAGTGTGACTTTTAATGAGATGAATAAGAGTTGGATAAACTATTATTAGAATAATTATTATTATTATTGTTGTTGTTTATGTTGTTACTCATAAAACTGTTTTTATTGTTTCCAGGTTATCAGGTCAGATGTGTGTTAAAGATAATCGAGCCTAAAGGAGCTTTTATTGCCTTGAGGTGAGCGCATGAAGCTGAAAGAACTGTTCTTGGATCAGCACACTACAGTCACACTCTGTTTTAGTTACCCTGGCACGAATATGATAATATGGTAGTGAAAGTGCCTCAGACTAAGACTGGGTCTGAAATCAAGTACCTTCCTACTGCATGGAGTGTGTAAAACAATATTTAAGGCGAGTACTGTGTCAGGGTTCATAGTATTCGAGAGGTACCGGTATTATATAAGTTTGGGATGATCTCCTACTACCAATCAGAAGTACACACAAACGCTGGAAACACAGAGCACCAAAAAGTTTAGTATTAGCTGTACAGTGCCCCCTGTGTCTTTCAGCGTGGCATTACAGCAGCAGCGTCACTTCTCAGACGTCTTTTCCAATCTTTCCCCTAAACGCAACAATATTATGTTTATCTGAGACAAAAGTGAATTCACTGATGTTTCCCAGTTTTACTGTGTGTTGTAGAAATGACAGTCATGTCCAAACATTTATCACTCATCTCAGGCGGTTGGCTTTGACTCATCACCTCATAGGGGTCAATTCATTTCTGCGTCGCAACAGAAAACAGCGTTGCAACTAATTCAGGCAAATTTACTGACTGTTGCGTGATGCTAATGTGTCGTTATCGCGCACGCATGTGAGTGTGTGTATATATCAGATATATTCATGAAATACATATATTTATATTCATGTATTTACTACATTGGCGAGGTTTAAAAGCAACTTTGGTTTAGCTGCAATATGGTTTCAATTAATGTTCGCAATAATCATGTCAGTTATTTTCACAAGGAGGATTTGACAAACATACACATAGATGTGTAATTGTGTGTGTGTGTGTGTGTGTGTGTGTGAGTAAAAACCTCTGAATATTAACATACAGCTCTGCTATTACCCTTTAAACCAAATGAGTAAAGTTCCAAGAAATTAGTGTGTTGACTTGTTTCCCATCTTTCTTAAAAAAATTCTGTCTCTGCCTTACACACACACACACATACATGCGCACACACACAAACAGCTATGTGGTTTGTGGCCTTCTGTATACATGCCTGTGTTGACCTTCTGTCGAAACAGAATTTTGGTTAATCAGAGTTTAAACGTCCAGTAAAAACAGAGCCTGTGCTCACGGACAGGAAGAAAACAGTTCTGAAGAAAAAACATTTCTCCTTTAAAGTTACACACTGTGAGACACTTTCTCTCACCCCCACGCCTCTCTCTCTCTCTCTCTCTCTCTCTCTTTCTCTCCCTTTTTCTCTCTACCCCCCTCTCTTTCTCTCTTGTTAGCCGCTGCTGTGTGAAACATCAAACCCAGACTGAATATTTAGCACTGATAATTGGCTGTGGACTTTTAAAGGGAGGAAATGCTCCATGAATCAGCTTTGTGGTTTATGCTGGAGACTTAATTTACTTTAAAAATACCTAAAGTGGTGATCTTTTTCTCCCAAACATTGACTTTTCCAAATCTCATGTGTGCCAAAAAAAATCACTCACGCTCATATACCATGCTGTTACTAGCTGAAAAAATGTACAAACGAAAAGCTAGCTTATAATGCTAGCTATTTGGCAGACAACCTTATCCAGAGCGACATTTATCTCTTTTTCATACAACTGAGCAATTGGGGGTTAGGGGCTTTGCTCAGAGACCCTGTGGTGGTAAATTGGTTGTTCGGGGAATCGCACCCCAATTTACCAATTATCAGCCCAAGACCTTGACCACTGAGCTAGTTAACATGTGCTAGAAATAACACAATGTTTACACAAAGGAAGAAATTTTCAACTTATATATCTTTAGCGCTAACATATACGTTTAGTGAGGCTAAAACCTTAACATTGTCAAATAAAAGATCAAACTAGTGAACACGTTTGTAAAAACAAAGCTAACAGGTGAAAGCTGACAGGAAAACTAGCAGAAGAAGGGAAGCTTTGCAAAACTATTGGTATTTTTGGTCAATTATAACTGTTTATGTGACAAAACTACTGCATTCTGCTCTGACATGGGGTAAAAAATAAAAGCATTTATTTATTTACTATTCCTTTTTCTTTCTTTTTTTCTTTCTTTCTTTCTTTCTTTCTTTCTTTATCCTTTATTTAAAAAAGTTCGGAAAAATGGCTAAATGCATTTGGTCTCAAATCTTTTGCCTAAAATATAGTTTTTAAGCTGTACTGAACAGTGGGCTCCAGCAGTTCTCTAGGTCTCGGGTTGATGCGTTTCTGCTTTCACCTCCTACACATTGAGACGCATTTTGATTGCACAGCTGATGAAGAGGCTTTGGTCCAAAACGCCTTCTTTCTCTGGAAACTCTAGACTATATTTATTTTTCCAGCTGCGTTATGCATAGAAGAAATAGAGACTGTGTGTGTGTAAGATCTCTCTGACCGTGCCTGCTTAAGTGTGTCTGTTTGGTAAGTGTGTGCATAAGAACATTTGTGTGCATAAGAACATTTGTGCATGTGTGTATGGGTGTGTATGTCACTTGACATAACACATCTTTATCTTTTGCCAGGTCTGCATTTTACTGACTGTCTGCTCTAATTACTGATGCAGAATGTCCTCTGTGTCCTTTTTTCATTTGCTTTGTAGGTATTGATATTTTACCGATTCTCATGACAGAATCTCAGAACATTTGGATTTGTCACACACACTTATCCCTTACACTGTCAGGATTATCAGTACAGCTGGAGATGGATTATGAATTCTGATTGGTCAGAAAGTGTTGAATAATCTTTTGTAATGGCAGCTCTGATAGTAGTGCTGCTACATATCAATTTTGATAATTCTTTCACTCTATTTTGTTTACCCTTGTTTCTATAGCAACAGCTAGTGTAAGGGAACCGCCTTGACATGGTGTATATGAAAGGAGTCTCCAGTGTTCAGTCTACAGCACTTTCTGAGTTATAACATAAAAAGCTGTTTTTTTACTTCTACTAAGAGTTAAGAGACAGAGTATGTGATAACAGGAGCTGATCTGTGGATGCTCTACCACGTTAACTGTAGCTATGAATAGATTAAAAAGTACAATATGTCATTCTTCATGAAACACAACATTTTATATCGTTGCGATACAGAAATGAAGATGCTGTTACAGAAAAACAATCGAACTCTTGAAGTGCTAACAGAATCTCAGGCTACGTGACCACCACCCGGTCGTCAATTGTTACGTCATTTCTCCAAAGGTTTTGCTCCATACATAATCTTTACTTCCCACTCGCATCTCTTTTACACTTCTCAGCGTTACTTTAAAATGTGTGTATGCTTGCATTAAAATGTTGCATGTGTGATTACAGTATATATATATATATATATATATATATATATATATATATATATATATAGATATATATATATATATATATATATATATATATATATATATATATATATATATATATATAGACAGTATACATTTAATAATACTTGAGCGCTTATACCAACATCTAGTATTAAATATCTGTGTGTACAGTGTTTATTGGTGCAACCTGTCAGAGATTGAATGCTTCATTTGCAGAGCCAGGAGTCTTAATGGGACAGAAAAACCACACTGGGATGATGTCGGGTTAGTGTTGCTCTGTCTCCCCCTGTTGGTGACCTATGAAAAGCGCTACCAATGAAAAGTGCAGTAAAGCGGACATTTTCTCGTTATTTATTTAATTATGTATTTATTTATTTATTATCCTTTTTGTTTACCCTTGGGAATAAGAAGGTAGATACTCTGGACAGATCCAATCACGCATTCACAGACATTCACACAACCCGTGCATCCTAGAGATGCCCTGATCAGCCTACAGGTGTTTAATTTGCAATTCTGCTTTGGGTTTGGTGTTTGCATATTGCCAGTTTAAAGGCATGCTGCTTTGCTTTGTGGTTAATATTTAGGCTATTTGCAAACATATCTTAATTACTAATTGACTATCTATAAATATATTTTATTTATTCCAGACGTTCAATAATAAATGAATAGTTTTAAGTCATGAAATAATAATTAGATCAAACAGGACAGCATTGGAAAACTCTCTCTTTTGGAAGAGGACGTATCCAGTAATAAAGGGAGGCAGTGATGTTATGGAAGTTACATTGTTAATTGCTACCTTGTAAATGTCTAATAACCCCAGTGCAGGTGTTCAGTGGTGTGGGATGGAGTGTGTGATGGGGTGTGTGATGAAGTTCAGGACTTGAGATAATGAGTGTGAAAGTTAGCTGCAGGTTGTGGGAACTTGGACTGTGTGTGTTTACAAATACATCAAGAGCTGCTTTAAACATATTAGAGATTTATACGTAATTGGCTCTTTATTACAGGAAGCCCACAGCTTTCTTTCTCACACAAGAAGGAATTAAACACCCGTGTGGCCACCGAAAATAAACTGAAATAGGTTTTAAATTATTCTAACAAAGATTTAATACTTTTAAAAACATATTTAATAGCAATTGTAATAACAGTTTAAAATGTTGCTATTTGTGTGAATGTGATATTACTAAGCCGTGTATTTCGTAATATTATTATTAGTTTCATTATTATTTAAAAATAATAAAATAAATTGGCATACAAATAAAAATAATTCAGCAAATCTTAAATCCATTTTGCAAAATTAAAAAAAAAACTATGTTTAAAAATATTATAAAAGTGGACTGGTGTCTTTTTAGTCAACTTTTTTCCTTTAACTTTTGTTTTATGTGTAATAATAAAATCGTTCGATTTGTAGCACATTATGAGTTGCTTAGATGTGTCTATCACACCAATTATTTAAATGATTAAAAGTGATATAATTTAAGAAAAACAATGCAAAAATGTTAATATAAAAATATTTATATTCTTAATGAGGACACCAAAAAGATAATGTAATAAAAACAAAGACTATTTAATACAAAATATCATTTCATCAAATTTAGTTTTTTTATACGAAAACAAATAACATTTGTTATAAAAAAAATTATATCATTTTAATTTTTCTTTTTTAATTAGAAATGTTTACATGCTATTCTTAGAAGAGCACATGGTACTTTTATTTTTCGGTTCCCACGACCCTCTGAGCTCCTCACATGGTTGTCATCTCCTTTGAAACTCACCTGCTGTAAACCGGAGAACTGTAGTGTGAGCTGTAGTGTGTTAACTTTCCCTGGCCTCACACACCTGAGATGATGCAAATTACTGCACCAATTCCGCCACTTAAAAGCAACGGGGCTACCAGAGCACCTTTATAAGCAAGAGCTGCCCAAGGTCAACTCACACTTCCGACAGCAGGGTGAACATACACCCTAGAACCTTGAACTGCAGATTGACATCAACCTCAGAAACTCGGGAGTCTTTTTCCTTAAAATTGTGTTTCCTAGTGTATTTTTCAAAATAATTTGGTGTTATTTCAATAATAATCTCCAGAGAAACATGCGCGCTCTCGGTTTGATCACGTTAACGGCTTTGGCTGCTTCACTGTGCGCGCTCCCGCGGCACCCCCTCCAGGACCATCCCAAGCGCGCGGCGGTTTCTGATTTCGAGTTCTCCGGTAATGAAGAAAACGAACCGTTTCAGGGTTCAGTACGAGTGGTTAAAGTAGGTCCACACTTTCTGCGTCATTCTTTGGGGCTGATGGGAAAACCCGCACTAAAGCGAGCCCCGCTTCCAGCATTTTTGGCACTGGGTCGTCCAGGGCCTTCTGT
Source organism: Bagarius yarrelli (assembly GCA_005784505.1). Classification (NCBI taxonomy): domain Eukaryota; kingdom Metazoa; phylum Chordata; class Actinopteri; order Siluriformes; family Sisoridae; genus Bagarius; species Bagarius yarrelli. The sequence continues at coordinate 10,593,254 of VCAZ01000004.1, read as the reverse complement.
GCACGCGCGCGCACCTGCAGCCACACTTCAACACGTGAGTGCGACCTACACCGGCGCAGACATCAGGAAGAGACAAGGCCTGGAGATGTGGCAAAGAGTGATGCAAAAAAGCGAGCCGAGCAAAGAGATCCTGTCTCTGCCATTTAACCCTAAAGACGCGGCGACGCAGAGCTGCACGGCGCTGCCTTTCACCCAGGTGAGATATAGTTACTGTACAGATCTACACCCCCTACGAATTATTAATTATAACATTATTCACAACATTAATTCTTACACTGTAAGACCTTTAAATACATATAATAATAATAATTATAATAATAAAGACCATTAAAACATGGTAAAAATATTAAGTGTTATTATAATCACAGAATGTAAAATCTCACTGTAAATTCTCAGTTCTTTATTTAATGTAGCCTAAAGACTATATTTGTGCTCGAATTAAAACCCTACACCGAATGATGAATTATTTTATCAGATTTGTATTTTGTACAACTGAAATCGAAATATTTATAGATTTTGGAAAAAAATTCAGAACATTTCTGTAACAAAAAAACAGCTGCTTATTTGTCGTGTTGTTAAAAGTGTAGACGCTGCTGGTTATCCGGAAATCCCTTCCAAAAGACTCAGAGAATGTTTATCTGTTTATTAGGATACACTACATTTAGATTATCGCATTTTTACATGTAATTAATATTTTACATGTAATTAAAATTATGACCAGCTTCTGTTTTACATATACTGGATCGTTTCCAGTGACGTCACACGTGTTTTATCTGTTATTTTCTTTTTTCTTATGTTCATGTATTAGCTTATTCTCCTCATCTACTTTCTCATCCTCCTCCTCCTCCTCCTTCTTCTTCTTCTCCTTCTTCTTCTTCTTCTTCTTCTTATTATTATTTTATTGACCCAAATCTTTGTTTCTCCGCAGCGCATAACCGAGGAGGGCTGTGAGCCGATAACTGTCCACAATAAGCTGTGTTTCGGTCAGTGCAGCTCCATGTTCGTGCCCCCTAACGGTAAATCCAGCATGCACCTCGGCCCGTCTTGCTCGCGATGTGGTCCTTCCAGAACGCGCATCGTGCACGTGCCTATGCACTGCGGCTCACAGGTCCGAGAAAAGCGCGTGATACTGGTGGAGGAGTGCAAATGCGAAACCGGAAAAGAAGAAGAGAAAACTGCTAATAGAGCCATGCATTTATAACTAGCACTTCCAAAGTGTTATAAATATATGTTTGTGTGTTTGTGTGTGTTGGATGACAAGAGCGCTTATTCGCAGAATTCTTGAACTTAAATTCCTACTTTTTGACGAAAGAATCACGTGAGGTTCTATAATCCGTGTTGTTAGTTTGATTAACCAAACTGAAACTTTATCTAAACAACCGCTTGATTATTCCTGCGGAATATTTTACTCTAACGTGGTTGCATGTATTTGGCCGAGAGATGTCGCTGTTTCACGATGATTCTCTACCTGACACAGTAACTGTTTTAAAGTTATAAAGATAAACAGTTTTGTTTACTTGGATGTCTGTTGTGTTTCTTTTATGTAGAAAATGTAATAAGATTTTTTTGGAAATATTTTATAATAAGTTTGACGTTTTTAAAAATACTGCAAAAATACTGCTAACCCTATAACTATATATTTATTTTAACTCACAGATTTAAATCATAGTAAGGGTTTACTAGTCATGACTGACAGGAAATCCTTCTATCAAGACAATAGAATTATTAGCAGCTAACATTTAAATATAATTTGCCTTTTTTATGATTTAGACAAACATAAAAAAATCTCCAGCTTAACGTTTGAATAGCTATGTCCCATCAAGTTATAATGCAAATATTTTAGACATGTAAAGCTATAAATTTATAACAATTTCAACTAGGTTTATGAGGACATACAGACGGTCTTATCACCCTGTCCACATATAGAAAGAAATAAAATAGCAATTCTCTAAAAAACAAAACAATCAGTTTAATTAAGTTTAATTGGTTAGATATATAATTTATGTTATATCATCAGTATCACATAATATTTCAGTAAGCAACTGTCTAACCAAGATATAAAAACAAGCGCTTCCACACACACACACACACACACACACACACACACACACACACACACACACACAATCACGCACACACAGCTCCTAAATGTGGTATTTAAGTGTGTAAAATGTAAGGGGGAGTAAACATGGTTGTTTGTTCCGCTCCCTTGTCGTGGCCTATCTGTTCTACATAATCGCTCTTTTCAGGCCTGTGGGAATGCGTGGCCTCCTATAGGCCCAGCTGCCCTCCAGCCTTCGGAAGAAGAAAGAAGAAGACCATTATAAATTGCTTTTTTTCTGGCACCTGGAGCAGGGAAAAGTTTTTTTTTTTACTTATTCTATATGAAATGCCCTCGAGGCGGAAAAAAAGGGCTTGTTTTACATCGCCCTGGCAACCGCTCAAAAGAGAATCATTTACATGGAGGAAATCAAAATGGTAAGTGCCAATAATAAGACACAAAGCTGCCCTAAAATAGTCAACAGCTCATTATACAATATTATCTTATGACAACAATTCAAATAAAAAAATGTTGTCCACACCCAGGAATATGTCAAGGTAAGCTACACACTCATACAGAAATATTAAGTATAAGTAATTACGTATTTAACATACAAGTTAATCTTTGGATTTAACACATATAAAAATATGTCTTTTATTTGTACATATATGTGACCTATTTTAAAATATTGCAAAATTGGCTATGTTTCTTTATATGTAACAAATATTTTCCTAAACACACACACACATTTCATTAGTTCAGCGACAACAAAGTTGCCTTTAATTATCTTTGTTGAGGTTGAACAGGAATACCATATTATATAGGTATATAGGTTATAAAGGTCTGTCCAGCTCTACAAATAGCACTACCCTTTAGTTGAAAGATTTCACATGTGATTTGTAACAAGTATTAGCGACAGAATTACCAGTCAATCAAATTTTACCGTTCGGGGACAGCCCACCTTCTGGATCTAGTGACGTGTGCCAGCGTTTATTGACAATTTCCGGGGTGTTATAGGCTGCATTTATTATTTATCAAGTGACCAATTTATGATTTTTTCCTCTAATGTTGCACAGATCAGATATGACCGCCGAACGTGTAAGCAGGAAAAAGTCAGATGGGTTTCAATATTTTCAAATCGGTTTTAGACCTCATTCATATGTGGTAATAAATAAAAAAACGTCATTTAATTTTTTTTGTTTATTTATTTATTTCAGTTCAGTTTAAACACTGCACATTTTGGTATTTTATTTTTGGAGCTGGTATTTTTTTTTAAATAAACATTTGAAATAAACAAACAAACGTGTAGTTGGTCTGGTGATCTGGCAGCCCTCGGCCTGAGTGAGATGTAAACTGTTTGCTGTTATTTTGATTCTCGGGCAGAATGTAGTGCGAGCGCCAGTATAAACAGGTTTTGCTAAGAAGTTACTTCAGAAAATGGATCAGTAGTTAAGTCAAGTCACCTTTATTTACATAGCGCTTTTAACAATCGGGATTGTTTTAAAGCAGCTTTACAGAAATACATCAGGACCGACAATATAAAACATTCATCAGAACAGTCACCAACTAACTCGTGTTTCATTTTTCTATGAATCTTTTCGGCTTTTCTGATAATGTAGCAGGTTTAATGATAAATGTAGCTAACGTGTACATTCTCGGAAAACACTGTATGTTCTTTTCTATGTACAAACTTCTCAATGTAATTGTCACAGAGGAACCAGACAGAAGCCAGAGATAATGATAAGACCCAGCACTTTATTTACAAATGCGGAAGGCGGACTGGAGGAGAGAGGAGAGAGTTAGCTTTGGTGCTAGGAAGATCTGGACCCAAGTGCTGGAGTTTTTGACAAGAATTAAACGAGCAGATCAGTAGCGAATCTGCATACGTACATGAATATTTTTAGACTAGACAGTGAAGGGATTGTGTATAAATAGGGTAAGTAAGTGTGATGGTCTAATAAGGTGCAATATATTGTGCAGTCCTAGTTCAGAATTTCACTTCAAGCTGGTAACCGCTTCGAGCTTTGTAAACCAACTGGTGAGCCTGACATAATGAACCAGCTGCTGCAACAGCTAAGGATGTTAGCTGAAATAGTTCGGCAGTTTTCAGCAGCCTTGAAATATTCAGTGATATTTGGGGATTTTTTTTTTGTATATTTTAGTCATGTTGTTCTTTTAATCCTCTGGATTTTCTGTTTGTTTTTAAGTCCTCTATCAGTCTTTTTACTGATAGGCTATTTATGATTTACATAAATGTCACATGTATCCAATCACCTGCTTATTTTTTAAAATTATATTTATAATGTTTCTTATGGGCTAGTAAGTGTCTTTTTTACGTGTGCTAAAGTAAGTTGAAATTTATTTATTAAATTACATCAATTAAATTAAATTAAATTAATTTTTAAATAGTCTGGCCCCTACACCACATGGAGCCCAAAAGCTGTGAATTAATCCGCACCTGGTGGCATTAATGAACTGTAATATAGTTGTTTAAACATTTAAATGTCTTTATTTCTTAATTCTTTCTTTCTATAGCTAAATTTTAAACCACTCAACTGGCATATTATTAAATATTATTGAATTAAAGAATTGCGATATATTGACGCATGTCACTGGATCATAAACCACAATTTTGTATGTATTCAGTGCAAATTCAAGTTTAGCGTTTTTTCTCACTGCTCATTAAAGGATTCCCATGACTAAGTGAAGCTCGTTAACGCTTAAAACGGGTGTAGATGACACCAGCGCAACGCTGATGTGCACGTGTGTCTGAACAGGCACGGAAGAACAGGCTAATTGTGCTGGGAGTGCAAAAACCAGCAGAGCGCCATTAAAACCACGTTAGGCTCGAGTGGCCCAGTGGGCTAGTTTGGAAGATGAAGTCTGCAGCATCAACCCGACTTGAGAAGGAGATTTAACTCATATGAGATGGCAAAGTGCTGCACTGGAAACAAATTGATACAATGTTGGAACCAAATCAGTAGGAAACATTCTGAGGTTTTGTGATTTATTTTAGAATGACCACAATCGAGTCTGTCTCGCCAGTCCTGACATTTCATTCAGTTTTTCATTTGTGTGCTTCCTTTGAATAAAACAAACTACTTATGAAATCCCTAATCACCTGCCCCCCCTTAGAATGCTCCACTTGGACCTTTTGCATATTGAATCTGTTTTACTACATGGCACCACGCTGAACTCTTTGAACTGTATGCTCGGTCCTGAAGCCGGTCCAGTTTGGACAGCAAGGCGGTTAGATCTGGCGCCGCAGTGGGCCCGGGTGGAGCTCTGCCTGCTCGCCTCGGGGTCTTCAGCCCGAAATGCCAATGTAGGGTTAAGGGGCACCCAGGAGCAGGTGGATGAAGCTGGCACAGGCTGGCCGCAGGGAGAAACCGCCGCAGGGCATTGCCAGCTTGCGGTGCATCATGGGATGGACTCAATGAAAGCTTTAGGATGCAGAGAAGAGACTACTAATGAGCTTGGTTGGAGTTTACTCTTTCTTTCATACACAATGCACATAAGTATGTTTTTGGCTAATCAGCTAGCGGAGAGCTGAAACTACACCCACAGTAATTAAGTCCACTAATTTGCGTTTTCTGGAACTCAAAAAGGCTGGAGAACTGCCTGTAAGTGATGAGTGATGAGTTCTCAATCATGAGATACCTCAGGGAGAACACGTACCGAAACACGTATGTTCCTGGATGCATTCCTGAGAATTCTGCCTTTTGGTGACTTTAATCTCTTTAATTAAGTTGATTAAGACATGGCACTAACAAGAGAGCACCCTATGAAGACATGATGCATGCTGGGCTTTCATCTGTCTCTCCTGCTGTGTGACGCCCGCTACCACCCTGGTACCATCACCTTGTCTGCCACACATTCAATTGCGTGCCAAGGTAGACTGGCACAGCGGCTCTATTTAAACATGGCAGGGCTTTTAAAAATAGGTATTGTGACCAGGTTAGGCAGCTAAGGGAAAAACAGTCTAAATGTAGAAATGGTAAAAGGTGAGAAAATTGAGGGACAACAGGAGAGGACAAAGAGCTGAAGCATTAGGACAACTGGTAGTTGTAAATAGTTTTCTACATTTAAAAGTATTTCTTAGAAAAAAAAGCAAGTCGAACAGAATGATTATAATTATCTTTAGTAACAATATCTTTATTCGAAAGACCGCCTTCATTCAGAGGGACTTTGTTGTTGGCAGTTGAAGGTTGAAGGTGAAGGTTTAGAGCCCGTTAGTGGCCCAACAATTGCAGCTTGGTGGGGTCCAACATCTTTACTACTGAGGCACCACTTTCCAGTAAATTGTTGATCTTAAGACAAACATAATTAACTTCCTGTCTGGTCAAAGTTACAATGGTTTACTTGTTTACACTCCCAGAAGTAAAGCTGGTTGGTGTAGTTGAGTGACGTACTGTGGCTGAGGATTTGGCAGAGGTAAAATTCACAGAACCTGCTGACACCGCTTAATTTTTTTACATCTACAGTTTAAAAATTTTATTCCTGGCATTCGGTAGACACCTTTATCCAGAGGGACATACATTTATTACATTTTTTTATCCAAATGAGAAGTTAAGGGTTAGAAAACGCCATGTGATTGACTGACATATAATTGTAGACAGACCGAGACAGACACTTTGTGCTATCGTAAGATAGCATGCATAATAAGGGTTCGATTCCCAGCACCACCAAATTACCCCTGTTGGGCCCCTGAGTAAGACCCTTAACCCCCAATTGCTCAGTTGTATAATATAATAAAAATGTAAGTCACTCTGGATAAGGACGTCTGCCAAATGCTGTAAATATGGATGTAGCTTTACACATATGATTTAAAGTTGCACTCCTTCTTGGTTGTCAATGTATTACTGTTTTTGGATCACTTAAATCCGGATGTTAACCAAAACCGTTGACTGAGTGGAAACAGCATTGTTGCTATGTGAAGTGACTGAGCTGGCTGACTTTGAATACAGAAGAGTGCTTATAGCCCATTTAAAGAGGTTTGCACTGGTGTCCACTTTATTCCAAAAGACACCAAGACACCATGCACACATGAGCACACACCATCATGTATCACTCCTACTCAGAGCTGGGATTTTCAATCCTTCTCATGTGTGTGATGCTTATGTGGGTGACCAAAAGCCTCATAGTAGACCCTGGAGTGGAAAATCTGACAGCCCACATGATGTTACAGCCAAATGTGTTAAACAAATCATTTAGGTCTAGAAGAAGTGAGAGTTTTAAAAAACTAGAACTTGAACTGTTGGTAGAAGTTATGACAAGAGAAAAAAAGGGAAAACCTTAAAAGAATTTAATTAAACTGAGGGAAAAGGGAGGATTCTGGCTGGTTCTTTTTGTGTTTCTGGTTCTCGTGGCCAGACCAAACTCCTCAGCCTGCCAGCTCATCACTGCCTACATGAAGATAAATGACATAATTAGAGCTTCTCTGTCATCAATTAAACTTGCTGGACTTGGGATGTGTACGAGGGTTTTATGAAGAAGCAGGAAACAGCCAGACAAAATTCACATTTAATCCAGATTGGCCCGTTTGCTACAATTGGCAACAAAGAAAAACTTCTAAAACGCCAGATCGCTTGCACATCGAAGGCTTTTTACTACTCTGTTTTCTGATTAGAGGTTATGTTGTAGCAGTAAATTTGCTCCTGTTATATATATATATATATATATATATATATATATATATATATATATATATATATATATATATATATATAGTGCCATCCTCTACAGACACACACAGTAATGGAAGGTGAGGAGAGGCACAGAGCTGAGGTTTAGGGCGTGCAGGTGGTGGTAGTAAGCTGGCATGGGCTTTGCCCACTCTCCCCACATGATGCCAGCATGTGAACATACACACACTCTTACACACACACATAAACACATGATGCCAGTACCATCTGTCAAAACAGAGAACATCTGCAGCCCAAGGTGCCCTTGTCACCCACGGTTAAATTTTATATATATAATATTTTACTGATTTATTAAAATTTCATTTTTATATATATTTTATAACAGTCTAAAGAGATAGCAGGTCTAGATATGTCAATTTTAGTAGAACATTTTAAATGAAATCAGCAAATTTTTGCACCCAGTTATTTGTGTGTATTATATATAACAGCGCATTTATTTACATGTCTGTCTATCTGTCTGTTATAATAGATGAGCAGAAACAGAGCTTATTTTACCAACATACACACTCAGCAGAAATTTGCACTTTGTGTGTGTGTGTTTATGTGTGTGTGTGTATGTGTGTTTGTATCTTTTCAAAATCAAGATATTTAATACAAAGTTTTTGAAGTTTTTAATTAATTGTGCAGGCAAAGTGCTTTAGAGACTGTATGAGGTATAAGATACACATATACACACATAATTAGCGCAGCGACTCTGCTCCTCTGCCCCAGGGAGACTCGGTGGCATTCAGGTTGCACCAAACAGCCTCTGGCCGCTTCGAAATGTAGAACCTGCGAGACAGAAGACTTTCTTTGTCTTTCCCTTATTAAAACATTGAGTAAAGCTTGTGCTGATTTACACACACCAAAAGCAATTGCAAAAAAAAACCAGCACCTCTGAGGCAGAGGCAGGTGCCAGACGCTGTGAGACTCGAGCTTCTTTCCTAAAGTGTTTTATTAGTCGTTTTAACGCTACTCTGTAAGTTATTGGAGTCATGTGTTGCTGTATTCCCCATGTAACATGTGTGTATGTGTGTGTGTGTGTGTGTGTGTGTGTGTGTGTGTGTGTGTGTGTGTGTGTGTGTGTGTGTGTGTGTGTGTGTGTGTGTGTGTGTGTGTGTGTGTGCATGTGCATATGTGTGCAAAGCAGATGGTATCACAGTCCTGTTGTGCCATGATATAAAATCTGTTCAGCACTGTTGTCCATCTGTGATGCATAAACCCTGAACCTGTGGACTAAATGTCTAAAACTGACCTTAGGGTGACCTTTAACCCCCAGAAAACTCTACATAAAGACGATGTTTGGAGGTAAAGCAAATTGAAATATTATTATAAGAAAGGAATAAAATTGAATATTTTAATCTTATATTTAGTCTGAGATTTGAGTCTCAGGATAGAACAGATGTGATGTGCGGCAAAACTCAAATGAGGGCGCCAGAGACTCTGCAAAAACACTGAACTCTAAAGAAAAACTTCAAGTGTGGGGAAAAAAAGGAATAGTTTTAGTGTGTGTAGAGAGTTTTATCAATTTGTCTGTAGCCAAATGTGATATTAATTATTTAGCTAAGATGGAAAAACAGAACAAAAGATAGGCAGAAAGACACAATAAGAGATAGAGAGAAGGACAAAGACAGAGCAGGGCAAAAAAGAGAAAGGAAAAGGCCAGGAGGAAAGACAGACAAAGAGAGATAGACAGATAAAAAAGAGACAGGCAGACAGACACAGAGAGACAGACAGTCTAGTCATTATGTGTTTTTTTTAGTCTGTTAACATTGACACTTTAGTATTTCAGAGACGCTGCAATTCGAAACAGGCCGGGCATCAGATTTAAACACACACACACACACACACACACACTCACACACACACACACGCACACACACAATAGTCTGCTTTATAAGGTGCCCACCAATACCATGGCAACCCCTGTGTCCTTGGCGAGAGAGGTTGCTGTATGCCAAAGAAACGCCATGGTAACTTAAAAAATCCATGTTGTGTTGCCCAGAAGTGTTTGGAGGTTATTAAAGAGATAAAAAAGCAGTGGAAGGAAAAGAGGAGAAAGTGAGGGTTCAAGAGAAAAAGAGAAGAATGTAATAGTGCAAAATAGTAAGAAGATTGACATTTTGGCATGTTTGACTTAACTGCGATGTGCGTTTGATCATACACTCCATACTACAGAAGCACTGTATATAGCCTCTGTGTGTGTGTCTGAATGTGTATTAGGGTGTGAAATTTCTTTTCATACAAAAAGTCATTGTTATTTTTTTAGCATCACATTACCTGGAATTCGATCTTGTGTGTGTGTGTAAATGTTTAAGGAGTCAAAAGTATTTTGTCAGTTACAGACCAACCGTAAATTTAAAGGAGCGGAAAAAAAATTCTAAAACTGACGACTCCTTCCAGAAATGTCAATATTCTGATTTGGAAATTCAACACATTAACAATTGTTTGTTAAATAAAAACACGCTTTTAAATAATTATTAAATCATAATTATATAAATATGCACAAATATATGAAGGGACATGGTGTGTGTGTGTGTGAGAAAGAGGGACAGAGTGTATGAATTTACAATTTGCCTGGGGGGATGTGGCATGCTGCTCACTCTCAGCTGTGTGTGTGTGTATGTGTGTGTGTGTGTGTGTGTGTGTGATCAGGCATAAGGTAGATTAGACCCAAGGCCTGCTTTCACAAAGTGCCCTGTGTGGTGCTCTTTTATTCCTCCAAATTAGCACCCTAGTCTCACCCCCAACATCACACACACACCAAGTTGTTCCTCAGGGCTCACAGTACACTTTTCTCACTCTCAAACACACAAGTACACACACATGTGCATTCTGTCCTTCCTATTTGACACATGTGATGTACAGATGAGCTAACAATACACACACACACACACACACACACAAGCTCTCGCGCTTAACACACTTTCTCACAGACTTCTTGCCAATTGGACCAATCTGCCATCTGCATTCATGCTGTTTTTTTCCAATTGAGGTTGAAGCATGTTTGCAGCCGTCACACACAATGCAGTCAACAGCCCGGCAACATTACAGCAGGCCGGAACGACAGCCGAGAGCTTTATTTCCTTAATGAGCCCTTTTTTCTCTCTCTTTACCCCATACATTGTGCCGGGAAGAGATAAGCCTCGGGCCTGCACTGCTTCCAAAAAACCTTCCAGCACTAACTGTGGGCTGGTCGCAGACATATAGTCGTGTGTTCAGGGCTAATTGCTGGTGGTGGTGCTAGCTCCGAGCGGTGTTAATGAGATAAGATATTAGCAGATCAAAGGGTGTGAGGTTGTGTTCGTATTTATTTAAGCTGAATGGCAAGTGAGAGTTTGACAGGAATATAGTATCACCATTCTTGGAATAACACAACTTACTGTGTTTCATGAATAAACCAGATAAAAATGACTTAAAACCCCAAAAAAGGGACAGTGTAATAAAGTCAATTAAACCGAAAGAGTTTCTCTCCGTTTAGTTGTGTTCATGGCCATTATTTTTCACGTCTTTTTCTCCACAAGGTTAATTTGCAGTGTTGCTGAATAATTATGTTATTCTAGGGGTGAAACTGTCACAGAAAAGTTTTAGCAAGAAATGTTTTTTACACATGTGTATATTAACTTCCACGTTTTCTTTAAAAATGCTGATTAGTTGTTACATTGCCCCTTTGCTTGGATAAGGTCACCATGCCTTGCCTTGTTTCTCACTCCCCGCATGGGCTTCACTTTGCCCTTTGCTCCTCCTTTTGCCCTTTCCAAGATCTACTCGTCGCTTCCCTTCTTTAGCCGTGACCTACTCCTTGCTTCCTATCTTTAGCCCTGACTTACTCACTTACTGTCAATGTCTTAGTCTTCGCGTCCAATTTGCCCCACTTTACTTCTTGCTTCCCATCTTTGGCCCCAATATACTCCTTGCTTCTCTTTTCTGGCCTCACCTTATTTGTCGTTTCCCATTTGGCTCTGCTTTATGCCTCACTTTTACTGGTGACCTAAACCCTCACTCCCACAAACTTTGGTCCCTGGGCTTGGCGAAGTTCACCCTGCGTTGCCTTGTTTCTCGCTCCCCTCATGGGCCTCACCTTGTCCTTTGCTACACCTTTGCCAATCCTTGCTCTTCTCTTTCGTGTTGCCTTATTCGCCTCTTCCCCTTTTGGCCCTATTTTTTGCTTCCCATTTGGCCCCGCCTTAATCCTCGCCTCCCTTCTTTGGCTCAGTCTGATTCCTCACTTTCCTTCTTTGGACCTGACTTACTCCTCGCTTTCTTTTTTGACCTCAACTTATTTATTGCTTCCCATTTATGACTCACTTTTGCCATTGACCTTAACCTTGCCTCAAAACAAAAATGTCTGGCCCGGACATGTGTTGGCCTAGACATGCCTTAGATGGGACGCTCAGTTAGAGTTACATGAGACACTACCTCATCTGTCACCACTAGAGGGCTACCAAGTCTTTGTACAAACAACTCTTTTTCTGTTATTCCAGTGTTCTCTGAGCCAGTAATTCTTCCTCTGATGTTCTCTATTATATTCAGGTGTTTTGTTTTAAGTTGGTTAGTTCTTCCTCATTAGTGTGTGTATCTCGTGTTTCTCAATTTTTCTCAAATGACCCAATTCCAATTTTTTCCTCCAATGTGGCACAGATGGAATATGACTCATGACAGTGTAAGCAGGAAAAAACATATGGATTCTGATATTTTTAGATTGGATTTAGGCCTTCATTCGTATGTGGTTATTAAATTAGATATGAATCAGATATGTGCATTAACGTGCAGGTCAAACATCACTAAATAAGCAACTCAGGTGGACAGCAACAGCGATATATATATATATATATCATATATAACATATAATAACTAAGCGCAACTGTGTATTTTGATATTTATTATTTTTGTTCACTGTAACAAATGTTCGAGACTGAAATCTGAGGCAGAGGCAGTTTTAACAATCGACGTTTTTTTTCTGTGGCTAATCGGAAACACACACACACACGCTCTCTTTCTCTCTCAGTGGTTCTCCGCCTAAAGAAAGTGTTATTTTACAGACGTTTAAATATGATGTGAAAGCAACAAATTGAATAACCATTTCATTTTCATCCATTGCGTTCATTGATTATTGCACCGTTTTCACTTCCTTTTCCGGTTAGTACATCCACATTGGGTTGTTTTGCCGTGTATAGTGTAAATTCAGATATCGGATACGGGTCAGTTTTAAAAGATAATCTAAGCGGGTCATTACTAAAAAAAATGAACACAGTCACCAAATCGGATTTGGGCATTAAGACTGGCAGTGTAAATGTAGCCTCAGCGTCTGCCTCGCCTCTGTGTGCTCCGGTGTGTTTCTTTATGCTGCATTCTAGTTCTATGTTTGTTTGTTTTTGTAGCTAGGATTTATTGTTTTGGGTGCTTAATTAAAAGCACTTATATTACTACTTTTCAGTTATCTGATATCAAACACTAATATTCTGTAAAAGGTTATGCGAAACCTTTTTTGAGGGGAAAAGTTTTATACTGAACAGTAACAGAATTCTGACGCATTTTAGATCAGACACATGCATTTCTTTGTTTACGCTAATTTAAACCCTTATAATTCAATTTCCATGACGCTATTGTACTGGAGGAAGAAATTAAAAGACTATTTATGTTTTTATATTTGTATATATAGTTATTATTGACACTGATAAAGGAATGCCGTCTTTATGTTTAGTGTTCTATGTCAAAATTGTTCAGTATCACTTGTACTCAGTGCATCATTTTCTTTAAAAAGTTTTGTTTATTTTTACATTTTTGCCATGATTTCTCATGTCATAGAAGAATTAATCAATTTTTGGATTAGGGCCTTGCTTAGGGGCCCAGCAGTGGTAGTTTGGTGGTGCTTGGAATTTAACTTGTCATCTTCTGATCAGCAGTCCCACACCTTAACCACTAAGCTACGACTTTTTTTCATATAGTAGAGAATAGATCAGAAATGATCTACAGTTCAAGAACATGTGCGATGAGGTTGCATCCAGAAGTTTGTACCCCCCCTTTGCTACAGTAAAGATGAGAGAAGAACAAGATAAAATTTCTGCACTGAGATCAGGATTAGGCAAATAAAAAAAGTGAAAGGCAGCTTCCTCTCACTGAAGAGGGTTAGGAACATTTTTATAGTTTAATTAACAGGTTTATTATGCTACTATGAGCTCGTGTGAAGTGTGTATGTGTGTGTGGGAAAAGAAAGACATGATGACTGTTTGGGTGTTCAGTGTACTAATCTTCTTTCTCCCGAGCATCTGGAGCATTGGGTGTGCACTGACACACACACACACACACACACACACACACACACACACACACACACACACACACACACACACACACACACACACACACACACAAACACACTGAAAGAGCTATCTGGGATGGCAGAAGGCCTGGGCAGTGTAGTTTGCCCAGTGTTGGCACTATGACTGGTCATTGGAGCTTATAACACTGAGCTGTGTGTATGTGTGTATGTGTGTGTGTGTGTGTGTCTGTCTCTCTGTTTGGGCTCAGCATCACTCTTTTTTGCTATAGACTTGGAATAGTGCATCAAGTGGAAACAGAGAGAAAAAGATTTTGTTCTTTCTCTCTCTCTCTCTCTCTCTCTCTCTCACTCTCTCTCTCTCTTTTCCCAGATGCTCAGGTCAGACCGCAACAGCTGGTTCTCCATTTGCTGCGACCAAGCCTTGCCACAGACTGGTGTGTGTATGCGTATCTGAGTGTGTGTGTGTGTTTTATTAATGCATCATAAATATTTATCACATCATCAACATTTATAGCCAAACGGTTCTCATTTATGAAACTTTGCCTCATCTTCTTTTTTTGATTACTGTTACTTTTCATCTACGATTACTTCACCTCTTATACTCTTATACTACAAAAAAGAGACAAAAAGTTGAAAGAGAAAAAAATAAGAAGAGGAGGAGAGGGGAGGGATGGTTTTTGAAAGATGAGAATGAAAGCCAAAAAAGAAGGCCAGGAATCTCCAATGAGAGAGGGAGAAAGAGAGAGAAAGAGAGAGGGAGAGAAAGAGAGAGAGAGAGAGAGAGAGAGAGAGAGAGAGAGAGAGAGAGAGAGAGAGAGAGAGAGAGAGAGAGAGAGAGAGAGAGAGAGAGAGAGATAGTGATAGAGATTGGGTGTTGAAGATAAATGAAAGCAGGGTCTTAGCCAAATAATTAAAAAAGAAGGAAGGAATAAAGGAGACTGAGAGAGTTGCACAGTCAGAATTAATCCTCCTTTTATCAATCAGTGAATAATGATCCAAAAACAAAGAGGTTTTCTCCTAAGCCCTCTTTATTAAAAAACTTGCCAATGCCAATGGCACTCAAGTCTTTTTACGGGGGCACAAAGAGAATTTGCATCACAACACTTTAAGCAAATACAGATATTAGTTGTATTGTAGGTCAGTGCGTTCGGAATTTGCTCTATTGTTGCGTGTTATGTTGAACAAATAAACGTAAACGGCAAACATCCCTTAGAATAAGAAACATAAAATGAAAATAAAAGTATTTTTACATAAAATATATAATTATTTTGTCCTCTGGTCCTTCACTCATTATTTAATTGTTTATTTTTATACCATTTTTTTTCTTTCTTTTGCTCCAACTTAAAAGATTGGCTACAAATTATCGAAACTTTTTACGTTTTCATTACCGAAACCTCACATCTCGACCAGATCATGAACCTCCCTCGCTGTGTCCCCTAGCTAGGGCGCTGAACCTCCACACCCCCATCCCCCCAACAAAACCAGACCCTTTTCCTCATCTGGAACCCCATCTTAGTGCCAATTGCCATGGCTCCTTTTGGGAAACCTAATGATTGGCCGATGCAAGGCAAAGGTCCAGTGAGCGATATCCAATGCGCCCAATCAGACGAATTCAGGCATGCGCTCTCGTATAGACTTCAGAGTGTAACATGGTTTTGGCGAATGTTTCTGATTTTCTGACCAATCAAAGAGGAGCCAGGAAAGCGGAGCTTTTCTGGAGCTGGGATCCAAAATGGTGGCTGGTTCATTTAAGGCATGATCCGCTGGCACAAAATGGAGATGATTTGCTCCTTTGGCTGGGCTGTAAGTAAAGGACAGTGTTATACCACGTCAAGGCAGCCAGCTGACTAACAAAGCCACAAACGGTTGCCACAATTCCAAGGCCATAAGCGATGTGTTCTGCTTATAAGGTCACTGAGGAAAATGACCAGGCTCAAGCTTGGGCTGGCATTTTCCCTGAATGTCATTGTGTCCTGTCTTTAAAGGGCCAGCAGTCGAATTTTCAGCTTTTACTGACATAACATTACTTTTTAGAGGATAAAGATAAAAATGCCCCTTTTCTGTTTCACATTTCATCACATGAGAAGCCTCAGTCATTTAAATTTGATAAAGGAGCAACATATAAAAAAAGTATTTCGAAATGTCTGAATGAACAAAATAAATTATATAAATTGTTATAAAATTAATCTAGTGCAGTCATTTGTGGAAAATATACATTCTCAATGCAAGAAATAACAACCAGCAGGCTTTGCTGTCTTAGGAAAATAATCGATGATAAAAGACTGGAAGCTAAACACCCCTTTAACCTGAAGTGTTATTTATTTTAATCCACACTTATCTGTTCCTAAATACTTTTTATGTCATTTTGTCAATATTGTAGAGTCCACCAGACAAGTTCCTGTCACCGCTTGTGTTTTAGAAGCTATAAACGGTATTTAGGTATTTTTCCTCTCTTTTAAAATTTTCAAACATACAAAGTCTCGAGGCGAACCACAATGAAGCGGGGGCCCCCGGGCAAAATTAACAGATGAGGCCCTTACAAAAAATAATTGTGTTACTATATCTTTATATATATATATATATATATATATATATATATATATATATATATATATATATTTATACACCATACAGAAAGCAGTCAAAAACCAAAATAAATAGTTTATTTGTTTTAAACAAAGTTCTCATTCTTTAACAAAATTATCAACCTTTATAGTTACAGTATTGGATTATCACCTGCTAAACACTACATATCACATGCTGCTGCTATAAGCAACCCTACACGTTTCCCAGTAACTCTATTAGTAATCGGACAATAACAATTAATCTAGCAAATTGTTAAATGTAAATAAGATGGAATTAACAATGAAAACATTTGTTAGTCATATAATTTTCTTAAGTCAATCCTATCCCCATAATTTACACTGTCATCTTTCCTCTTGTTCTCCTTTTCTTGCTTTTATTTCCACGTCTGGCTGCCAGATGGATAAGTTGCAGAAGGATGCAGATATATTGCTCCATGTTATATTAATAATGATAATAATTTCCATTTCTCTGATCTTTTTTATTATTTTTACTACCAGTGATTTTATTCTTAGCATATTATATATGACATCGTTAATATGAACACCAGCAGTAAATCCTGAAAACGACAAAATCTTCAGTGGATAAAACAAGAAAATAACTCATACAGGAATTAGTCGTTGATTACCATAATAACAACGGTAATCAAACATTAGGCAGAAAATTCACGCTTTAAAAACAGACCTTTCGAATGATTCTGATGAACAACTAACCGCATCAGATCAGAACTTGAATTTCACTCCTCTGGAAGAGAAAAACCTAATCACACTCATCTCTTCCACCAAATCGTTAACTTGTGTGTTAGATCCTATACCAACACACTTTCTTAAGCAAATTGTACCGGCAGTAACAGAAAATAGTTACCTCTTCTCTCAGCATTGGGTATGTTCCCAAATCTTTTAAATTAGCAGTGATTAAACCTTTAATTAAGAAACCTGACCTTGACCAAAATGAGCTGTCAAACTATAGACCGATATCTAACCTTCCGTTTGTCTCTAAAATCCTAGAGAAAGTAGTAGCGCAACAACTATGTTCATATTTACAAAGAAATAACATACACGAACTTTAACAATCAGGATTCAGGCCTCACCACAGCACAGAGACGGCACTGGTCAAAGTAGCTAATGACCTCTTACTGGCATCCGATCAAGGTTGTGTCTCGTTGCTTATATTACTTGACCTTAGTGCGGCTTTCGACACCATAGATCACGATATTCTTCTTCACAGATTAGAAAAATTAGTAGGAATTAAAGGAACAGCTCTTGCGTGGCCTCAGGTCCTATTTAACCGATCGTTACCAGTTTGTAGATTTAAATGGTGATTATTCTGCGTGCTCCCTTGTAAAGTATGGTGTTTTCCACAGGGCTCGGTTTAGGTCCACTTCTTTTCTCTCTTTACATGCTGCCTCTGGGAAACATAATTCGTAAGCATGATATCAGTTTCCACTGTTACGCTGATGACACACAGTTATACGTCATCAAGGCCTGATGCGAAAGGCCAGTTTAATAAAATTGAGCAATGTGTGAAGGAAGTAAGAGATTGGATGTTATGCAATTTCCTCTTGCTTAACGCTAACAAGACGGAGGTTCTGGTTCTAGGACCACAGGTAGCTAAAAGTAAGCTTCCTGATCACACCTTAACCCCAGACAGTCTTTCTGTTTCACCAAGTGCAACAGTAAAATATCTGGGTGTGATTTTAGACTCCAATCTCTCATTTGAAGCCCATGTCGACAATATTACCAGGATAGCATTCTATCATCTTAGAAGAAATATCGCTAAAATAAGAAATATCTTGTCGCTTACTGATGCCGAAAAATTCATTTATGCGTTTATCACATCCAGGCTGGATTACTGTAACGCTTTACTGTCTGGATGTTCAACTAGGTGCATTAATAAACTTCAGTTAGTCCAGAACGCAGCAGCGAGAGTCCTCACTAAAACTAAATGATATGAGCACATCACGCCAGTCCTATCCACACTGCATTGGCTCCCAGTGAGACACCACATTGATTTTAAAATACTACTTTTAACTTATAAAGGTCTAAACGGTCTTGCACCGCAGTACTTGAGCGAACTTCTAGTGTCTTACGTTCCGCCACGCCTACTTCGATCAAAGGATGCAGGCTGCCTGTCAGTACAGCGCATTATAAAAAACTACAACAGGGGGCAGAGCCTTTTTCTTACAGAGGCCCAAAGCTATGGAATAGCCTCCTTATGTATGTTCGGGAATCAGACACAGTCTCAGTGTTTAAGTCCAGGTTAAAAACATACTTATTTAATCAAGCATTTTGTATTGATTCCCCTTAGATAAAGGAGCAGATCTGGGGGACTCATGGGTGTTGAGTATTATGGTGATCTGGTATGTTTAGATGCTGTCTTCCCCTCTCTTATTGATCACGGTGTTGATGATGAGAGCGGCTGGTTGCTTAACATATCAGGGAGCCCTCATGTCTGTGTTTCCCTCTGGTTCTCCTTTTAGTTATGCTGACCTAGTTAGTCTTGCCGGAGTCCATCCTTTACTCTATATTATTTATTTAATCACTCCAAACTGTGTGATTACATTGTCACTTAACTTTTTCCTTTCTTTTTGCCTTCCTTTCCCTCTCCCTCTCTCTCTCTTTCTCTCTCTCTCTCTCTCTCTCTCTCTCTCTCTCACTGTTGAGTTACATACGCCACAACGGAGCTGCCGGTGATCCAGACCCCACCTCCAACCTGGTCCTGTTGGACCCTTCCCTGTGACCTGCCCCAGCGGATGATACATCACCAGGGTGACCTAGGATGACCCACTTCGCCATAAAGACGTTCCAGCTGTTCTTTAAGAACTAATGATTTAAGTTGTTCACACACACACACAATGTAACCTCATAATCTCTGTTACCTGTTTTTCACCCAAATGAGGATGGGTTATCTGTTGAGTCTGGTTCCTCTCAAGGTTTCTTCCTATCTCATCTCACGGAGTTTTCCTTGCCACCGTCGCCCCCGGCTTGCTCATCAGGGACAAACTGATTTCTGTTTTATTCTGTCTCATAATTTCTTCAATTGTGTAAAGCACTATACAAATAAAACTGAATTGAATTGAATTAAGGCTTGTTCATTTAGAAGATCAGGGTTCATTTGCACTACCATCAAGCCGCTACTTGCCCTTAAACAAGGCCCTTAACCCTCTTCGTTCTACAGGAGCACCGTATCAAAGATGATACCGCATCATAGCTTCAGAAAAAGAAAAAAAAATTCATAATGTATACTGTAATGTATACTCAACAAATAAAGGCTTATATTTCAAAACAAAATAAAGCTTTAATAAGGAATCCTTAAAGTTGAATAAAAAGGTTTTGTGTTCTTAGGGTGTGTGATTCACAAAAGAAAGCTTGTAGTGGGAAAAGGTTTTTAAGATTAATTTTGTTCTTTATGGCACTAAAAAATCGCTTTAAGAAAGCATTACTAAAAGGGTTTCTTTCTTTTTGGGAAACCGAAAATGATTCTTCGAAAAAGGCATTGCTGCAAAAACCCTTGTTTCTTCTGAGCACCTTTATACTGGTGTTTTAATAGGGAAAATGGTCTTTTGTCGAACTGTGTAGCAAGCGAGGAACCCTTAACGAGCCAAAGATGTCTAGATGATCTATTGTTGTGTTTCCTGAAAAAGCTAGTGTGCACGTATTTTTAGTCTCTGTGTGTGTTTTGTAAATCATATGGATGAAAGGTTTTGTGATTGACTTCAATGAGGTGATGGAAATAAGAAAAGAGCCCAATGTTTGCGTTTAATCCTCGTTTATTTTTATTAATAAACAATGAGACTCGTCCAAAACTTTTAGAGAAGCTTTAAGCTCAGTTTTCATAACCAACATGTACTTGCTGTGGTCAGAGGAGAAGAACCTGTCAGAAACCCTCCAAAGAGAATAAGCCCACGGTTTCTGGGTCTAAAACTTAAACCTGCTGGAGATAGTTTAGTGAACTGAGCAGCAGTCACAAAGACTAGACAGAGGACTTACCGAGTGTGATTATAGTCTGTAAAGTGAGCCAAGAGAGCAGATGAACGTGAATACACTGCGGATGCCTGGAGGGGGGTGAAAGCGGGAGCAGGAAAGGGACAGATGATGGGACATGTGTGTGTTTTATCAAAGAAACTCTCTGGTGGATAAGTGCTTGTCTTTAAAGTAGAGCCAGGGAGAGGAGATGCCTGTGAGTGTATTCGTCTCTCCTAGGAGTACATGGATTCGTTTTTTAAAAGAACAAAAATCCACAATTTTCTCTTTTCTATTAATATTTTTATTTCTTTAATTTATATTTTACAGATTTACACACAGATGAAGTGTATTTAAAAGTTTAACTCAAACTAACTACGGAGTTCAGCGATAAGTATCATGTCCTCTTATAAATTCTAATGATCACCTGTATTGTAACAACAGCCCTGATGGTAGTGTTCAGACCCGACACTTCTAATCCTTTATCAGCCTTTAAACCCAGGAAGCCTGATCATAAGCAGCAAACAAATTTGCCCTTTTTTTAAGTTGAAGAACTTTGTACCTAACAAGCTACACACTGCTCATCGAGCTTTCTATCTTTTTCTGTGTCCTGTTCGAACTCTTCTGCTCAACTTTCTGCTTCTCTTTCAGCGAAAAACAGTTTGCGTTAAGCTCGGCAAGCATGCAGTAAACCTTTACTCCTTTATTGTTCTGGCTAAACTATATGAGGGAAAAATGTGTAAAAGGAGCGCAGACTTAAATGCTACCATAATATGTTATGCATTGTATAAAAAATATTAAGAAAAAAATTCTCCTAGTCTGATTTTGTGTCAGCTAAGATTTATAGACAAAATTATTAAGCTAGCTAGTTAGAAAACTGGACAACACAAAAAAAAATTTCCATGATGAAGACTGCATGCTGCACCATCTGGTACTTACTTGAGGTGGCGATACACTACTTTAAAATGTTGTAATTGTTTTGCTTAGCGCCCCCTGCTGCATGCAATTGAGTGTGAATTTACTGACTTGTAATGACGTTTTCCTTTTGAATTTTTTGGGGGTAAAGAGTTACATTTTGGGGCATACAATTTAAAACCCTATGGAAAAAAACCTCATCAAACCCATTGGGGGGGCAGTAATGTAAAACCTATAGAATCTAGAGAAGACAATAAAAAATAAAGTTTTAATTGGTCTAGTAAAACAAAAATACAGACTGCAGCTTTAAGCACACAAATAATGCTTATCTTGCTTTAATTGCATTACAGTGCCAAAAAGCAATAGTCTTGATGTGTGTGTGTGTGTGTGTGTGTGTGTGTGTGTGTGTGTGTGTGTGTGTGTGTGTGTGTGTGTGTGTGTGTGATAAACTAATTCCTGCTGTAAGGATGGCACGAACATGTTTTAGCCTCACATCTCCCAGCGTCTGCTGCTTTAACGAACCTTCAGGAAAACAGAAGCTGAAATAAAATAGGATAAATATTTTATAAGTAATGGATATAATTTATTCATGATACTGATTGTGGTATTATACGTGGAACATCTCCAAACTGTCTCGGCTGACTAACATTTGCACATTTCTGTTTACTCTATAGCTCCTTTTACTGGAATAACAACAGAACAACAGTTAAATAGGTTTTAAGCTCGAATGATTTAATAAGTAAGGTGAGATGTTGAGCTTCTAAATCAACTTAACATCCTTATCCATAATCACAGACAAAACCTATTTTCCCCTACAAAAGCTCAGTGGTTCAAATGAAAAAGGTGATTAAGTTGCTAAATTATTAGCCAAAGGATTGGGGTTCGGGCCCCACTGCCTCCAGGCTGCCACTGTCGGGCCCTTGAGCAGTTTGCTCCAGGCGTGTGGTATTATGGCTAAACCTATGCTCTGGCCCCAGCTATCCAAGATGGGATATGAGAAGAAAGTGATTTGACTGGATGTTAACATATAACAAATAAAAAGACGTATATTACTGCTGATTACTACTACCCGGATCAATAGAGTTGTTCTTTTTGTTTTAATTTCATTTATTACCAAATTTAATTTCTACAATTATTTTCGTTTTTTTAAATCAGAACTCTCAACTGAAATGTTTTAATTTGTGTTTTAATTATCATTTAATATTATCATTATTAATTGTAAAAAAAAGATTCCCAGGTTTTGGTTTATTGTATTGATTATAAATATATAATACCAATATTGGAAAACTGTATTTTAAATTTCATAAACATTTCGACAGTAGTAATTCAGATGAATAGACAAATAGCGTTAGTCTGAATCTGTCACGAGTGTGAGTGTGTGTGTGGCCCTGTGATGGACTGGCGACCTGTCCAGGCTGTCCCCTCCTGCCATTCGCCCTTTCAGAGACGGCTGGGACAGACTCCAGCAGATTCTCTGACCCCGAATTAGGGAATAAACGGATATAGAAAAGGAATGAATAAATGAATGAATGAATGAATCTGTCACATGATTTGTCACATGACTAGCATTAAGAACGCCAGAACCAGGGGGACGTGCACGCTGAATAAATAATGGTTTTTTAAAAAGAACATTTGCTTGAGAAATGTCTCCTTATCCCTCCCGATTTCTGATTGGAAGGCATCTTACTATCAACCATGCAACTTTTGTCTCTGTAATTTAACTGTTTATAAACTATAAAATAAAAAATAGTCAACTAATCTTATATTAATATGTTAATTAGACGCATTTACATAAAAATAAAGATTATATTTATCCCCGGGCGCAACAGGGGCTGTGGAAATCACGAGGTCATGGACAGAAAAACACATCTGCGTTCTGTATTTAAGTGCCCAGATGTTGATCAGTAATTGTTCACAGTTCATTAGCATTTACTATATTAGTTAAAGAGGCATTTGGTTTATGAAACGTTCCCCATGCGCTCCTGACTCTTTCTACCATTTTAACACTAATCCTAATCTTAAAAATGTTTTCTCCAAACTTCTCCGCAGATTTCTGCCTCCCTGTAATAACTAACGCCTTATGAAAAGTAGGGAGGCGATTTGGACCAAACCAGCAGCAGTGCATCCATCAGTGCATCAAATCAAACACAACACCAAACCTTTACACAAACGCGCATGTGTGTGCGCCACTGACATTATTCGTGCTTATTTGGGCTGTTCGTACCGCGTTAAGACAACGTATATGTGCGTGCGAGTGTGTCACGTTGTGTGTTTAGTAAAGCAGCACGCGAGGAAACCGAGAACGTCGCAGCTCTCTCTCTCTCTCTCTCTCTCTCTCTCTCTCTCTCTCCCTCACTCTCTCTTACTCTTCGAGAAAAAGAAAAAAAAAAAAAAGAAAATGAAATGAAGTCAAATGAAAAAAAAAAAAAAGAAAAAACATAAAAAAAGATAATAAAAGCGGTATGAGTGAAACGCGGTTTTCTTCGCATTCAAATGTATTTTTTTACCAGCTGATAAAGTTTAATAAAACACAATTAAAGATGTTTCCACTGATGGAAAAGTGTGGGAAATTGTTTGAGAAAGCAGGAGAGCTGAAGTGAGGAGTGAACAGGACAGGTGCAGGTCCCGGGGATCACTTCAGTAAATAAAGCAGATAACCACATCCACTACCCACAAACTGCAATCTGTTTATTCTAAACATTATAAAGATCAGAAATGAATTGAAATTTATATTTATAATATGTTAAAAATTGTCTCCGTAAAACAACAGAACAGAAAAACATTGCATTTTCATTTTTGTTTATTTATATATTGAAACATAAGTATATACATTTTTATTTATTAAATTAAATGTCAAAACAATTAATTATTATGTTAATATAATTTAATATAATATAACGTATTAATAATCTCTTAAAGTAAAACAAACTAAATAAACAAAGCAAGGACACAATTGTCGATATGATTTTGTTTCTGAGAATAATTTCATTTCAGTAATTATTGGTATTGGACGATTACTATTACGGTTCAAAAACATAACAATACATTAATTAAGCCCTAAAAAATGTAGACTTTATCTCTTTTACCTTTAGTTATTTAAATGTAAACAAAATAATAAGTAAGTTTTTTTTTCGTTGATCTAGACTGCTTCACATTCTGTTTGGATAAAATAACAGATTAAAATATGTAACTTAAATTATTGTTCCAAAATTATAAAATAAGAAGAGATTTATAGTGATCAAAAAATTAAGATTAAAAAGAATGTTTAGTAAATTTCTAAAAAAAAGCATAAACATAATCAGTAAATAAAAAATAATAACTTAATTATTATTTTTATAATTATTATTATTTCGAAATTCTATCCACACAGTCCCACAACTGCAAAAAAAGATATTTATTTAATAACTGCTTTAAAGTAACGAAATAAAATGAAAAGAATTTGTAACAAATATATAATACTTAACTGTTATAGACTAGAAGCGATTATTATTATTTTTATAATAATAATTATTAATATTAACGAATAATATTAATAATAATAATGTTTGTGTATTTTATACGTATATTATTATTTCTACTTGTCCTCGTATACATTTTTCAGCATCATAAGCACGATATTTATTCGGTAATTATTTAGTAATGGTGTGGAGCTGATTTGGCCAGTTATGAGCTGGTTGTAGATGAATTATCCCGGGTGTGGTTCATTCTGCTCTGTTTGATCTGCATGTTGTTCACTGTTCACTACAGCTCTGCAGAAAGAAAAGTGTGTGTGACTGCCTAATATTATAATAAATGACCTTCTCACTGAGGGATGATGAATATTATTATAAGCTCCTGTGAACTCGCAGTTGTTTGTTGTCACAAAAAAGTATTTACAAATATTATCAGAATATCTCTAATGAATCTTACATAACTATACAGTATATTAATTGTAAAATAAAGTTTACACATATATACAGTTATTTTAATTGTAAAAAAAAGTTTACATTTTTTATATTTATTAGGTTTTTTTTTAAAAAAGAGCAAGGAAATTAACTGTGTAGAGAGAGAGAAAGTGTGTGTGTGTGTGTGTAGACAAGCGGAAAATAACAGCCAGTATTGTAGTCAAAGTACAAACAGCTTGAAAGTTCTCAAGTTAAACAAAATATGTCATTTTAAAAGTCCTAAAATAGAAAACAGTCTATTTTTTCGTATTTTCCCCTGTATATTCACATCTTCATTCTAAAGCTCAATCAGTTAGATCGCCATTAACCAAGCTAAGGGCCTGATGACCTCATAACTTTAAACAACTCTTTACGTCACTGTCTAACAGGTTTGTGAACATAAAGATGTCATTTTATTCGCATATTTTGTACACGCCCACTTCCGGCCATTTATTCACCTTCCTTTTAAATATTTAGAATTGTTGGGTAGATAACTTTTAGGTATGATGAAGGTAAAGAATAACTAAAACATAGAATATCACAGGCTGGTATGGGAAAGTATAACAATACCGCCATTTAAAAAAAAAAATCTAAAAAAAAAAAAAAAGGAATTGTTTGTTTGTTTGGTTTTTTTTTTTTTTTATTATTGTCACAGCCTTTTTCTTTTATAAAGCGGGATAAAATAATTACATAATTTTTTTTTTTATTTTGCTTTTATAATGTACAATTTTATACACCTTAAAAATGTTATACTTTATACAATTATAGAATATAAATATCACAATGTAATAATTTATTTAATAAAGCTTTCTGTCCAAAGAGAGGCCAATGTCATGACTATAAAGTGGTAATAAGAAAACATTTGTTACAATAAATCTGATCTGATTGAGCTGAAGTAAAGATTAGTTCTTTAGGCTTTACATCTTAAATAAATAAAGCGTAAATAAAATTACAGTGAAATAAAATAAAGTCTCATTAAAGAAGAGCAGAAGTTTAAAGTCTGTAAAAAGCTGTTTGTAATAAAAAAAACACTGAGGCGATTATCCTGGAAAACCTGCCAACCGACACAGACATGCTTATTATCATTAACCGGCCGTTATTAACGCCTTATAAACGCTCACAGCGACGGCGATGTAACCTTCGCTGACATTCAGGGGGAAAATGCAATAAGAGTTAGAAACGGGCACTGATTTATTTATTCATTTATTTATTCATTTATTTATTTAGTACGTTCACGTGGGCGCGTGCTTGTTGCTCTGTAATTCCACATGGCCCGGGAATTAATGCCCAAAGCCACACACACACACACACACACACACACAGAGAGAGAGAGAGAGAGAGAGAGAGAGAAGACATCCTGCACATGCTGTTAATGTCAATGATTGACGAGTTCGCGCTTCTTACCTACATTTCCTTATGGTTTATATGTGTCAATCTCTCTCTCTCTCTCTCTCTCTCCCCTCTTTCTGTGTGTGTGTGTGTTGATAGACGAGTCTATGGGCTATGCTGCTGATTTCAGGGTTTAACGTTCTCGTCTCTCGCCTGCGTTTGAAGAGGTGTTAAAGAAAAATAAGGAACCGGGAGGTCCCGTTACCGTAAACCACACACACACACACACACACACACACACACACACACACACACACACACACACACACACACACACACACAAGAAAGAGAGAGAGTCGAGAAAGACAGAAGAGCAAACGAAAGTCTACAGAGGACGACATGAGGCGTAAAGAGTCGTCATTCCCATCTTTAATACTCACCGGTGCGCTTTAGGAAGCACATCGCCGCTCAGCGCGCGTGTGTGTGTGTGCGTGAAACTGCGCGCGTGCGTGCGTGTGTTGTTTTTTTTTTCTAAACACCGGCGGGTTTCATTTGCGGGAATGTGCGCTACTCTGCGCTGCGCTGTGGTGTCCTGATGAAGACGCCCGGGTGAACCGGAACTGTGCAGAAAAGCTCGAGGTGCCAGATAATCCGCCTGCGTTTCCGTCCTCTCCTGAGAGAGAAAAAAAGAACTCACTTTATATATTATAGTAAGTAGTAGAGAAAGAAGAAGAAGCAAAAGGAGAAGAACAGAGAGGGAGGAAAGAAAGAAAGTCGAGACGGGGAGACTCTGGGCTCGCGGCCGACTTGTTGAGTTCCTTTCTGCCGCTTCCGGTATCACCGAAGAAACGGAGAGCCGTGCACCCGCTCACCCTCTCCACTGGCCGCTCTGTCTGCCTCTGCCTTTTTTCTGGGAAAGCCGCCTCTTTCTGGAGGGGAAATGGCTGTTTGAGACTGTTGGCAAAATCCCCTTCACAACAATGGTACGTGATATGTAAATTAATCTCTTTCTTCCTAATTCCATGACTAAACAAAAACAGCAACAAGCAGGGCTGTAAATCAAATTCCTTCTTATCTAACTTATTACTGGTATTTCTCATGGTTTAACCTTTCTTTAAAAAGAGTTTATATTATAGTTATGGCTTTATTCGTATGTAATTGCTTGACATGAACATGGTGTAATCCAGAAGTGGGTGATTAATTTTTTTTTTTATTATTTCATGCTTTATAAACACTTAAATCAGGAGGACAAACGCTGCAGTGATGATGGGAAGACAATGCGAAGGGTTAAAATATTAAAATCAGACAAAGATCCATCATTCTCTCAGGTTGTCCTGGAGATAGATTATCAAAATATAATTTTCTTTAAAATAATTTTGAATAAAACAGTAACATGTGTAGACACATTACAGCTTCAGAACTAGACTCATTTTGTCCTTCTGCTCGTTGAGCATCTTTTTCGAACTTCACCGTGTGTGTCTTAAGGTGGCACCTGATGCACATTTTAAAGATTTAAAAATGTCTGACATTATTTACCCGAGATCATTTGTAAAATCTAAAAGATGTTTAAAAGATGTACAATTACATATCTTAACTTTACAATCGTATTCACATCTAATAACTCAATACGTGCCTGGTGATCTGTGTAATAGACTTGTTATTATATGTAATAACACGTGTTATAACTGTCACATAGACTTTATTGCTGTTGTTCTGTTTGTTGCTCATGTTCTAGCTTTTAGTCTTTTTTAATAGTTATCCTTCTCTCCAGCACTGTAACCCTGCCAGTGGCTTATTGTATTAAACAGTATTTATTTCTCACTCCTGTTTTTTTCTGCTCTCTGTATTTCCTTTTTTAACCACAGAAGTGTTTCGACTGGCTTTGGCATTTGGTTTTAATCAAATGTTTAATCAAATGTTCCCTTTTCCAAAGACCTCCGAGGGCAGATTGACACACCCTTGCAGGCAATAAGTCAGAATTTGAATCTGTAACTGAACTGGCTTCGGGCAAGCATTTTTTCATTATGACAAACCTTATTTTTTTCTTCTTCTTTTTTAAGAAGCAAACAACATTTTTTTTAATTTAGAGTGAGTGCACCTGGAAGCAATGTCTTCAGGAAAGTGTTGTAATAATGTGATATGGAGATGAAGAAGCACAAATGAAGCACACTGACATGTTGGGGTTTTGCATAAACAGCGAACTGCAGAGGTTTTTAGAATAAGATCATGGTAAGGGGGAAAAAAGGTCACTGTGTTTGCGCTTCAGATGTGTAGCTTGGTTAGTTAGCTTTATTGATCTTTTTTTATCCTGATAGTGTGAAAAAGAAATGTTTTTTAAGTAGTTTGTAGTAGTTTGTCTCGTTATTCAGTTGAAACCTAGCGTTCTTTAAAAAATGTATAACGCTAGTCATGATAAATAAATTTAACTCGAGTTCCTTTTTTCTATCCTTTTTCTTCTTCTTCGTCTCATTAGGTATTGTAGACTTTTTAATACTGATTTTTTTCTTCTTGTAACAAATCAACCGTTCAGACGCATAAACTCTAAATCCATTCTAAATAAAACGTCCAAAATGCTAATGCCCCAACAGCGCTCCACAAACAACATGGCGTATTTTCTCATAGTTGTTTTTTTTTTTTATGCACGTTAGCGTTGGGCAAATATTCTTTGCTCTTTTCTCAGACAGACAGATGACACGTGGACTCGACTCAGCTTGACTTCCAGAACATTCTGTGAGTTGAACCGATCTGGCAGACGCTCCTCGAGCTGATAGGTCGACGTGGTTGTCTCGTTGCCACAGTCGTCCTGGCGACCGTGTCCTGCGGTGATGGCGGGCAGCCGCGTGAACTCGTTTCTGGCTGCAAAAACTTCAAGAGAGAGGGAAAAAGTTTTATTTCAGTGTGAGCAGCAAAGTGCGTCCATAACGGCCACCAAGACTCTTGTCTCACTCGTTTGCTCACACAAACACACACACACACACACACACACACACACACACACACACACACACACTACTGTGTATGTATACATTAAAAGCCGACACAAGCTGCTAAGACAAAACAGAAATAAGGATTTGAAATTAAAATGCAGAGGTGCAAATTGTAGAGCAGATCTGGCACCGATTAAGCCAGAAAACGAAGGTCAAACCCCTAAAATGCCCGGCGTTACTCCTCCAGCTCGTGCACTCACGTTTTCCCTTCTCGTTCTCTTACTCTCTGAGAGACCGGTGCAAGAAATCACATTTTTCCAACACTTTTCCCTGAGGTGCCTCTGGCAGCCGCACAGAGAAAGAGAAGGCCGCTCCATCCTTTCATATAGCCTCGGCTCTCGTTTTCTCACCGTTCTTTTTATTTCGATCTCTCTCTCTCTTTCTCTCTCTAAGTGCTAGCTATTGCCAGCATCTGTCTGCTTGCTGTCCGTCTACGGTAATTAATAGAGCAATGTAACAGACAACATGTTCTTTAGAGAGAAGAAAAACCTCAAAGAGCAAACTGCAAAATTACAGAAAGAGTCAGGACTACATTATGGTCAAACAATATTGGGAAGCCAACCACATCTGTGTAAAGCGTATATATATGTGTGTGTGTGTGAGTGTGAATGGCTGCATTGTGTGTATGTGTGTGTGAGAGAGATATATTTAAAGAACTCTTACAATATGTTCAACACATCTCTCTCTCGCTCTCTCTGTCCCTCTCTCT
This sequence comes from Bagarius yarrelli, assembly GCA_005784505.1. Classification (NCBI taxonomy): domain Eukaryota; kingdom Metazoa; phylum Chordata; class Actinopteri; order Siluriformes; family Sisoridae; genus Bagarius; species Bagarius yarrelli. Next base: position 10,562,838 of record VCAZ01000004.1, on the reverse strand, counting down.
CTATTGCACTCTCTCTCAGAAGACTATCAGAAACTATAACTCAAACCCCTGTCATTTAATTCCATTATGGCCGACTAATTAAACGTCTAAAATAAAAAGCCGGCATTTACTGGCAGGAGACAGGAAACCTGTCACAATTAACACATTATGTACATTTCTATTGACTTCACAGCTTCCACAGACGCCTCTCTCTCTCTCTCTCTCTCTCTCTCTCTCTCTTTCTTTCCCACTTATCTCACTTTCTTTCTTATTTCTTTCTTTCTTTCTTTCTCTCGCTCTTTCCCACTTATCTCACTCTCTTTCTTTCTTTCTTTCTTTCTTACTTTGGAACTTCTAAAATGTTCATTCTGACTACAGCTCCGCCATATGGACCCTGCATATGCTCCATATAGATATGTATACCCTCGGCATCATATATAATTAATAAGGCAGTTCTTAAAATAAACTGAACTGGCATCTGGTACAAAGATTTATTTTTTCCTCATAGGTTTTTTAGCTAAAACTCCACACCAGCATCAGCGCTGAATCCACTCCGAGACTCGGCAGGAGCCGGTTTCCCTCCCTCTGGATGATTTTTAATAAGCAGCGATATTAAGCGTTCCTGAAGCATTCTTCATAAAAACATACTTTTTTAATTTTATATGTGTGATTTAGCGTTTCGTTAAGTTTTAAGCTTTTACTAAACTTCTTTTCCAGTCACTGGCTCAATAATTCATGTTGATTCTGCTTGGCCCTGATTGCACTTCAACATCATAAATATAGATCCGGCTCCAGCCTGGGGGCCCAGCATCACAATTAGGAAGTGAGACCAAAAAAAAAACTGATCATAAATCAGCACTTCTATTCCAAAGACCTTTGATGAATAAAACAGCTGGCTCACGTTTGTTTTGGCAGAAACGCAGCTTTTATTCTCCCGGTTTTGGAGCCGAAGTGAAGATCCACGGCCATGGCGGCCCTCGTGCCAGGCGCTAAGACCTGGATGCTAAACAACCCTGGCCAACAGGGCCGGCATTTCTTTTTTTTTTTGCTATAAGACCTAATAATGACACTTTATATAATGTCTAAACACAATGTATCATATTACACTAATGAAAATGATTGGAGAGGGTGCATTTGCAGGATAAGACGTTAGCATGGTGCTGCTAAAGCCTCTATAAAAACGCATGAGAGAGAAACGGGAGCGCTAACCTCTCATTGGGAGGGATATGAATAGCCTTTGTTTTTCACCACTTCTCTGCGCCAATGGCTGGAACTTATTATGAGGTTGTGTGTGTGTGTGTGTGTGTGTGTGTGTGTGTTTCAATATGTGAGCCTATTTAGGCAAAAAAAAACATATTTGTGGTTAGTTTTATGTGAATGTGTGTGTTTGTTCGTGTACATGTGTAAATATGCGCCCATGTATGTGGCATTGTCCTTTTCTTTCAAACATGTTTTCATGTATGTGTGTAATAATGTCTCATCTGCTTTTTCATTCCATATCAGTGAATGCGTGTGTGGTTCAGTGTGTGCCAGGTAGGTGGTGGTGGTGGATAGCTGGTTGGTGGATGGTTTTTGGCTCGGCTGGATCGGTACCAGGTGCGAGTTTCTGTGTCCATGAAAGCTGTGAAATGCAATAGGATTTCTCCGGATTTTCTGGCTATGCAGTTCACTGCTTTTTTTTCTCCAAAGACAAAGATTTGGCCTCAACCTTTTCTGTGTTCTCTCTCTCTCTCTCTCTCTCTCTCTCTCTGTCTCTATTATCTCTCTCGCTTCCTCTCTCTCTCTCTCTCTCTCTCTCTCTCTCTCTCTCTCTTACACTTACACTATAGCTTACGACTGCGAACATTAGGACATATGGTTCCGTCTTATTTTACAAGAATCAAATCCCAATCAAATTCATTTCTTCTTCTATGAGGCATTTAAGAAAATTTCCATGTCTAATTGTCTTAGAGGACTTTTGTTGAATTAGTTTATCATTAGTGTTGTCCCTGGATAAACTTTTGCTGCTTATTTACTGCACAATAAAAATTGCCGTCAGTTAAGTCAGATACGAAACAGAAAAACCTATACATTTTTATACAAGTCCTGTGTGTCTATTTCCATATAAGCGATATACTAACCACAGTGTTTTAGACCTAACAAAGCCACATAATCCTGAACACAGACACAACAAAAACAGGAGCAACAGGCATTTTTTAGCCTCTGTATAGAAATGTATACAACATTTATTGCACTTATAAAGCAAAGAGAAAAATCAGAAATGGGTTACATAGTTAAACTGGTAAAACCTGAAAACCTCCATGACTAAATTCAAACCTGGTCATGTAACTGATACAGAGAGCTAGTTAAATATATTAACTATGAAGAAAATTCACCGATATTCTCCTATAACCATGTTTCTAATATCATGCTATTGTGGTGGGTTTAGAATGCTGATTCGGAGTGTTGTGTTAAGTATTTAGGTTGGTCTTTAACAGTCAGGTGACTGCGTACCACTGGCTTCCCTTCAGCACTATTCAACGATGTTATTTACATGCTGTGAAACACAGTATTATTCTACAAAATACACAGCATATTATTAGCCATTTATTAATTACACAGCTGCCTAATCTTTTGCCCAGGACATTTTAAAAAAGAGGATTAAAATCATCCTTTACTGTCTGTATTTATTTTCAAAGCTGGGTTAATTTTTTCTTAGTACAGTTTAGTATCACCTCTAGGCTCCGCTCCCAAAGTTTTCCAGGTTAAATACTTTTTCTATCCAATTTAATTTTAATTAACAATTTATTTCTACTTTAATTTTCCTTTGTTTAGTAAAGAGATTAGCTTATCAATGCCATTTGAAGCGAGAATCCAAATTTTTCAATGCAAATCAAAAGAAAGGTGCGAGCTGCTTTAAACACACAGGTCTAAACCCCTTCATGTCTTCCGTGCCACAGCTGATTGTCCACAATTACACCGAACCTTTGTGTAAATTGGACTCTTCAATCAGCGCCGAGCAGAAAAGGCAGTTAAACACAATGTTGAAAAAAGATTTTTAAAGGCTTTGTGTATTAAGATTCGGCCTGTGTGTGGTCATTTGTGAGCGTCTGAGAGCGCTAGATAAGAGCAGCTGTGAATCGTGAAATGAACTGCCTCTCTGTTTGACTTGCAGGCCACGGAGTCGTATCTGGTGCATGAAGAGGCTAGCAGAGGAGCTGCGCTGCCCGAGTGCTTCCTGGTCCCAGACACCTACAGGGTACGAACCCCCTCGCTTTCTCTCCTCTTCTCTCATCTGTTTATTTCTTTCTATGTCCTTTTTCAGCGGAACTCAACAAACACCACTAACACACCTGGGTCGCTTTATGCAGTCGAATTTACACTATTTGTGTTCAATGAAACTGATCATTTTCACCACACCAAAACCTGTAGTTAGCGTCAGTACTTCAGTATCACTAACTTACTAATCAATATCTAATAAAACAGTAATAAAGTCTAAGGAATGTCACAGAAAGTAGAACGCAGGTTGTTTTTTATGCTATTGTATTTGTTGCCTGTTTTGTTCATCAAACTAAATAAGTAACAAGTTCATAAACTAGCAAAAATATAGTTTCTTTGTATATAATTATTTTTCACTGAGTATTTCAACTTCATGTCTCTTTGTCAGTATATTTCTGTTTTTTTAGTAAGTTGGTTGTCGACTGTTTCGTCTTAATTCCTCATCTTGTAAACATTCGGGGGAGACTTTAATTTTATTTAACGAGGCACTGCTGTATTCCTGGTGAGCTCTGTGCGTGTGTATGTTTGTGTGTGTGTCTAGATTCGAGCCAGAAAAAGGTGGTAATAATGCTTTTTAGGACCACAAAATTCTTGTTTAAGCAAAATAAAAAATAATTTTCTACATCTTCAGCATCTAAACTAATCTACTATCCACATTGGGAATATCTGCACTACCAGATTTCCCGTTTCAGAAGAGAAAATTAATTGTTGACCGTGTTTTCTTAAGATAAACAAATACAATAACCCTTTTAGGTTGAAATTAGGAGGTTGAAGAAGGGTTTACCTGGGTTAGGATTTTTTTTGTTGGATTTTGTTCCAAGTGGATCTCTACTTCCCCAGTTTTGCCCGGTTGACCCTGCTTTGCTGTCTGACTCTGTGTTTTGCCCCCATTCCCCCCTGTACAGTTTTACATGTGGCCTGACTTTCTTTAGTGAGTGTTCTGCTACTCACAGAGTTTCCCTTTTCTCCTACATTTGCCCAGGATGTCCCAGAATGACAGTTTACTCGTCTATCATGGAAATATTGTAATACTTTTTATCCTATCCTGATTAGTATCGTGATACGATTTGGTTATTGTTACTTAAACCAGCTAATCAACACTAAAACCCTGAGCATGTCCTATATTTCACTAGAAACCCCTTAGTTTCCTTTGTTAAAGTACAGCTCATTGTTCTCTGATTATTCAAATGCCTGCCAGATAATAACAGCGCTTGTGGAATTACAGGGTATTGGACTTTGATTTCGATCGCATGAATGGGGTGTTTGATTACTTCTCCGTCTTGCCAAGAATTAAACTTCCACTTGCACAAGCACACAATTCATTCACAGGTATATCCACGTAAAGCTTCTTTCCTTTTCCCTACGTCCGGGACAATCAGGTCAATCTGATTTTAAAGCTAATCTGAAATCAGCTGCGGTTAACGAGACAATGCTCTTAGATCATATGGCGTGCTGTGAGACTTGGACGCGATGTTGAGCTCTATAGAGCGAGGCTATCTGTGTAAAAATGTCATTACCATCATTTAAGTACAAGCCATATGGGAGGGATTAAGCTTCAATAAGTGTAAGTGTGTGTGTGTGTGTGTGTGTGTGTGTGTGCGCGCATGTTAAAAAGGAAAACCACATGCTCTAACTCTATTGCATTACTTGTGTGTTTTAATTGGAAGCATTACCGTCTGAAACCGCTAACCTCTACTTTGTGTTTCTGGACCCCTGCTTAGCTGGAGGCTGTGTGTGTATGTGTGTATATATATAAATATATATATATATATATATATATATATATATGGGTGTGTGTGTGTGTGTGTGTGTGAGCGAGAGAGAGAGAGAGGGTTGCGTGTGTAAAAAGTAAAAAACTTTGTTCATTAAAATGAAATGATTTTTTTTTAATTTTACCTCACAGTCTGTGTTTAATGACTTGTGTCCGTGTGTGTAAGTGTGTATGTGTTTGTGTGTAAATGTGTATGTGTGTAAAATGTGTAGAGTTTGTGCTAGTCTATGCAACCCTATGCAAGTGTTTTTGAGTTGCTGCCCTACGGGTGTGGTGAGAGAAAATGGGTATCTGAGCACTTTCACCCTTCTCTGCCCTCTTACTTACTCTCTCTCTTTCTCTCTTTCACACTTTCTCTGTCACACTCTCTCTCTCTCTGTCACACACACTCTCTCTCTCTCTCTCTCTCTCTTTCTCAATCTTTCTTACCCTTTCTCTTACACTCTCTCTCTCGTTCTCTCTCTCTCTCTCTTTCATTCTCTTGCTTTCTCTTTCTCTCCTTCTCTCTATCTCTCTCTCTTCTTCTTCTTCTTTCTTCTTCCCCTGGTCGTCTCAACTTTGTTCAGGATGTTTGATTTCAGCTCAGTGACTCAGACTTTGTGTTATTTTTGTTGTATTTTCAGCACTGAGGAGCATATATCCTCAGCAGCACAAAGTATAAAAAGTATAATTGTGATTCATTGAAAATATGGTTGGATAAACTCTAAACAAAGTATAACCTTGATTTAACTTGCCAACAGTACATACAATAAATCATTCAAGTGCTTAGAAAAACCAAGAGAAATCAAACCTATGGAGAAATACAGAGTTTCCATTTTTTCCCAACATGAACCCCAAAGCTTTTTTTTGCATCTGATCACCCAGCGAGCCAGTCATAAAGAGTTTATGACAAGCATGTAGCTAGTATGCAGTTCCACAAACAAGAGCCCAGCTACAGTGTTAGAGACATTCGGTCATAACATCTGGGGAAGTGAAGGAACTATCATCGTTCCATTTTTCATTTTATTGTATTTTTCTTGTCTGATAAGCCAGCAGACAACTTAGCTGGATCAAGAAATAAAAATCAATAGCTGCAGAAGGTTTTAAGACATTTAGACTGAGAAGTATGTGCTTATTCTCCAATACAAATTCAAAACATCTTGTTTCCACTGCCTGTTTGAGTTTTAGAAAGCGACCAAGACTAAGGAGTTTGTCATTAAGACAGGCGAGTTATTTTGTCATGAAATATAAGAGCCAATTTTATTCTGTGGTAATAAAGAGAGGGACTGGAAACAGGTCAATTTGGATTTGATTCAATTTTATGTTAAATATTTCAGGAAAAATAATCTGATTCCATCATCCTAATCTATCATATTGTCTAGAGTTTAAGGAGTGGTAGTGTATTGGTTAATGTTTTAGTCTGCTGATCAGAAGATCGCTGGTTCAAATCCTAGCACCACCAAGCTGCCACTGCCCCTCAGCACGGCTCCTAACCTCCAACTGCTCAGATGCAGAAATATGTGATAAATGTAATTCGCTCTTTAAAATAGCAGAAATGTAAATATTTTTATAAGAGCAGGTTTTTCATGTAATGGTCAGCCAAATTTTTTGGATGACTTTCCTGCTGACCTTAAATAAACCCTTGTGCTTCTCAAAACCGCTTTATTTTTTCAGCCGTTAATAACAGCTTTGGAAGCCTATACAACGTCAACCGTAGGCGACTAGCTTTTAATAGGGCGCTGATCAAAAACGCATGGCTTGAGTGGTCCATAAGATGTGGCCATGCAGCCTAGTAGGTGAGTCAGAATCCGAAAAAGTACAAAATATATGTTTTTCACACACAGTTTTAAACACACAAGGCAGCTCAGCTATAGAAAATCAGTCCACATACCAAAACATGCGAATTTCTCCGCTCCATGCTTTAGGTTGATTATCAGTAATCTAGCCAAAGGTTGTTCTGACTCGCCAACTAGGTTAATAGGACAACACCTAATTTAAACTGTCACAAGGCTAATTCTTTACAGGGTTTTAACACTGTTTCACTTAAAATAAGGTTAAAAAAAATTGTAACCAAAATTTAGTAATAAAGATAAGTTCCATAAAAGAATCGAAAGTTTCATCTTTCTTTACATTTGGGGCACATTTACACAGTTTGGACAATAAAGGCAGAGTCCTAGTCTTACAAGAGGTTTTGCTTAAACACTAAGTTAAAATGAGCAGTTTGTGACGTTGCTGCCTGGGAAATGAACTGTGATTGTATTGTATTGACTTTTGTCTTTACCCAAACACTCACTGCATAAACACAAAACACAAGGGAAAGATTTCAGTGACTAACTAACCGTACTAAAAGGTACCAGCAACATGCAGAGAAAGTGTACATTTCAAAATATTGTAAAACTCATAAATTAGATAGCAGGATAGGTTTAAAATTAAGTCATTGAGCAGTAGTAGCATAAATTACTACCAAAATAGTAGGGTACATTTGCGACTCACGTACAAAGGACTGAGGAGCGAAATTAGACAACCTTTTTTTGGTTTGCGTCATTAAAAGTTGTGTCATAAAACAGGCGGTTAAATCGAAAAATAATTGTTTACCTTCTTACATCTTGCGCCTTATAACTTTCTGAGGCATCAAGCTGGAATTTTTACACTCAGCTACTGTAAACATAAACCTCACCTACTTTGATTCGATTGGCCATCACAAATACTTTAACATTGATGAGCGCTGTACAACCTATGAAGCATCTCAGATGTCTCAGATTATTCTTGCTGCACCAAAGCAAAATAAATATAAGGTCATAATTTTTTTTCCTTGTATTAATGTTTTACCAAAATTTTTGTTACTGGAAAAATACCGAGGTCTGGACCACGGGGAGCTCAATGGTGGCCTTGACTGTATTTGTTACTTTATTGCTGATTGTGTGTCCCCTCTTTGGAAGTTGCATGGCCCTCTGTTAGTTATGGTCTACAACCAGCTCTGTGTTTCATATAAGTAAGAGAAAAACCCGGAAGAGAACCCGGATGAAACCCAGATGGACACAGAGAGGATGAGGAAACATTGGGTTTAGAAACGCAGCTTTAAATTAAAAAAAAAAAAAAAACAGAAACAATGCCAGGTTTTAGTTTCTCTTTCAAAGCTGAGCGGATGCTGCTAGAATTAGTCTAGAATAAAAAGAGGAAGAGTTATAGTGAGGAGGAGATGCGCTGCGTGCTGTGTGTGTATATGTGTGTTTTAGTCTTCTTCATCATCTCCTCCTCTTCTTCTTCTTTTTCTTTTTTTCTTGCCAGAAGTTTAAGCTTTCACTTTCTGGCTCCTAGGCGGGGTTTGTTGGCGAAATGGGGAGGAGGAGGGGAAGGAGAGAGGAGAGGGAGGGAGGGAGTAGGGGGCGGGGCACGAGCGCGAGTTATTGCTATGCGACCCGACACTGCGAACTTCCATTCAGCACTGTAAACGCTCCTTCAATGTTTAATTCCGAAGTAGCAATGTATTCTCCGTACTGCCTGACACAGGTAATGCCAAACAATCATTATATAACCATATTATTATTAATAATTAATCAGCATTATCATTAGAATTATCATAATACACAGATAGAAATTTTGTCTTGCGCATGTGCACTTTGATTTTTTTTTTTTTTGAAATGCATTTTTACAACTTTTGCTGTCGGGCTCAAAGTGTTGCTTCTAAATGTTTAGGGTGGTTGTAGGTGGTGGGGGTGGTGGTAGGGGGTGTTCCTGCGTTTCCTTATTGCTCCTGGTGTGTGTATGTGTGTGTGTGCGCGCGTGTGGTTTTAACTCTTCCGCGCTTTTCACTCCCCTGCGCGCGCTTTCCCGGTTTCTCTCAGCGCATAACACCCCCCCCTCTCTCTCTCTCACTGTCGTGCGTGGCATCTTTCCAGCGCGCGGATCTGCTTCGTCTCAGTGCACATGGGTTCTCGGAGAAAATGGCGCTAACACACTGGACCAGCGGCTATATGCATAAAAAATAAGCAACAGAGCATGAGTGCAAACTGGTGTATATGTTATGTCGGGGAAAGATTTGCTCGCGCACCTCTGTTTCCAAGTGTTATGTGGTATTCGGGACGCCTCACTGGCCGTTTGATAGAAACACCGGTTCAGGTCTCATTGTGCATTTGCGGATATTTTCCTCTCTGGAATTATTCTGCATTTAAAAACGCACGAGTTTTTATTCTTGCCTGGAGGTGACTGACAGAATGAGCAGCTGTCAGTATGCATCATGGTGTTTTTTCATCTCTCTCTCTTTTTCTCTCTCTCTCTCCCACACACACACACACACACACACACACTTTTACACCCGGCTTATCGCAGCAGATAAGACAAACTGCAGAATATAGTCCAACGGCTTCAGCTCATCTAAACCCTTTCTCTTTACTGCTCAGAATGCACCTGCATTATTTTAACAACATGCAACTGTTTCTCTTGTTATTTTTGTGGATTATTGGCTCATTATTATTTTTGGAAGTGTATTTTTTTTCTCATGTTGCATGGGGTTCAGTGACGGTGCGTGTGAAATGTCGCAGCTGATAACTGATAAAAAAATATGATAAATGATAAAACCCCGGAAATTTTTTTTACCTGTATTTGTTTAAACTGTGTGTGTGTGTGTGTGTGTGTGTGTGTGCGTGCGCGCACTAGTATTCGAGACTGTAGATTAATGGATCGATTACATGAACTTAAAGCAGTTGCTGTTTTGGGGGGTTTTCTTTTCATTTTAATCACCCGACATTTTAAAACTGTCCTAACTGAGATGATAAACAGCATTAAAAGCGTGTGTTTGTGTTGAGTTGATTGGAAAAGTGCAGAATGCAGCAGATTCGGCTCTGAGATCTGATAAACACCGTCTGTATGACCTGCGCATATAACCGGACACACTTTGCATTTTCTACATCAAGCTTTATTTATTTTAGAAAATTCTATTTAAAATAACTCCTTTTTTAAAAGTTGTTGTATTGTTTTTATGGGTGTTTTTTTTTTGCTTGTGCATAACGCATTTCTCAAAAAAAATATTTTGCTTGAATACGTGTTATGCACAAATGTCATACCATTCGGATGTAATTTACTGTATTTAATAAACAAATGCAAATAAATAACTACATAGGTAAATTATTAGTAACAATTTGTCTCTTTTAGTCTTTGCGGCCTAGTCTTGAACCTTGGCTTATTTTTAATGTCTTATTTTAAAATTAAATACATGTATTTATAATACAATTATTATTATTATTATTATTATTATTATTATTATTAGTATTAGTATTATTAGTATTATTGTTATTATGAGTAGTAGTAGTAGTATTACCAACAAACACGAGCCTGTGCCTAAGAAGCGGCGTTTTGTTTACGGGAAATATTTATTTATTTATCTATTTGATTATTTATTTGTTTGTTTGGTTGGTTATTTTATCTTTTATTAAATCCTTTAACGTGGATTTTTTTACTGTTTGGCTCAAAAGTTTGATTCGTTGCATGACTTAAGATTAATTTTGTTTCTCTTTAAGGCCTCAGTCTCAGTCTCACCCCTTCTTTCAAAGTAATGCGGTTTTTTACTGGCAAATCAGTTTCTATTTCATTAAAACACACTTTAGATATTTTTCCTACGCAGTTTGTTCCTATTGTTATTTTTGCCTTATTTCATTCATACCGTTTTAGGCTTCGGGTTCCTGGCAGCTGTTTTTATTTGCCTGCAGGCCTGAAACTGAGGCTACAGGTCACTGAGACACTGCAGGAAAATACCATTATTCAATTCAGCTTCATTCACAAAACTTTATTTATCCCCAGAGGGGCAATTCACAGGCATATTGAGCAGCCTGTCAAGCAACCAACCTTAATATTAACATTAAATAAACAAATATATAAATGTATAATATAAATTTAAGAAACAATATATACAATAGAGAATAATTCAGTTATAAATGAGCCTAAAACTTATTATGAATAGTAAACTGCGAGTTTTCTTTAGTGTAAACGGATGATTTAATGTGGCGTTGAGTAGTTTATGGTTTTAATCCGATTTATTAAGTGGAATCGTTTTTCCTTGTATGCACACAGTGAATGCGCTACATTTACACACGCGTTTTTCCATAAAGGCGTGCAGTTCTGCTTAATTGTTTGCTAGTGTTTTTCCTCGCTGGCCGTCAGCTTCTCGAGCAGGCAGCTGATAGATTATACACACGCACCTAACGTCGCCCAAGGTGCTCGGGTAATCAGGGTAATTAGCCTTCTGCTCACCACATTGCACGTCCTGTAAATTCTCAAACTGAATAAGCGGCAACACATGTGAAGTGCATAAGCCCACCGATCAAATGTCTGCGCAAACGATCCCACCGCCAGAGATTCCGCGGAATAAAACCCGACAGAAAGATGAATGTGTTTATGCACAGATCAACCATTAAAATCAGGTCAGTGTACACAGTATACAGCAATCATGGATTTAGTTCGAAAAAGGTACGTGGAGTTTTCTGCTGTGGGTTCGTTTGCTTCCCGGTTAATTAAAATTAATTAGCGAGCGCGCACACTCGTGGCGCACACCAGAGCGCGCGCTCGGTATTATTTGTAAATCATTGTCCCTTTTTCACATTCTTGCACAGAAAAGCGCACATGCAGTAAGAGTACAAGTCGCCTTCCAGACTTACTTGTTAGTATGCAAGTGCATAGGCTGAGAGTTCGGGATTTGGAGGGTTTTTCTCTTTAAATGAATGCCGTCTTTGTGTTGGATGGCCGCAGCGCAGATCGCAGGTTTTGGCTCGGCACACACCAGGCCACGTTTACGCGCAGTGAGAGTTTAGCGGGTTGTAGCACAGTCAGTGCGCATGCAGAAAGATTCCTTCTGACCAGACACCTGACCTGCATAAACAAGGCTTTGGCTGAAAATGGATTAAATATGATCCATCGCTCATGAAAGATCTGTGTGCTGTGTGCTGTGCTGGAACAAAGACAGGCTTGCCAGTCCAATGCAGTGGGAGAAAAGGCATGAGAGACGTTATAGATATTCGTAAATGTTAATGTCAGGTTAGAAAGTGCGGTACCAAACAGTGAATAATAGTTTAGATTTTTTGTTCATGACACCAGACTATTTACATTTTTACAAATAAAGAAATGGCTGAACATGGATTAATCCACATTTATTGCTAAAATAATAATAGAAGAGAGAGAATAAGCTCAATAATAAATATTTTTAGGAACTGTTCACTGCGAATAAAATAATAACTAATGATTAGTCAATGGTAAAATAAGGGGTCAGTGATTAATTGAGACAAAGCATAGTGGTCAGTTATAAACTCTATAAAAAAAACTATAAAATCTATTTTCAAGAGACTGCTCAGAAAGTTTCTAAATAAGTTCTAAAATAAGGTCTGAAATCTTACTTACTCTAGTGACAAACTCTGCAAGACAGAGAAAGAGAGAGGGAGAGAGAGAGAAGTCACAAACACTAACCCTGTCCCTTAAATCTAAATCAGGTCATATAATTACTGTAGATTTACACATTATACTTCATGCATATAACAGAGCTGTTTTATTAATGGTAACAGTACGGAATGGGTCATGTAGTGGGCCAGACCTCTTTATATTCTTATATCTATATATATATATATATATATATATATATATATATATATATATATATATATATATATATATATAGGGCCCCAAATTGCTAGCAGTGCCCCTGATCATGGTCCAGAAAAAAACTGATCTTATTCAGAGCCACATTTATTTATTTTTTTCAATGCAACTAACTAGTTAAGAATAAAGAGCCTCCCGCAGGGGCCCAAAAATAGCAGCTTGGTGCTGCTGGGAATTGAACCCAACACATAAACCACTGCTCTCTTACTTACCCAATTAAATTCAGCTGCTCAATGTCAACCTGAGCTCATAGAAAATTAAATTATTTGGGGGAAAAAAGGCAATGTGAGCTGATTAAATTTCATTACATACAAATGAAGTTATCAACGCCAAGCACGAATGTTAATAATGAAAGTCTCTCTGGATAAATGCATCTGCTAAATACTGTGAATAAAATGAAAAAGTACCATTACATTTTTTAAATATGAAAATTAGCATTATTTGTATGTTTACTAAATTACAAGAATAAAAGTCAGCTTGAACTTTTATATTAACTAAATTCTTTGCTCTTTCCAATACTCTGCTTGTTCTCTAAAGTGGTTTGATCTTATACCCCATTAAAATGCCTCAGGATTTAATTTCATCTTGACTTTGTACAGATTTTCCCCTTACGATCTCGAATGTACCGAATGTATTCGACAATGCAAAGCTGATGAAATTATAGTAACGTGAACCTCGAAGCTTGGTTAAGGACAAATGCCCTGCCAAAGCAGCGTTCGAAAGCTCTGTTTATTGAAATCACAGCTGCACTTGTGTTCAGTTCAGATGTTTCTGTGTGATGATTTCATCTCTCATTCATCATCAGATAGGCCTCTGTTGGCTCGTTCAGGAGTGAGTGGTGGACCCGAGAACTATGTGCTGGTGTGCAGGTTTTTTAACACTCATGGGCTTTGAGGGGAATAAAACGCAAATTCAAGTCATGCAAAAAGACCTGAAAGGAGTTTGGAAAGGTGGTGACATCTGATTGTTAGTCACGATTGTCCTTAAAAGACCCAAAATCTCAGAGGAAAGCCAATTCATATTCTTTATTAAAAATATTGAAAAATTCATTAGGAAAAATAAATTTGTTACTTTACATTTACAGCATTTAGCAGACGCTCTTTTCCAGAGCGACGTACAAAAGTGCTTTAAGTCACATATTACTTATTATAATAATCATAAGGTGATAAAAGAGTCATACACAACAAGAGCTACGATCAAAGGATTAGATAAAAATTCTGAGATACAATTTGAACAAATTAGACAAATAACATTTTGTATGTGGATTTAGGATTTAGCCTCTTTGTTTGCACATCTGCCCAGACTCAGACTGAGAGATAAAGTCAGTGCTTCAACCCAGAATTCAAGTATTGACAACACAAAGACTATGAGACAAACAGACTACTTAATAAGGCTAAAGGATCAGCGGCTCAGCAAGACTCAGAACCTACATTTCCCTGGGGTTTAGCAGGACTTTGCAAACACTCTGAGGTCCAGGTGTGTTTATATACAGAGGAGTCAAAAGTATATCGGGTTTGCAGAATTGTACACTTAAGGCTCGGCAAAAAGAAATTATAATTAAATCTGAAATGAACTTAGGACCTTTGCTGGTTTATAAGTTGCTCAATAGTTCCCGGTCACAATACTGTTTGGAACAGACATTTGTAGACAGGACATTATCTATAAACACACACTCCGGCATTGGGCTGTGCAATTAATCGCAATCGCAAAAACAATTTGACCACATGCGATTTTTAAACTGCATAAGGCTGCGATTGCATTTATTTATTTGTTTATTTATATTTTTTATCAGAATACTGCAACATTATTGTGGGCATGTTTAAGATGGTAATGAATCAGGCTATATGCACACTCGCTTCCGCATACGAAGTAAACCAACAGTGTTGCCAAGTTGGGCGGTTTTGAGCCTGATTAGTTTGGACGGGTATAAAAATTTGGGGTATTTAGGCAGTGAAATTATTTAACAAAACAAGTGTGAAAAATTACACCTCTAACAAAATAGGATTTTTGCTCTGTTCAACTTTAATGAATGGACAGGTTTTGGGCTAGAAACCATTAACTCTATCTGACAACACATTCAGTCACATCCAGCACGCATAGTGCTCCAAGCTAAAATAATGTTATTTACTCTGTCGCTCTAAGACCTGCGTAGGGTTACGGTCAACAACGTGAGTTGAATTTTCCACACACAACCAAGAAGCAGAAGGGCTTCAAGGCCTACATTTTAATTTGGATGTGTAGTGTCTTTACCTGCCCTTATTGTGAATGCTAGTATACGTTGTACGTTGTATAGTATAGTGCATCAATGTAAGTTTAGCCAAAATCCTCACAGCTTGGGTATAAAGGAAAGAAAGACTATTTTAAATAGATATTTTGTTTTTAAACTGATGTGTTGTAATAGTTTTAGATATATATATATATATTATATATATATACATATATATATATATATATATATATATATATATATATATATATATATAGATATATATATATATTTGTACATTAGGCACTGGATATTCACAGAAACTGTGTTTGTTTTTCTCTTCATTTACACACATTCTGTGTCTCCTGTTATTTAGAGGAGTAAAGTGAGATAAATAGTGATAATAATCTATCAGAAAAAATAATGACATTTTTAGCTCCCATAAACTGGTTAGTAGTTATTTTCACCTAAGTGGTAAATGTTATAATAATGTCTTTTATGTTGTTTGTTTTCAAGACACAATTTATTACAGTTTTGTTCATTGAGCAATTAATACATTAGTGTACAGTATGATATTTTATTGTGTAATGTAAAAATAGCTGGAAAACAATTTTACTTAGTGTAAAATTCAGTTCACAAGTTTACTTAGTGTTGTGGCTGGAATTTCATGGTGTCTGTTTTAAATTCAATTTAGTGTGCTTTTGTTTGATGAGGATGGGTTCCCTCTTGACTTTGCTTCCTTTTAATGTTTCGTCTTGATAGTCTAGTAGAATAGAATCAAATAGATTCGAAATTTAATGTCTGACTGTATTGCTATAAACTGTATTTACTTCTGTTTTTAAGAGTCACTGCCTGGTAGCCCTGTTAGATTTTGCATAGCTTCTGTCATCCAGCACTGTGTTAGGTCTTACTATTAAAACAATAAGGTTTTAAATAAGAGAGCTGATCTTAACGAAATAGGATCAACCCGTCAGAGCTTGCAGTGTTTTCTGTTTCTATAAGAGACTATTATAATATTCACACAAGCTTGTCCATTTACTACAAATCAGCGATTTTATTTATAGGCGCTGCTCTACATATAAGTAAATAGCCCCCTAACACACACACACACACACACACGCATACTGACACACGTGCATTACATAACCACAGAACCCCTAATCACTTCAGTGTGTGGAACCATGTCATAATAGATCCTTTCATAACAGTTACTTCATATTTTGTCCCAAACTAAAACTTTTTTTCTTTTCCCAGTAACCGGAGTTGGTTTTGGGACACTGTTGCTGTAATTCCACTCAATCCTCCCGCGTCTCGTAACTTTCTGTTTTTGATTTGTCAATTCCTAATGGTAAAGCCACGTTTTAGACAGTGTGTGACGCTTGGATGCATTTTGTCCGTCAGGCCTGTGGGATATTTCACTATGTGCCTCTGTCCACATCTTCTTCTGGTCACGGGTAATAAACAGAAATTATGAGCAGAGGAATGTAAAATAAGTTGGAGTCGATTGTGATGAAAGAATGATGCAAGGGTCTGTGTTTGGCTAAGAAGTAGTGTGTGTATATACACTAGCTCTATCAGTGCTGTTTTATTGATAGAACACATCCAAGGTCATTTATTTTTGTCCTATGTGTGTGTGTGTGTGTGTGTGTGTGTGTGTTAGACGTGCAGACAGCTTGCATCCATTCCAGAAAGACTAATATAGATCAGTCATCCTTGTGATGTGTGTTTAAAAAGTTCAACAGTAAAACAGGCCTAAGGAGAATTGCCTGTATTATAGAACACAGAAACTTCCATTCTTTTATCTCTGCTTCTTAATTTGACACTTATCCGATCAGAGCTATTACCATGTGACACTTTACATTGTGTTGTGCGTCCCTCTCCCCAGACAGGATCGTTCTCCTGACCTTTAGTTCAATGTGCGCAGTAGATAAGCACTCTCTGGCTTTAGTCCATCTGTCAAGAAGGATATCAGCACGCCATTGCGTAATGTACAATATCGTTACCTGACGTGAACTTAAAGGACAAGCTGTAATCAGCTGCCAGAAAGCGCTGTTTACAGAGGGATACTCAAACACTATTGGTTGTTTTTTTACTTATCCTTTATTCCTGCACTGGAGCATGTGTGTATATATGTGTTTATATGCACATATACAGTATGTAGTTGTGTGTGTCTTTGGTATAAGAACAACTGGAAACTGGTAGCTAGTTAAAGTGTTGGACTACTGATCAATAGATCATGGGAATTCCTAGCACCAGTGCTGGAGCCCTGAGCAAAGCCCAATAGATACCAATGGAACAGTAGAATTGGGTAGATATATAACAAGAATAGAATTGAATTAGGGAATAAATAAATAATGAGTTACATTTAAAAAATATTTAAAGAACTAAACTAAATGAAATAATTGGCTAGGAATGTGCAGAGTAAAATTAACCGAACAGAATTGAGTAGACTTACATTTCTGCCATTTTGGCAGACGCCCTTATCGAGAGCGACTTGCATTTATCTCATTTATCCAAATGAGCAGTTGAGGGTTAAAGGCCTTACTCAGGGGACCAGCGGTGGTGGCTTGATAGTGCTGGGAATTGAACCTACGATCTTTCGGTTAGCAGATAAAAACCCCTTAATCATGTAGCTGAGCATTTAAAGAAAACTTAGATACTAGACTTTAATATTGTTTGGAAGAAAGAGAGTGTACAAAAGTTTTAGTATAATTTGTCAAACCAGAACTGTGGAGTAGAATTGTTATTAAACAACTGAATAGAACTATTGTCTAATCGTGAATAGAATAGAATAGAATTTTAATGTCTGACTGCATTGGTATAAAAGGTATTTCCTATTGTTTGAGTCAGTTTTTTTTGTATGAAAGGATAATGTAACGGCTGGCGTGGCTGTGGATGTGTGGATTCCTGTGCACTGTGTAAAGGTGTCCATATTAAATGAAACATTGGATAATTTTTTTCTTTAGCGCTCCCAAGAGTCTCCAGAGAACATGACGGCAATAATTAAATCATGACATCCCTCTACAGAGCGCATGTTAATAGGTCACAAGCGCATATGCTTCTCGCTGTCGTACAAGTCCGTAAACGTCATAATAATAGCTAGCATTTGAAGCTCAAATCTAAGCCCAAGGCCAAGTTCCAACGGTGCTCTTCAGAGTCACAGAGTTTCATGTAGGATCGGTTGTAATCAGGTCCAGGTGTGCGGCGGATTATCTGATAATGATACTTAATCCCAGAGGACCTCTGCGATGATTAGCTTTCAAATAAACGGTAATAGCAGATGAAACTCCACAAATGCAGGCAATTCCGGCTGAGCATTTAAAGTCAGCGCGCATTAGCAAAGGCAGACGCAGATGCCGAATAATCTGCATGCTAAACAGAGAGTAATCTGTAATCATTCATTCGGATCTCACTTTCCTCCGGCTTGGAAGGTTTTGTGTTTGCGGAATGTTACGCACAAGCTAAACTCCCATGGTGCACATTACATACTACATACTACATACTACCCCCCTCCCCGCCCGTACACCCAAAAAAAAACACCCCCACACACAATTCTAAAACTCCCTCAGGCGCTGCATTTAGAGGGATGCTGACGCGAGGGAGGGGACGGTGGCTTTTAAACGACTAGAGCGAGGGATGGTGGTTTTGTAAATGAGCATGGGGTGGACGGCAGTTTATAAAGGAGTGGAAGGAGGGATGGTGGTTTCTAAACGAGCAGAGGGAGGGAGAGCGGTTTTTTAAATGAGTGCGGAGAAGGAGAAGGTGGTTTCGGGTGGGGTGGAGAAGGGATCACTGTTTATTTACTTATAGGCTGCAGTCGTAGACGCTTAACGAGAAGAATGAGTGGCACCAAGCCAGGAACCAAGCAAATGGAAATGTGTGCATAGTGTGTAGTGAAAGTGTGTGTGTGTGTGTGTAAGAGAGAGAGAAAGAGAGAGAGAGAGTGAGAGAAAGAGTTTGTGTGTCTTTATGCACTTAACATTAATCTTGCTGATGTAGGCATTCCTGTGGTTCTCTCTCACTCGCTCTTGTTTTCGCTCTTGTTCACGTTTCTAAGCGTTTCGCCGCCACAGGTTGCAGCACAGCACAGAAATAAAATGAGGAATGTAAACGATTAAAAGCACAGTTCTGCTGCCCTTGCAGGAACGTGTATAGAACGGTCAAATACAGAGTTGGCAGAATAATGCGACGGTGGTTAAAACATAGAAAATGGTATTGCTGGGCAGCTGATTGATCTGGAAGCCAGCAGGAACTTGCTAACGCCTTAACCAGGCTAGCAGGAGTGAACAGTTATAAGAGCAAGCAGGGTGGTTACGACTTTTCTCAGAGAACTTCTCTTGATATGACATAAACTGTCCTATAAGAACATTTTGCATTAACAATAATCGATATTTCTAATAAGAAAAAATAAACTTTATAGCGTTGCAACTTTTTTTGGAAAAGGACTGAATATTTACATGAAAACATAACAAGCATCAGCTTTTTTGTATTTAGACTAGTAACAGTGCGCTCGCTTGCAGGTCAATCAGCTAAATTATTTATTTATTTCCACAAAATGTCTTAATTAAGGCAACTATTAAAAGAAATCCTTTGTGTACTTTGTAAAAAAGTTTTAATGTTCCTTTAGTAGTAAGTAATGAAATTTACAGTTAGACAAGCTAATCTTTTTTTTAGCTAGTCCCAAAACCTGAATGCTTGTTTTGTTTAAACAGTCAAATGTAGTCATGATGTCACCAATTTGAACAAGTAAATGACTTTTTGTAATCTTTTAGCAATAAAAAAACAAATGTGAACAGACTAGATAGCTAGCAAAGCTGCATTATGCCTTATATTTAAGTAACTCATGGCAAAGAGATGATGAAAAACGGCCAAAAATATCAGGAATATCAACATTTTTTTAGATCTGTAAGTAAATGTAGAAAAGCCTCTGTTCAAGTAAACTGACACTTTTATTAGATTAAGCGTTGAAAGCAAAGCAGGCCTCTGTGGAATTAGCCACATTGGGAAGCTTGACATGATAATCTGTGAACTTGGAGAGCTGTCAGAAAAAATTGAGTTCCAAAGTTACACAGAAAACCAGTTTTTATGGATTCTTCCTGTAAACATATTGGACACACTCGACCCCTGACTGAATGCATAATTTTCCACATTAGCCCCGAAAGTGCAGCTTTGTAGCAACTTTAGCAGGCAGCGTGGTCTGCAGAGCCATATAGAACTGCACAGATGTGATTATAGCTGAGTGGCAGCGTGCCAGATGTCGTGCTTCATTCCCCAGCTATGTGTGTTTAGGTACGCGTGTATGTGTGTCCAGCCACACTTCTGCGCTATGTGTGTTTAGACTGCCTTTCACGGAGGTGGTGAAATCCAGACACGTTAGCACATGGAACTCTGCCAGATTCTCGCTGAAAACCCGGTACTATGGAAAACACAGAGGGACAAAATAAAAAAGGACGTGTGATATAAAACAATATTGCTAAAACAAACGAGTTATTTCCGAGTGTTGTTGGACGTGTTCACCTGACAAATCTGTAAAGCGGGAATCTAAAATCTAAAAGAGGTTAAGGCCAGTTGGGACCTGCATGCCGCTTTTCTGATTTGCATGCTTATTATCCTCGGAAGAAACTGGTCTGAATTAAATAAGTAAAATGGTAAATGGAAGCTAGTGGTTCTTCAGGGACGACTCAAGCCTGTGAACTAATCACTGGTATCTAACATCATCAGCGGGCCTCGTATCCGTCCCACTCCTTAAGGTCAGTTAAATTAGGTGTTGCCTCGATTTTTATTTCGGTGGAGTCGAGGATGATAGACAAACATAGAAAACAAAATGTCAGCAAAGGTCACTTTTTGGGAGACTTAATATTTTTTGTGTTTATGTTTGTGAAGGATGGAAGTATCACACCAGTATCACACACAATCTGCTTACTAAAAATAAACAGCAAGAGAGGAAGTGGTTAAGTGGTTAAGATATTAAACTGCTAATTGGAAGATCAGAGTTTGATTCCCAGGACCGCCAAGTTGCCATAGCTGAGCCCCTAAGCATGACCCTTAACCCCCTATTGCTCAGTAGTATGGAAGAGATAAATGTATATCGCTGTGGATAAGGGCATCTCCCAAATGCTGTAAATCTAATCAATTAAATCTTGCTAATAAGCTGCTACTGGTAATAAAGCTAGCTAACATCACCTCAGCTGGTGTTGTCATATCTAGATTAGCTGGCTAAATCTTTCCTACTTCATTGTCATCTTGGTAGAGATCAAAACGTTATAAATATCGACAATGTTTAAAAACATATACAATAATACCCGCTCCAAGGGGCTACTGGTGTGTAAGTGAAACGATTCTGCGGCTTGTGGCCGGTGAGGTGTACAAATAAGTATCAGACACACGGTGAGCCGAGCGCAGAGGCTCTCATCTGTGTATTCCACATGCGCTAAACAATACCAAACAAGAACACATCGGCGTATCAGGTTACACAGAGTGTATTTAGTACGTGTAACTGATCTAAATGAAAAGGTCAAAGGCATCGCTGTGGTTTTAAACAGAAAGAGCGAATCGAAGGAGAGTGACTTGTTGAGGTGAGATTGGATATTAAATACACGAGGTTGCTGCAGTACTCCAGGCTAAAAGACGTGTGTGTACTTGCAGTGCGACGACACAGTGCACTGAAATTCAGTGTGACTCATTATCAGCATTGAGTCCTGATTTAATGTGTGAGGAGAAAAGCTCAGCTTTAAGATGTTTCCTGTCAGGTTTTATTCATGTGTTTCTGTTCAGGAGCGGCTTTCATTAAATATATGCACACACACACTTCCTTACACGTCTTTACACATATGCACACACACTTCTTCACACACTTCCTTACACATATACATTCACATTTTCTTTCACATTCACACTTACAACACACTTTTTTACACACCTCCTTACACATTTGCACACAAACTTCCTTACACATCTTTGCACATATAAACCCACACTTTCAACACACTTCCTCACACATATAAACCCGCACTTCCTCAAAAACTTCTAACACACTTCCTCACACATATACACCCGCACTTCCTCAAAAACTTCTAACACACTTCCTCACACATATAAACCCGCACTGCCTCACAAACTTCTAACACACTTCCTTACACATATACACCCGCACTTGCTCACACACTTCCAACACACTTCCTCACACACTTCCAACACAGTTCCTCACACATATACACCCGCACATCCTCACAAACTTCTAACACACTTCCTTACACATATACACCCGCACTTGCTCACACACTTCCAACAAACTTCCTCACACATATACACCCGCACTTTCTCACACACTTCCAACACACTTCCTCACACATATACACCCACACTTCCTCACACGCTTTCAACACATCTTTACACATATAAACTCACACTTCCTCACATATAAACTCTCACTTCCTTGCACAAATACACACATACACATCACACATTTACACATTTCTTTACACACTCCCTCATGCACTTACGCACACTGCATTACACATTGCCTCAAACACTGCCTTTCACACTACTTAAAAAACTAACACATATATAGTATACTCCCTCATGTACTTACACACACACTACCTCATACTTCCTTACACATATGGACACACACTTTGTTTTTTTTTTGTAGAACCTGGCATATGTGTGGTACCCTAAGTTAGACTGACTTTGCTGTCTAGTGTTCTCAAAGTGTTTTCTGTGATAGAATCTGGAAATTCAGTGTAACCCTGAAATAGAAACAGAAAAAGAGAGCGACTGAGCCTGTGTTTGGTTTCCTGTTTAGTGAGCTCACGATGGCGGGATAACCAAACTGCTGTTTTTAATTGTAAGTGTTTAATGGACTTGTCATTGCTGCTTCCCTGAAGAGTTACTGCTGAAGAATTTTAGCAAAGCTGGAGGAATTATCTGGAATTAGACTCCATGCCCTAGCGACACAAATCGTTCCAAGAAGTAGCCGAGGGAGCGGATTGTGGCGCTAAGACGCAGCGGGGATTTGCTAGTTAATGTGTATCCATGTAAAAATATCTACCTTACGCAGCTCACATTACATTCATTAACTGTTGTTAATTCTATTCCAAGTCAGTTTTGGTTGGTTTATCCACCGATGCTAATATACTGATATATTAGTGCTAGTAAGTCGCTAGCCATTTGGCCAAACCCTTTTTCTATTCTTGTGTCTGGAAGTGCACACCGGGGCTAGTAACCCTGATACACACATATTGGATGTCTTAGCAGGAAGTAAAGGAATGCTAAACATATCTTAATCACTGGGCAGCAGATTGCCAAATCATTCAGGAAGTAAATTTAACTTCTTGCTTAATCCAGTCATGCACTTTTACCAATTTTTATTTTGCCATAATTTTTGTGGCTTTTCAGCAGCCAGGTGTGTGTGTGTATGGGTGTGTTTACATTTAGGATAAAGTAATTTCCTCTATTTCCCTCTGGAATGCATCTGTCACCAAGATTCATTAGTTGATTTTTCGCACTTGTGTTCAAAGGCGTGTGTTTAAACGTATGCACTATTAGCAGATAGTTTGGGGTTTAGACCAAACAGTATTAGACATTATATTTACAGACACCCTCATCCACACGTCTATTTCCTTTATACAACTAAGCAGACGCCCTAGCAGCGGTAACTTGTTTGTACTGGGAATTAAACCCACAATCTTCTGGTTAGCTGTCCAACACATTAACCACTGAGCTACCACTAACATTCAGATCTGTGATTAGATGGTACAGGTCTAAAGAATGCAGTCAGATTAACTGGTTACAGGAATCTGTAGTGCTGAGAGAGTGATGATCACACACACACACACACACACACACACACACACACAGAAAAAGCCTGTAACTCTTTCCTTTTACAGTTAGATCATCAGGTGAAAATTTTAATCTCAAGTAATTTACAGAGTGTGTTCACAGAGCAGAGTTGCAAAAGATCCTTCAAGATGTTTATGGTTATTAGATAAACTTATAACCATAAACATAAAAGTGAGTGTGTGTGTGTGTGTGTGTGTGTAAGAGAGAGAGGGGGGATAAAAAGAGAGAGAGAGAGAGAGAGAGAGAGAGTAAACTTTTCTTTGTCCCCTCTTTATCTTTTATGAAGCCATACTGTAAGATTCTTGTGCTTATTAAAATGTGGTAATGTGGCTGTAAAATCAGCAGTTGAGGATGGAAATACTACAATAATACTGCCAGTGTTGTACAGTAGTAATGAGCAACCACATTGACCTTTGACCCTGAGTAATGCAACATCACTCACATGAACGGAGAAAGTGGCTGAAAGCTTTTTGAAGTGATGGCATGCCAAGACAAAAGATGTTTGTGTGTATGAGTATGTGTGTGTTGCTCAAGGTGATTCTTACCCTCTCTGTATCTACATTTACATTTACAGCATTGCCACGTTTACAGATGCCACGTTTATCTCTTTTATACAACTGAGTAGTTGAGGGTAAAGGGCCTTGCTCAGGGGCCCAGCAGTGGTAACTTGGTGGTGCTGGGAATCGAACCCCAATCTTCCAATTAGCAGTCCAATACTTTAACCACTGAGCTACCACTGTGCGCTACCTCTTCTCTAAGTTTAATTCCGACATGCAGCCTTTAGCTTTTTGTCTTTTAAAAATCAATGGAAGCGTTTACTGGGCTGTCTCTCTCATTCATTCATACACCCACACACACACACATACACATACACACACGTCCTCTCTTTTCATTTGTATTGTCTGACATAAAGCCATGTAAGCTTGAGACGTGGCACCATCTTGAAGTAGCAGAAAGCTGTGGAGTGCAGGCTATACTGACTGTGTGTGTGTGTGTGTGTGTGTGCGCACTGTACATCAGACTACATCTTGTTTTTATTCATTCTAATCTCTAATTTTCTTTATTCTTTCTTTCTGTCTTCCTTTTATGTGTTTTGATGGCTTTAGGCACTGTTAGAAAATCAATGAATAAGCAGGGTGTAATTGTGCTGTGTGGTGATCAGCTATTGCAGTGACTACTTATATATTCTGTTTTCTTTCTTCCTTCCTTCCTTCCTTCCTTCCTTCCTTCCTTCCTTACTTCCTTTCTTTCTTATTTCACCTCTCCCTTTCTTTCTTCCTTCCTTCCTTCTTTCTTTCCTTCCTCTCTTTCTTTTTTCTTTCTTCCTTCCTTCCTTCCTTCCTTCATTTCAAATTTATAGACACCTAAAAACTCTTTTTTTTCTTTCTTTCTTTTTTCTTTTTCTTTCTTTCTCTCTCCCGTCGTTCATTCCTTTCTTCCTTCCTTCCTTCCTTCCTTTCTTTCCTCCTCCTCCTTTATAGACATATAAAAACTATTTAAATTCTTTCTTTCTTTCTTTTTTTCTTTTTTCCTTCCTCCTTCCTTCTTTCCTTCCTTCCTTCCTTTTAAATTTATAGACACAAACACTTTTCAAAGGGTTTCTCTTATTCTTTCATTGGTTCATTTTGATCCTTTTTATTTGTTTCACTGTAGCACAGCAGACATAACCAGCAACATGAACTAAAATGATCCAGCCAATCAGGATCATCGATTCTGTTTTGATTTCTTAAGACTTGGTGTATTGGCATGTTGGGAATGGCCTTTGGAATTAATAATGTGCTATTTTTATCATCAAAATAGCATCTGTTAACTTCCACTAAAACACTTACTGCACCTTTAATCAGTTGGCTAATAAGTCCGACACCGCAGCCTCATCTAACCTCATGTTTCTGTCTCTCGGTCTCTTCTCAGATATAAACACACACTCACATTCCTTTATCAAGCCTGTTCTTTCTCTAATAAACATTTTCCACTGTGTGTGCATGTGTGTGTGTCTGTGTGTGTGAAAGAGAGAGAGTGGGAAAGTGTGTAAGTGTGTACTGACGTGTAGCTTGCATTAATTCACTTTTACAGTGATATAATTAAAACCCGACCACACAGTGTGACCCCGAGTGAGTGTGTGTGTGTTGTATTGTTATCAGTGTGATCTTTGTACCGAAGACGCCCGTTAGGTACACAATGTAAATTTGTTTGTTTTGTGAATGGACTGCCTTGTTATGGTTCGTAAATGCATGCTAGGGCTCTCGTGCGTAAGTGTGTGTACATGGTGCATGTTTGTAAATGGGTGAGTCTTTTAAACGTTTAAGGACCAGATAAAGAAACAAAATAAACACAATTCTAAGCAGCATTTGCAGCATTTGCAGCATTCTAGGTACATGCTAATCAGCAGGCAAATTATTTTGAAATAAACGATGACTAGTCAAAATGCGAGAGCCAGGTCTAACGAGGGACAATAAACATCTCGAGGCAGAAAAAATAATTACTTGTTAGCTAAATTAGTTTCGGAGCACCAGTGCAACATTAAAAAAAGCAAACCTCAGACTCACAGGTGCACAAACCCTTATTATATAAATACACAACATCAAAATATATCAGTGTGGGAATGTTAAATAAAAAAACCCCATCAGATCAGAATTAGAGTGCGGCTGAAGGACAAGTGTGAAGAGAGAAAGGGAAATGTAAAGAGAGATGGGTAGAGGAAGAGGGGGTGGAAGGAGGGATTGAGGGGAAAGAAGGAAGCTGGTGCTTGATTTGCATAAAGTACGGGGCACGGTGCCCACTGGGGGAGAAGGGTTGGCACTCGGCCCTGCAGACTGGCACAGGAGGAAGAAAATAATGAAAGAAAGACAGAGAGCGAGAGAGAGAGTTAGAGAGGGAGAGAGAGAGAGAGAGAGAGATGAGAGCGTATTTATGAGAGCAGCAATTGACAGACAGAGAGAGGAGACACTGAGAGGTAAGAAATAAGACATAGAGGAGCGAGAAGGAAATGGCAAATGTGCTTCATTAGGGTCTGGTTTGTTTAGATGGCGGCAGTTGTTACTTTCTCAGCACCAGTTGAATCTACTGTGGCCACCTGAAACAATCATACACATCACACACATCGATTCATTTCCTGTTCTGTATTTCATTGGCTGGATGTTGTGTCAATCTATCAATCTACCAGTTATGAGTTGACTTCATGAGGTTGCGTGTGGTGCCCGGCTGCTGCCTTTATCAGTACAGTGCCAGGGTGCCAGGGTGCCTAGTGAACCTCCAGTGACCGGGTTCCAGAATTAAGGTCTCACTCTGGCTGTGTCTCAATAGTTCAAATTTAGTTCACTACAAAGTTTAAATTCGAGTGAGCAGGTTTGCATGGCCATATTGAATATTGATGTCCCCAAAAAATGAAGGTGTCTTTAAAGAAGCATCTGTAGAGAGGAGCCATTTTCAGTTAATGTTGGGGTTTGCAACCACAGATCACTTTGGATATGAAATAAATTACACTAGTCCCACAATTGAAACATTACGTTAAGGTGTTCAACCATGTTTTTCTGATTTATTAAAGGATTTATATATTTCCATTATTTACTATTAGGTCCCTTTTATATTTATAAACATATTGTTGCTTCTTATTCAATTAAATTAACACCTCAAACAAGCAAATAACTATAAAAACATGATCCAAAAATATACTACATTTATACATTTATTTATTCATGTAATAGGCGGATTTATAGGTTTAGAATGCTAATTCGCGTTATTGCACCCATTTAAAGACTTGATAAGACTAAACAAAAAACAAATGTTACTGGGGATTTAATAAAAGAAAAGATCCTGATCGTTTTATAAAATATAGCACAAATATAAATAAATAAATAAATAAATAAATAAAACATGCGCATTACATTTAAAGCTTGTCGGTTATTTTCAACTTAAATAAATATAAATAAATGAACTGAGATCCCACATCCTATTCCTATGATTTAATATATTTATTAATATATTTATTTCTTTTCATTTTTAATAATAGACCTTTTTATGCCCATATTTTATGTTTATTTATTTTTTATTATGGGTCATATTTTCTGATAATTCATGTTATAGACAGAGTAAGAATTTAACTGTATAATTTACAGGCGTTTCTGTTGACAAAAACGAGTGATGAATTGAGCTAAATGTAAAATAAAGAGTGTGATTTCCGTGCGTTTGGTTGATTTGAATCGAAAGGGAATCGAGCCGACACTGACGACTGGTTTATGATTTCCTCAGTTGGATCCGAAGCAACAGATGAACCCCTTCAGCATTGTTTCTGTCCACACGGCCTGTTCTCCTGTTCTAAATCCTCATTTATGTGTTTAGCAATGATGCAGTTTACATACCATAGTTTTTATACCTAAAATATTCTGTGTGCATTTGTTGGGAACATTATTTCTGTTACCGAGATAAGTGTTTTAGGGTTGTAGTATTTTACTAGATGTTTTTAACAGTACGTGAACTACATTTCAGTTATTTACAGCCAGATGATAGAACGGTAATTTAAGCTTTACTTTATTTTTAAACAGTTTTAACTTTAGATTACGGGAAATATTCGGCCTTTATTTTATTTTTTAAACTGCGTTGATTAAATGTATTGGGATCCATGCTAACAGCCGAGCTATGCACTAGTTTACATACATGTAGGATTTGTCAAACCTTTTGTGTTTTAGGAGACATGAAAATAAGTTTTTATTGCGGAAATGTAATATTAAACAGACAACTGAGCGCGCGCGCTGTAGTGGACTTGGCCGAGCGCGTGCTGCGGAAAAGGGTCACGCTTCACGGAGCCGCTGCTCTTTTAGCTGCCAGAGTTTCACCGCCTCAAGTGTCCAAAAGAGCAAAAAATCTTCTACTAATATCGCTATTTCTGCTTTTTACTAAACCACTTACACCAAGTGAGTATGTGTTATTTATGTACTTTTATTACTTTTGTTTCATCTGTGTGTGTGTGTGTGTGTGTGTGTGTGTTAGCCAGTTAGCTTAATGTTTCCGATACAGACCTTTTAAAAAAAGATATAAGGATACTTAGACCTGGTTTTTAATCACTAAACAATATATATATATATATATATATATATATATATATATATATATATATATATATATATATATATATATCACATTTACCTTAAATACACTAATATTTATCAAAATTAGTTAAAACAATAATGTTTATAAAAGAATGTTAAAAAAGCCAAACACTGTACCTTTTTGGGGAAAAACAGGCCTGGGGTCAGTTTAAACCCAAACAAGAGCAGCTCATTTAAAACTAATTGCAATAACAGAAAATTTGCAGCTGATAAATGTTATATGTTGTTTTGAGAAAGTTATCCAGATGTTCAGTTTTTAGTTCAAGAACGTGGTTTGAAATGTCCACTGTTTAACGTTGCTAGAACATTATTTTATGGTTAATTAGTGTTGTTTTATAGAGAATTTGCAAACATTTCGTAGAACATGAATTAAGTGAAATATTGTCAGTATATTCCAATCACATTGTTTTACAAAAATGTTTTCACCAACATCACAAGAAGGTATATTAACTATTAATAATATTATTCCATCTTCCAACGTTCTGTGAACGTTATTTTTTAAGAACGCTTACTCCTAACATTTGGACAACGTTC
The DNA here is from genome assembly GCA_005784505.1 of Bagarius yarrelli. NCBI lineage: Eukaryota > Metazoa > Chordata > Actinopteri > Siluriformes > Sisoridae > Bagarius > Bagarius yarrelli. The sequence continues at coordinate 10,533,524 of VCAZ01000004.1, read as the reverse complement.
AAAGAATGTTAGCATAAGTTGTGGTAAAATGTTAGCTGTTAGCTGGGTTTAATGGGCTGGATTACTTTAGTGCTTAAAGCTCAGATATTGGACGTCCTTTGGCTCTCTGATTAGTTAAAAGAGTCACCGAAACACGGAAAACACTAAATCTTTATTTGTGTTCAGAACAGAGAGAGTTGGAATGTGTGTGTAATTATAATTTACAATACAACGATTGGATGGAAAAACTGACGTTTGGGGAAATTTGTACTCAGGAAAACTTCTTGTATAATGTAAAGCATACACACGTTTGTCTTAAGGTAATACTATAATAATATACAGTATTTATATATATATATATATAAAAATACTGTATATACTATATACTATATATATATATATATATATATATATATATATATATATATATATATATATATATATATATATACACGTCTTGGGTCAATATTTACAGCAATAATAAAAAAACAACCAACCAAACCTAACACAACTAAAGACAAAAGTCTAGTAATCTGTTTTAAACTTTAGTCTCCATAGAAAGCTTTTAAAAAACATGCCTCGCAACTACACATGCCGTACACTACACTACTACCGAGTCTCATTTGCACACAGTATTTTGTCTCTGGAGGTAAAATAGGTTTTTGTGTTCGATTGTTAGAGTTACAGTTGAGCTTTGCAGTTAAAGCAAATCCAGTAAATAAACACATTTTTTGCTCATATACTTTAAAGTTAGTGTTTAAAATCTTTAATACGTTTACAACATAAAGCTGTGGTGTGTAACAACACTGTTATACAGGACATTACAGTATCCAGCACCCTTTCATCAAAAGACTTACAGCTGCACTTTGTGTAATACACAACATGTGACAGCAACACATACTTCTTAGCATGCTTTCTTTAAGAACGTGTTTAGAATTTTTTCTTTATCAATGTTAAAATCCTTTTATCTCTACTGGAAGAAATACTGTCGGAAATACGTATGACAATGTTCGTGTTTTCAGCGTCCATGAAAACTTGTGAACTGTTCGGAAAGGTCATGTTGATATGGTCAACAATTTTATTAATAACAGTAATATTCTTTGCAGAAACACACACTTATCCTGTCTCTTCCAGTCGATCAGATGATGCACTCTTTATTTAATTACACTGAAATGTAATTAGAGTTAAGTCATTCAACTGATACTTATAATGAAACTAAATTAACCCAACAGTAACAAAGAGTTCAAAAGATTTTAATAATTCAATTATAATAATACAATAATACAATAATACACTAGTACAATAATACTCAAGTTGCGATACAGCGGCAACCCAGGATCACGGCACATGCTTTTTAAACTCTTCCTGGGGGATTTAGCTAAGATTTAGTTTAGCTCTCCCAATTCGTGTCTTTACGATAGCAACTTGTGTGGCTCGGTAAAGTTGATTATTGATTACTGGCCAATGGAATCTTTAAAATCAAGACAGAAAAGTGAAAACAAACTAAAGGGAGTACAAAAAAAGTTGGATCTTACGAAAGCCTTTTCATAGTGAAATCTTTCCATGGCAGTATGTACAACACCCCGTGTTAAACTACTCATAATTATACCGTGTTTAGTGTTTCTGGGATTCTGGGATTCTGGGATTTGGACCCAAAGCACATTCTATCGGGGAAAAAATCATACATTTAGAGTTTTTTTGTGCACATTTTTTTACATCGATTAATTCCGTAAATACTTTATCTGTGGCTCAGACTTGTGTGTCTATATTTGTAGTGTGTGGCGTGAGTGTGAACATGGCGGTGGTGGGGTTGGTAAGTTGTTAGTTGCCTGTGTGTCTCCCTGTTCCTTTGTTTGTGTGGTGGGTCTGAAGGCAGCTGCTGGTTTGGAGAGTCTGTAGGGATTTCAGCTCTGTGTGTTCACACACTGTTTCCATGCCAAAGCTCGCAGAGAAAGACAGAGAGATTGAAAGAAAGGGATGGAGAGAGGGAGTGATGCAGAGATGGATGAACCCAGTTAGAAAGGAGAAGACTGGGATCGAAGGATAAGAACACGGATTAGGCGAGTTTCAGGAGAGCGATGATGACGTTGATGATAATAGTGGTGGTGGGGATGAGGATGATGGAAAGTGTGTTCAGTGACCGATATGAAACAAGAGGGCGGGATTAGAATACAGCCAAGGCATCAGATTGGTCGGTGTGAAATTAACGATCTCTGGACTCGGAACTTGTTAATTTGGCAAAAGTGCCAAGCCGTCCCACTGACTGATTCACATACTTCACTGGCTTCCCCTCTCTCTGTCGCTTTCTATCTCTCCCTCCCACATCTCTCTCTCTCTCTCTCTCTCTCTCTCTCTCTCTCTCTCTCTCTCTCTCTCTCATCTCTCTCTCTCTCTCTCTCTCTCTCTCTCTCACTCTCTCTCTCTTCCCCTCTCTCTCTCTATCTCTCTCCCTCTCCCCCTCTCTCCCACCCATTTAGGCCTGGAAGCATGCGTATTGGTTGAGCATATTGGGAGACTCTGTGCCAAATAGGTGGGTTCTGCCCGGTGCTGGCACACTTTCGGGGCGATGGATAGGAAAAGAACATAGGGAGAAAGAGCGAGTCGGATAGTAAAAAAAGGGAGAAAGGAAAGCTTTGGTCGGGTTTGCCAGCGACTGACTCTCGCGCGCTCTTTCAACAGCGAGTCTGTCCTCTGTTGTGGTTTTTTTTTTTCTGTTCGTCATTCGCTTTCTTGTTAACCCCCTCTTTGCTTTCTATAGTTCTCTCTCTATCTCTTTCTCTCTCTCTGACACACTATCCTCGAATGCAGAGCATACAGATCTGACTGAAAAGACGTCACTTGCCAAACGATTTTATTATCGAACACTTTTTTTTTTCGAGTATATTCATTCATCCTTCCACTATTTTTTGCACACAGTCTTTTCTGTGTCCGATCTAGAAATATACAAACATTTTTCAACTTTTCTTTTTGTTTCCTTTTTGCTATTTGGAAAAATATTATTTTTTGGCTTTTATTCTCTAACGCATTCACTCGAGATAAATTAGCTTGGCATTTTTTGTCTTATATTTAGGAAAATGACTTTTATTTCTCTGGGTAGCAGACTTAGGAAGTACACTATTGACTAAAACAAGGGAAGGACCTGCTCTGTTTTTCTTTGATTTTGTTCGTATTTTTATGCCAAAGTTTATGATGAAAGTGCAAAATGGTAACTACGAACGTTTTTTTTTTTATTTTTGTGTTGCATGCATTTGGTGGCTGTGCTGTGTTGTGATTGTCAAGTGTTGCATGCTTAAAAAAGAGCGCAAGCTCAGTATAGAAAGTACTGTAAAAATAACAAATAATTATACGAGATTTTAAATGAAATGGGTAAAAACTTGATGTTTATTGTTGCATCCATTTGTTAGATAAACTGAAATGTAAGAATTAAGCAATTAAGTAAACATAAGTAAAGTATAAATAAATAAAATTTGGGAAATTGACTGAAAATTGTAGAAGGAAAAAATTTAGAATTAAAATGAATCTCTAATATAACCCTTTCTTACCATTTTGTCTTTCGATAAAATCCCTTCTTAAAAAACAGCCATCTAATCTAAAACTCATAATTCTCAACATCTAAATTTTTAATCCTGTAAAATACAAAAAAAAACAGATGGTTGTCTGCTTTTAAATAAATCTTTGTAGATTACACTTTTTAGAATTTATTTATGCAGAAGCTTTAGATAATATAGGGTATTATTCAGTGTTTTTGAGATCAGCTTTACCCCAAGTGCAGTTAAAGATACTTGTGCTTGTGTGTATTACTCAGCCCACACACACACACACACACACACACACGCGCGCTCCGCTCCACTCTCTTTCACCGTCTGTTTGTTCAAGCCGCGATCTCTCTCTTACCGCCTCCTCCTCTCTCTTCTTTTTTCTCCCTTGTCTTCCATGCAGTTCGATGTTAACACTATCTCCCCATCTCTCATTCTTTACCCTTCTCCCCACTCCTCCTTTGTCCAGGATGAGTTCCATCCGTTCATCGAGGCGCTTTTGCCGCACGTGCGTGCCTTCTCCTACACCTGGTTCAACCTTCAGGCACGCAAGCGCAAGTACTTCAAGAAGCATGAGAAGCGCATGTCCAAAGATGAAGAGCGCGCCGTGAAGGACGAGCTGCTGGGCGAGAAGCCCGAGATCAAGCAGAAGTGGGCGTCGCGCCTCCTCGCCAAGCTGCGCAAGGACATCCGGCCTGAGTTCCGTGAAGACTTCGTGCTCAGCGTGACGGGCAAGAAGCCGCCATGCTGCGTGCTTTCCAACCCAGACCAGAAAGGCAAGATGAGGCGTATAGACTGCCTGAGGCAGGCCGACAAGGTGTGGAGGCTGGACCTGGTCATGGTGATCCTGTTTAAAGGCAGCCCGCTGGAGAGCACAGACGGAGAGCGGCTCGTTAAATCGCCACAGTGCTCAAACCACAGCCTGTGCGTGCAGCCGCACCACATCGGTGTCTCAGTCAAAGAGCTTGACCTCTACCTAGCCTACTTCGTCCACCTGCCAGGTCAGTGCAGGACACACCCACACACAACAGACAAGCATCACAGAGATTTTCATTTTCATTCTCTCTATAAACACACACACACACTTATTAAAATCAAGCTTATCCAAGCTGATCCTATTCCTCTAATAACATATATAACATACACAATATGCACAATTAGTTTAACTAAATAAAATAAATTCGACGAATAGGCCAAAAATAAATAGCTTGCTCATGTGGCCTTTATTTTTGTTTATGAAGTATTTATTGCTTACAAGATAAAAAAAAAATGATAAAAAATAAGTAATTTTTAGGAAAACCAAGATATGGAGTCATGTTTGTATTTAACACATTAACAGACTTCCAAAGGCATCTTAATATAAGTGTCTAATGCGTATAATAAACGTTACCTTTTTAAGATAAAACAAAGAAAAAAAAACAAACCCACAAATAATCCCATCAATTTAAAAATGTTACAAGGTTATAATTAAATTTAATCATTTTATGTTTCAGGCTTGTTCAAAAAGATGTTCAAGACTTAAAAAAAAACATGCAAAATAACCCACGGTTTAACAATGTGATGACTGATATTATAGAAATGATTTACCTTTAAGCGTTCCTTTCAACACAACGGGTGAAAAAACGAAATACTAATTGAGCCTAAAAAACGACACGCTTATGACATTTACTGCAGCTTCGGTGTAAGAGCAGCTCCCCACTGAACTCAAGAATGCATTGTGTGTGTGTGTGTGTGTAAGTAAGAGAGAGAGCGAAAGAAAGAGAGCGCGAGACAAAAAGTGATTCTGTTGTAATTGGCTTAATATTGCTATGTTGTGTGTAGTAAGTGGCCGTTCTCCCAGTCACAGCCCGCTGTCTCATTGGCAGTGTAGTACAGAACTGTGTATGTATCTGTGTGTTTGTGTGTGTATTGCCAATCGTGCGGTTCGCTCTCAGTTATTCACTGCCAAATATCACTGCTTACGTTCATCATCAATGATATAATGTCTTTTGTGTATTTTTATTTTAACAGTCAACTTTTTTTTTAACAACACTAGACAAACATTTTGTAGGTGTTTGTTTGTGATGCGTCTGATTGTAGTCTGATCTTGTTTACATTTTTAGGGCATTTAGCAGACGCCCTTATCCACAGCGACTTACATTTATCTCATTTATACAACTGAGCAATTAGGGATTTAGGGCCTTGCTCAGGGGCCCAACAGTGGTGGCTTGGTGGAGCTGGGAATTGAACCCACAATCTTCAGGTTGGCAGTCCGACATCTTAACCATAAGCCACCACTTCCCCATTTGTATTTAAATGCACTCTGAGATCTTTTTCCCTGATTGTTAATTAACGGCAGCTTCGTGGTTTTATAGTCAGCTTACAACAAGATCAGAAGAAAACAGTCAGAAAACGTTACAGTACATGTGATGTATAATGAGGTCTTATCCCTGACACAGTGTAAAATACAGCTCCATACTACACAATACTGCTTCATAACTGTACAATACTGCTCCACAAAATACAGCTCCATACTACACAATACTGCTTCCAGACTGTACAATACTGCTCCACAAAATACAGCTCCATACTACACAATACTGCTTCATAACTGTACAATACTGCTCCATACAATACTGCTCCATACTACACAATACTCTTACAGACTTTACAATACTGCTACATAAAATACTGCTCCATACTACACAATTCTCTTCCATACTGAACAATGCTATTCCAGACTGCTCATTGCAGCACCATCAGGCTCTATATGTTGTCCTACCGCTCTCTAAGTCTCCATGCTACTCTATAGTGTTTTTGATGGCAGAAAAACCCCCAGCAGATTTTACAGAGTTTGGGTTTTACCCTGGCCTGACCTCAGTTTAGAGGAGTAGCTCTGTTACAGGATTTCACTTTAAATTTACCAGCATGTACGCCATTCACCTAGACACATACCATGTTTGTGCCCGGCGGGGCTGACCAGAGCACTGCCCGTTCACAGTGTTAGCCCTTGCGGCGCTCTGTTATCTTATCTTTCCTAATCCAGTGTGTCCCCGCTGCTTTTATCAGCCTCCAAATAGCCACGTCTGAGCTCGGAACTCGGCATCCGCGGAAAGCCATGCGGGACTCCAGAATTGCCTCTGGCACGCCATGCCAACACACCTCCCCGAAACACACACACGGGCTATATTTCTAGGCCTTCTTCTGGTCTATTTGTTTGTGTGAATGTGATTATTTTTAAAGAATAAAAATCTGTCAAATACTTACATTTGGTAATGTTTGCCATTAACATTGAGTGTAACATTGTATTTCTTTTTCTTTTGCGGCTTTGTTTAATCCACATGGTTGGTTTATTCAGTGACCACCTTACAATTATATTTGTCTGAATATTGTGTAGACAAAGAAACAGAAATATGTTTATATATTTGTGTCCTCTGTGTGTGTGTGTTTTTTTATTTATTTATTTTTTTACCAAAAGCAGTTGGTTACTTGAATTTGTTTTTCTGGCCCTGCTCTCTGTCCTTGTGATTATTGCTTTTGTAAACACTTTGTTTAGTGTTGTTAAACACTGCCTTTATTGTCTCGCGTATTGAGCGCTGCGTGTTTGTGTGCCAGAGACAGAAAGAGAGAGAGAGAGCGAGAGAGAGATAAAGCGAGAGAGAGAGAGAGAGACAGAGAGAAAGAGACTAGAAGTTGTGAGGACAATAGTTCTGGTTGGCACAACTTTAGGGCCATTGGTGTGGGAAGAAGCTTCTTACTTCTTTGTGTGTGTGTGTGTGTTGTGTCTTGCCTTAATCAAACAGGCTCAGCCATGTTCCTCCTTTTAATCCATTACTCTTCTTTCCCAGCACAAACAAAGATAAGTATAAGAGTGTACCTGTGTGTGTGTGTGTGTGTGTGTGTTGGTCGATCAACAGCTGATAGTAAGTGTGGTTTCCTGCCAAATATCTTAATACTTTAGTCACTGTTACATACTGTAGAAATAATTTAAGTATAATAAATAATTATTAAATTATTAAATGTACTTTATCTTACTTTACCATTTATTGAACTTTATTTTTAGCTGTAGCGGTTATTGTGTTATTGAAACTAAAAGGTGACAGAACATTTACATTTATGGCATTTAGCAGACACCCTTATCCAGATTTTTTTTACCTCATCTATACAACTGAGCTATTCAGGGGCCCAGCAGGGGTAACTTGGTGGTGCTGGGAATTCAACCCACAATCCTCTGGTTAGCAGTCCAACACCCTAACCAATGCGCTACCACTTCCCAATCATAATGATCATGATTATTTTACTTATTGTATTTATTTAGCTAGTATAGCCAACACAAGTATTTGCACTAATTTTGCAAATTTTTGATTGAATTTAAGAAATTTGTCAAAATGACTGATATGATCATTTAAAATCCTCTATAGCCTCATAATAAAATGTAGCTGAGTACTGGAACCAGTGATGTATAGTGTGTTCGGCAGGCACTTCTACCTGATACTGATACTGATTTACAAAATCACACCTAAGGATTACTGATGGTAGGTCTGCACTTATTTTTAAACATTACAGTGACTGTGATGAATTTGTGTATGGTTTATTACCATTAATAGCTTGAGACCTTAACTGAACTGAGACCCTTTTCACTAAAAAGAGCACCAAAAAGAGAATGAAAGATGGAGAGAGAGAGAGAGAGAGAGAGAGAACAAATATAAAAACTTTGCAACTGTTTGACTTCAGAAAATTGAGAATTATTAGGATTTGTTAGAACTGATATTTGGTGTTTTTATGTTTGTTTATTTTATTTTAATTTAATTTAATTTTTTAATTTAATTTTTAATTTTTATTTTATTTTAATTATGTTATTCCCACTTAAATTTTTTGCAGTATGTATGTAATTTTTATATTTTGCAGTATGTAATTTTTATAGTTTTATTTGTAGTTTTTTTTGTTTTTCAGTTATAGTAGTTTAAAAAGAATTCATTTTTTCATATACTTAGCGATATTCGAGATTCTAACAGTTTTAAGACTAAAGCATGACTGAATTAAATGTTTTATGAATCTAAAATAATGTGTTTACTATAGTTATTACTGTTTAATAAAGGGTTAATAAACATTCTGTGTCCCGTTACCAACATCCAAATCGTTCAGAAAAGGAAACCGAAAAAGTTGGAGTTCATTCAATCAGCTCAACGTTTACCTAAATGTTATTTTTATAGTTCTCTTCAGGAAAAGTCGTAAAACTTATTTTAACACATAAGCATGTTTTTCTAAGTAAAGAGTTAAATCTGCATTCCCTTTTTTAATATCTGAAGCAATCGTTTGGATATTTGGATTCATGTGTTTTTATGCAGATTTTTATGATAGATTTGGCGCTCTGTAATTCATGGTCAGGGTGCCGCAGAGGAAATTGAATGTCACACTGTTTAGGAGGTGTGAAACATGTGGCTTCGGCCATTTTAGGTTTCTTCGCCTAAACCATGCCAAAGCTGAAATCTGGAACAAAAATGAAGCCCAAAGGGGAAGAGAGGGAATAACAGTAGGGTGGAAATAAAAGAAACATAGCAGTGTACAGAAGCATTTTGTTCAGCTGTTTTACATATGTTTTACATATGTTTTACATATAACGGGGGGGGCATGTGTGAAAAAGTTAGACGCTGATGTGTAAAAAAAGAAAAACAGATTAATGACTGAGTGTGTCACTCACTGCTAGACACGGCAAGGTGGCCAGGACAATCACACACACGCACACACACATGTATTTCTGGCGTTTGGCAGACACTCTTACCCAGAGCGACTTAAATTTTTTTACATTTATACACCTGAACAGTTAAAGGCCTTGCACAAGGGCCCAGTAGTGGCAGATACTCCTGGGATTTGAACTTATAACCCTCCCATAAGCAGTCCTACACCTTAACCACTAATCTCCACTTGCTTACGTCACGTAGGAAAGTTTTTTGTCGCAGTTTCAATTTGTATTTTAGCACCTCATCATAGTCCAATCAGAGCTGCTACAAGATTAATAAGGAAATAATCGAATAATATTCAGCTTTCATAAAAGAAACTAAAAGAGAAAAGTAAAACAAATCTCCAACTCTAATCTAAATTACACTTCTTTGGCTGCACAGCAACATTAGAGTCAGAATGCTGCGTCTTACTGGGGTTCAGACCAGCACACACACACACTCACACACACCCAACACACATGCCACGTACAAAATCACAGACGCACACATACACAAAGTTTGGAAACACTGACATTATAGGAGAATTGGGAGCGATATACACACACACCCCACACACACAGGCCAAGTGTCATACTAACTGTAGACGGGAAACCGTGAATGGCTTGAATCAAAGTTTATTGCCAGATCTTTGTAATCAGCTGTGTCTGTTTTTTTTCCTCAGTACGACATGAACACACTCGCACAGACACTGTAACACAATGTTACATTCTTAAAAACGCTGAAGCACACGGCATCGTAAAACCCATAGGTTGATTTTTGTAAGCACAAGTGTGTAGTAGAGCAGTAAAGTGTAATGATTATGATAATGATGATGATGATACCACCTTACTATTAGCATACTATTTATGATGACATTTCTACTATAGTTATTATAATATACAGCTTGACTCACACACTGACCTAAAGCTGGAGTAGTACATCTTGTAAAATGCTAGCTGTAGCCTGGTAGCACTGAAAGTCCCACCCCGGCTGTCCAAAGCTAGGCCTTCTGAATGCATGAATGCGTACAGACTAGACGGCCAGAGAAAACGATGCATATCACAATACAAAATATCACAATATATGGCAATATCGAAATACACTGCAATGCTTAAACGAAGGAAAACAAACAGCTACAAATTAAATACTTACAAAGCCAGAGGTGCCTATATTTCTCTGCTATGCTTGCTTTTGAGACACTGGCCATTGGTGTCAAAATTGAATCACACCATATTCCTATCTGTCTAAAAGAAATACTGCAACCATAACGTCATCCAACCCCTTGACCCCTGTAGTCGACTCGAGAGTGAAAACGCAACACCAATATTAATTAGGGTTTTTACTATTCAAACTAAACATTTTGGTTGAACAAACATTTCTTGGTCCTACGCCTTACACAGAATATATAAATACATTTAGACCACTTAGCCAAATGATTACTTTGCCAACAGGTAGAGACGGAACGAAAAAATTAAGGGAAATTCTGCTGTTTCAGAAATACAATATGCAAATGAAGACAGCTAAAGCATGAGGTACAAGAGACAGAAAGAGAGCGAAAGAGAAAGAGAGAGAGAGAGACTGGTTCAGCCCAGTCTGCCGGTCTTTTGGCACTATTCTCAGTAAGCTGTGTATAGAAGGTGCCAGAAGCTCGTGTCTGCCAACCTCTCTCCCTCTGATCCTTCTCGTTCCCTGTCTCTCTCTTTCTTCCCCTCTCTCTCTTTTTTTTCACTCTCTCTTTCTCTCTCAAATCCATCAGTCAATTCCGGCCATAACCCCCATGCTGCTGCCCCAGCCTCCACTTGTAGCGTAACACGTTTTTTTTATTTGAGAATGAAGCTAACACTATCTTTAGCGTACTTTACAAACCTATTCACTTTGTCTAGGTGAACACTGTTGCTTTAAGAAGTTGTATGCTGAAACTTTTTTAGACAGATGTTTAAACTGTTATCATACCTCTATCAGAACTGCACAGTCTCACAATTATCCTTGTTCCTTACAATCCTAAAACTGTTTTCTGCTGTTTAAATCCAATGTCCTAATGCTTAAAATAAGAACTGTTATAGTGAATGAATGGTGGGCTCAAATCTCTTAACTTTTCTAAAAGCATGTAATATATAATGAGTCCTGATGACAGTTAGTGATTTAGATTTGTGTATGAGCAGAATGGGCTAAATCATCAAAGTATATCAGCTATAGGTCTGGAGTCTGATTCACTGAACGTGGTCAGATAAAACAGGCAACGAAAAACCTGCGGCTTTGTCTGCACACACAATCAAAAAGCAGTGAACAGAATCGAATCATTCAGACAAGGCTGTACGAAAAAAACACAGACATCAGAGAAAACCAACATGGAGTATGACAGGAGAAAAAAATAAATAGCCTGTGTTGTGCAGTGTTGTGTTTGTAGCTACTGCGGTATTAAATTATTTCAAGAATAATCTTGTCTATAAATATGACAAAATCGACAAGCTTTACGCAATAGAAAAAGGGGTTTCGAGCAAAGATTTGGTAGTGCTGTCAGGTTAGTAGGGACTTATACGCTCTCTAGCCAACCCTAGGCAAGATTGGGAAGAAACATGTGTTTGCTTTTATGGTCCCCGAATGCATACGGTAGAGTTGGCTTGAGAGCTCGACCATCCAACACATACACACACACGCACAAAAATATTATGCAGTGATTTAAACATGTCAAATTACCATTCAATTATTAGGTAGCTTAGTGACCCAGCATTTGGCTTCAGATGTAAAATGAGAAAGAAGGCAGACAAGAAATCACTATGGGGCTCGAATTGTTGCAAAATTCTAAATAAAAATACAAATATATGTAAGAAGATCCACAAACAAATCTTCGAGTTTCAGAAACATAAATTCATAAATAAATTAAAAATTCGATTTGCAAATAAAAAACTTATTCCAAATATATTTTTATTCACAATTTTAGCTTGACATTTGTGAATCCTGTTCTGCACATTCCACCAATCACGTTTTGCTTTACGATTAGGGCGGGACAGGAGGGCAAATATGTGATTCTTTAATAACATTGGTTAATTTATTTTAGACATTATTACAAGAATAATATTATTATTATAATGCTGTGATTAGCACCGCTCACGTCGTAAGCTCTCCTGGTCATCCAATTTAAAGAGAATCACAGGTTTGGCGTCTGTCACGTCCTGATTTTATAAGCAAAACGTCATGGGTTAGAGCGAGAACATGCTACGATTGGTCAGCACCATGTGTAAGTATCTAGGACTTATTTATGGATCTATTTACATTTATTCGTGGATTATAATCTTTTAAATTGGAGTTATGCAATAGTTCTATGCTTATAGATAACACACTTAATTGCTACAAAGTTTTTAGACCCAAAAAACCCCCAGAAGCAGGCTAGCAATGAAGCAGGGAAGTCTGTGGGTATCTCTCATGGATAACCTGTGTGTGTGAGTGGCAGCACGTACATTTTTGTGCATACATGTGTGAAGTTCGGTGTTGTCTGTCACCTGACACATCGTCTGGTCGCTATGGCAGCACAGAACGGTGTTTGCAGTGACTGATGCTGAGGACCAGACAATAGTGCCAGCTTTACTGCAGAGCGCGTGTGTGTGTAAGTGTGTGTGTTGCGTACACACCGAGTTGCCGGCGAGACTTGGGTGACAACTAGCCGCTAATTCCTCCAGTCACACCTTCGTCAGGTGTGAAGACAGTCAACGGTTGCACAAAGGACAGATAAATAAACTTTTTATACTGAAAGTGTTGCCAGTGATTCAAATTTAAAATATAATTTCAGTGTCATGATGTTTGTTTAAAATAGTCTAAATCATCTATAATTTTTAAGTTGTAGCACAGGGGTTAAGGTGTTAAACTGCTGACCGGAAGATTGTGGGTTCAATCTCCAGTACCACCAAAATCTGCTAGGTCCCTGATCAAGGCCCTTAACCCCCAATTGCTCAGTTGTATAAAATAGATAAATATTTTGCTGTGGAAAAAGAACGTCTGCCAAAAGGCAGAAATGTTACTGTTTTTTAAGTGTTAAAACTTTATTTAAAACTTTGTTGGCAGATTTTTGTTTAGTAATAAGTTGACACACTTGCTATCCATCCTGCAGCCTTTCCAAAGGGAAAACAAGCAAACTCTTAGCAGTGCCGCTCCGCCCTACATACACACACTCACACACATGCAAGCCATTCCTCATCGGCAATTGGCTTTGATTGCGACTGGTGCTATGGCAACCGTGTGTCCCAGTAAACCTTGCTTGGGCAAAATCCAAGGTGCGATGAGGGCAGTGATGGTCGGCATGGAGACTTCGTCCGTCTGGTGACACGGCCACCATGCTTGGAAAAGGTGTCGGGAAGAGCAGTGTCCTGGTTATCACATGATACAGAGCGAAAAAATGAGATGAAGAGACTGCATATAGAGAGAGCTGGCAGGTTGTGTTGATCTATGCAGCATGGCTTGGTGCCCAGATTCGACTCCTACATGGACGAGAGACAGAGAAAGTCACTGTGTGTGTGTGTGTGAGAGAGAGAGAAAGAGAGAGAGAGAGAGAGAGAGAGAGAGAGAAAGAGAGCACAGTATACAGTCTACTGTATATGCACTGATTATTTTGAATGTCAGGTAAAAAGTTTAGCTTCCTTAACCACAAACACTTTTCCAGTCAGACTTTAAGGCTCAGATAAAGCTGTGCAAAAAAAATAAATAAAACTGCTCAAGGAAGTCAGGATTAAATAACCAGTGTAGTATCCTTTGAAGAACCTTTTTCTTCTTTTAATGAGAAAATTAATAAAACCACATTAAAAACTATGTTCCTGGAATAAAACTCCAAACCTTTACCCGATCAGCAGTCCAAAACCTCATCGACCTCATCGGGTTCAAGCTGATTTGTTACATCATAACTAGTTTTAGGCGGTCAGTATCGGTGCCACACAGACAGAGAGAACACACACACATGCATCTGCAGGTCAGCAAGAGCTATTTTTAAGACGTCTTTGGAAAACATACAGATGTGTTCAGACGGAGTCTTTCTTTTAGCACAAAGGCAGAATGACAGCGAGAGAGAGAGAGAGACAGAGACAATCAAAGTGAAACACAGAGGAAACGAGTGAGACACTTACACAAAGGCAACACAAGGCAACAGAGTGACCCACACACAAGGTGAGAGGGACAGAGACCCAAAAAGAGAAACAATGAGAGATCTGCAATATGAAAAAAAGAGAAAGAAAGCAAAAGAGGCAAAGGAAAATATAGACTAAACTTGAGGCCACTGGTGATCTGAATCCAATAATTAGTTAAACGCGCACTAAAGTGAGAGAGCGCTCGTAGCAGCCTCTCGCGAAGCAGCCTCTACAAAGTCTCGCGAGACTTGCGAACAATTCATATAAACTAGTTATTTAAAAAAAATCTCATATTAATTACTATTTGACAGTAACGGAGGAACGACTCCAAATGTAGCAAAGTAAAGGTAAGGGTTTTTTTTATAAAAATGTACTTGAGTGAAAGTAAACATCTTTAAATAAACTCTAAATGTAAAAGTTACCCAAGTAAATGTAAACAAAGTAAATGTTATTCGTCACTACTGACCTCTGGCCAACAGTGATATATACAGTAATGTCCTTCTTGAAAATAATTAATGAATTTCCCTCATTCTCTTAGTTTATCTCTCTCTTTCTCTTTTCCTCCTTCTCTCTTGACACCCCCCCACCCCCTCCCCATTCTTTATGAAAAGAACACAATTTCTTTTCCTTCTCTTCGTCTGCGTAGTATTTGTCTTGGGTTCAACGCCAGAGCCTTTTACACACACACACACACACACACACAAAGAGAGAACCCATATGAACCACTTTGGTTTATTTATATTTTGTTAAATCTCTGGCCATCATTCACCACCTGAACAAAACCAAAACCTCAAATCTGCCCTTCATATCCTCCTTCAGCTATGGCGCATACTGCACACTACATTTCTTATTTTTTCTGACATACATATGGCCATCAGATGGTGGGGCCTTATATTATTTATCCAATCAGACGCTTGTTTCTGATCTTTCGCCAAAGAAATTGCCATGTTACCTGGAGCACTGCTTGGCACAAAAATCCTGCCAATGCCACCAATCGCGCTGCGAGTTTAGTGTTTTTATTGCAGTTGATATTATTGTCTCTGCTGCCAGAGAGAGAGAGAGAGAGAGAGAGAGAGAGAGAGAGAGGAGATTGCTGGCTCTCTGTAAACAATTGTCATAATTATCTTTTTTAATTCCTTTTTTGTGTTCGACTAAACACTCGGTTCTAGCGATAAACACAATTGTTTACTGATCCTCAGAGTGTTAACATCGATGTTTACATCATAGCGCTAGCTAGAAGTACGCTTAGTATAAAAAGCTATTAGCACCGCAATTAACACTCAACAGCTTCCAAAAAAATGGTCTCTCATTTAGCGTCATATTCTCACGCATCTCACACAGCATGGATCTAGTGATGTTCCATATAGATAATTGGAGATAAATCCCTTATTAAGACTGAGTGTGTAGGTTTAAATGATCTCTATTTCTTACACACACAGATGTGGTGCTGAAGAGTCGGATGCCTCAGCATGATTTCATTGCTGTGCCTGGGGGCGTATTAGTGTGTGCGTGTGTGTACAAAGGCTAAGGTTATTTAAGGATTAAGGTATGCTTGATTTGCATAATGGAGTTTATTCAGTTCAAATAAGAAAACTGTGACTAACTGCAAAAAAAGGGAGAGAGAAAGAGAGAGTGTTAGAGAGATCAGGATCTACAGATGCATATATTTACCAAAAAGTATTATTTAATAATCAGTTAGAAACACCATTACTATAAAAATATTATAACTTCCTGTTTTTCTGTATATTATAATAGCATCATTTGTATTATATTATTTACTGTATGGTCATCTGTGAATTCCAAAACACTTCCACTGGAAATCTCTGAATGATCATTGTAAATAAAATAAACTGCTTGTAAATAAACTACAGAGATAAAATAATAACTTATAAAGAAATTGCATAAGAAAACCCTAACAATTGCAAAAAGAAACTTTACTTATTTTTGAATAAATTGATCTATGATTATGTTATAATGTTATAAAAATCACAAACAAAATGTACAGCAATTTCTCAACAAATTCTTATTAAATTTACAATTATTTCACAATACGTTTAACCCCAAATTTTTGGACACAGTTATAACAACAAACATACAGCAAACAGTTTGTAATCTGAGGACACAGTTAGCTATGATCTAAAACACCGGGGGCAGTTGTGGCTCTGTTCAAAATCAATACTATAGAAAAAGCCTGTTGTGCGATTCAAGTAATATGTTTGAATCCTTGGTATGCAAAAAACAGTGAAAGTTCCCTGATGATCTACTACTTCTGGACTGATTATGAAGTAGGCGTACGATGGACACATTACTACCCCATAGGCGTGTGAAAAAGAAGAATCGTCATAGTCGAAAAGGGCGAAGTTGGTAGCGCTGTTGGTAAAGTGCTTTAAGTAGCGTAAAGTTCTTCTGAAAAAGGCTGTGTTTCCTGTGAGTAAATTTCAGTCGTTTAACATCATATTCAAATGAACATTTTCCAGCTGTAAATTTTTCATTTATGTGATAATACTGTATCAACCTGGTGGATGTAGTATGATCGAATTTCATGTATACTACCCATAATCATACTATAAAGTACATACTAACTTAAATGTAGTGCCTACTTTCGGACACAGCAAAATACTGGTAGGGTTCTGTTCAAGAATAAACCTGCTCTAGCAGTATGGCTTCCATCTGGTAAGACCACCTAACTCCTATAAAAACTCCTGTAAGCATCAAAAGGCCACATCCTGGGCACATGCTAACGACATGATGCTATTAGTAAAAGTCAGAGCCCCGGGCCGCTTGGAGTGGATTCAGCTCGAGCAGCAGGTCTGAACCCTCGCAGCTCTACACCGTTCTGGCTCTTTACTGTCTACAATCAAATTTACTGCAATCGAATCGAGCTTTAATTTGAGTTCGCACGAGCGGCGTCATTAAGAGGAAACTGGCTCGACATAAATCAGCCGTCTGAATATTGACAAGTCGCAGCTTGAAGAGACAGTGTGAAAGTGAGACGTGCTGAAACGGGAGAAGAGAAGGCCAAAGGAGAGAAGGGCGGAATTGAAATGTACAAAAAAAGAGTGTGAGGCAGACAGAGCGAGTGTGAGCATCAGAGATGTAAAGCCAAGGAAAGGGGAAGGCAAAGAGAAGTTTATATATGTGTGTGTGTGTCTGTGTGTGTGAGAGAGAGAGAGAGAGAGAGAGAGAGAGAGAGATACACCGAGTGTTTTGAGGTCACTGCAGAATATCACACTGGAATGTGGAATGCTGGAACGGTGCCAACACAAACACCACACACACATCAAATCGTTGGCTCCTTTTTTTTCTAGAGACTTTTTTTTTGTGTCAAGAGCGTCACTCGGCGCATGTACGACGCTTTAAATCAACCGGAAGCCAAACTTCTGACAGAGAATCAGTTGGCAGTGGTCACTGTTATAGTGCTGACAGAAATGGGACAATTTAGAAGAAATAAATAGGATCTAAAAGGGAATAAATATTACTTCTGTCTTAAAATGGCTGCTTTCAATGTGAAACAGGCCAGTTAATAGCCAGTAAATAGCCAATGACATTTAGTCAAATACTTAATTCACAGAAAGCTGTAAGATATTCTCGAACTTTATTTAATTCCTGGTAGATGCTCTAACAGCACAACTAGCATTTATCGCATTTTTATATACAACTGATACAACTTGGTAAAACTCCAAATGAAACAAAAACCTATACCAGATTCTGAGGAACTTACTTATTTTTTTTTTCTCAAGACCTGTTGTGTGACATCACAATATGCATTCAGCCCAAATCCTTTGATTATATATGTGTCTCTCTTTCTCACTCGTCGATTAAAAGAAGAATCCTGTGTTTGAGAAGAATCAATCATGTTGCCTTCAATAGTACATCACTTAACCTCAAAGCAAATTATATCTACATAAATTATATATCATATCAGAATATATTCAAAGTGCTCAAAAATTCTCCTGCCAAGTAATGACTACATCACTTATCCATCAGTTTAAGGCCAAACAGAAAGCCAGAGAGCCCCCCTCCAGAGAGCAAGCTGCCCTAGAGCCCTAGACAGGTTAAAAAAAGTGATGAAGAAAGAGTGTGTGTGTGTGTGTGTGTGTGTTAGTATCAATGATCGGTTTTCCCGGTCGGTGCAGGATGAGGCTGATTTTCTGGCGGTGTCATTTCCCCATGAAACAACACTACACAGATTATAAAGATATTACTTGATAGACAGGTATTATAATCTCTGTCTCCCTCGCTGTGTGTTGTGTAAGTAAAAAAGAGGGATAGAAAAGGAAAATAGTGACGCTAAGGAGCTGGTTATCCCGCAGAACGCTGCTCGCCCTGCAGGAGTTCTCATTTAATCAACGCTATAAATTGTTTTAAACTTTCTTTATTGCTTGTGATTTACCAAAATAAAGGAGTGTTTTGTGTACGCTTGGCTCTCTAACGAACATTAAACAAATTTATATGATGCTAACCAGTGTTTTTTTTTCAGCGCAAAGCGGAGTTTAATGATAAAATGCCAGAGCATTGCTAATTCATTCAGGTTCAAGCCAAATTTCTTCTCATTTCATTCGGCTTCCATTTTCCTCGCCAGCAATCAATGCGACGTGGCATTAAAACTCTGCAGCACAGTGATGTTTTTCATCAATCCACTTTAGTACCATTTAAATGACTGATCACATGATTCAATCCAGACGGATGTAACTCGCAGCAGTAACAAAATGCACTGGACCTGTAGTGTCTAAGGTGGAGGCATATTAAATACTCAATATTTTTTAGATGATATAAACGGTATAGTTGAACACTGTTGCATTCAACAGACCTCCTTATCCAGACCAACACCTTAACCCCTGATCTACAGTGCCTTTGCTTTTTAATTAAACTAGATCATTTATAAAATATTCCCAGTTAGCTTAAATACAAAACTTACACTATCTGTCGGATGTAACAAGAAAGATTCCCTGTGCTTGAGTGGGTTTTCTCTGGGTACTCCGGTTTCCTCCCACAGTCTAAAAACATGTTATGTTACATTTATTGGTGATTCTAAATTGTCCATAAGAGTGAGTGTGTGTGTGTGTGTGGTTGTTTGTCTGTTTGTGGCCCTGCGATGGACTGGTGACCTGTGCAGGTTGTACCCCTGCCTTTCACCCAATGACAGTCGGGATAAACTTAATTTCTTGCTAATTCGTCTAAACATATTTAAATTACATTTTTATCTGATTTACATTTCCGTTAATTGACTTCCTCCTCCACTACTATATTAGTTACTGACACAAACAACCATTGTGTCAAAAGCAAACCAGCGGGAAACAATAAGGGCACTGCAATCAGGGCTGCAGTGTATTTCAATCTGTATTGTATTGCAATATATATTATATCGCGACCCATGTATGGTGATATTTATTGTATCTTGAGGCTCTTGCCAATGCACAACCCTATTAGTGACCTAACAAACCGTTCTGTGTGACTGCTGCATCTCTCTTCCCTTCATTATCTTTGGTCTGAGATTCTTCTATTGTGAAATCTTGCATGCTGCACCTGCATGTTTATTTGTGGTTCAGTGAAACGTTTTGAATGCCAGCAGGGTTTGATTTTCTATTAAACCAAAGAAACGGACATTCCACGAAAGAGAAGATGAGCGAACCGCATCTGTGTGAATGTGATGGTCAGCTGCCGGTAATTAGGCTGACTTGGCTCTTGATTGTGTATGTGTGTATCTCAGCTGTGCTCTCAAGTAGGAATGTCATGACGTTCCATTGGACACTTGGGGGACCATTGATTAAATTTTATAGAGAAATATTTCAGATTTAAATGAAATACATGCTTTATATGGGAAAAGTGGTGAGTTAGCGTATTGATGATGCTGATGAGATTGCTGGTTAATTTTAGTTGTTATTGGGTTGAATCAATTTCCACTTTTCTCTTTTCGTACAAGTATTTCATGAAAGTGCTTTTAGTGTGTAGCTGCTTTGTTAGTCTTAATAAATACCCATAATGCAAAGTTGTAGATTTTTTTTACTACCTTGGTTTTCCTTCATGTATATTTTTTACAAAGTTTCTTTAATTGAAAGTTAAAAGCTATTTTCATTAAACATTTTAACAGTAACACACACCCCACTTACACATTCATGTGCTTTAGAGCAACACACTGCCCCTAACTAGTCCGATTGACAGAATTAGCAGATTAACAGAACTAAAAAAAAAAACAGGAAATAATAAAAATTACACAGTGACAGACAAACTTGGCACAAAACAATTCCAACCGAATTACCAGTTCAAGAATCAGAGCTGGCACAAGGCATAAACGAACTTAGGGCCCCCCTGGCCACCAGGAGGCCCCCAAGAATACCTGAAATGACAGATGCAATATTATGTCACTGGGATGCATTTACAGTCAGAGTGTGACTGATTAACAATACGTTTTTAAAGTTTTAAATAAATTACAAAAAAAGTACATTTTCTTTTGCCGCAGAAAAAAAGAGGAAAAAAACAGCAAGATAACAGTAATTTCACAAAATAAATGTAAACTATACTATACTATACTATCTTCTGGTTTATTTAGCTACTTTTCAGTAGAAAACATCGAGTGCTCCACTTAGTACTGCAAGACTTTAAATGTTGAAGTGCGATTAAACACCTGAGCACTCGTGTGGGTTTGTTACTGTTACAATTAAAAGTCATAGAAGGGTAAAACATTATCATGTAACCCACACAGCTACAACAAACAAAATAAACAATAGGTCTGTTAGATTTATAGTGTGTAAATAATCAAGGATTGGCAATAATTAGGCATATTGGCAACAACATTCTGCCTAGGCCCCCTAAAGGCTTGGAATAAATCATGTAAACACTCAACCCACTTATTTTAGTCGGAATGACAAAAAATCGTGTATGTAAACAGGCCTAATGACATCAACAGGGCTGATATCATCAGTGACATCATTGTTTAATAGCAAGAGTTCATAATACACCTCATGATCATAAACCCTAGTCCTTAGTGCGCCTCTCTCTCTCTCTCTCTCTTTTTCTTCCTCTCTCTCTCTTTCCTTCTTCTCCTCTCTCTCTCTCTCTCTCTCTCGCCTCTCTCTCTTCTCATCTAACCTCTGCCCCTTTCTCCATCTGTCTGTCTCTCTATCTCTCTGTCTCTGTCTCTCTCCCTCTCTCTATTTGTGTTTCTTGATGAAAGGGCAGACACGTGCCATGGGTCAAAGTTTAAGAAGGCTGTGTGTGTGGGGAGCAGCAGCAGGTCAGACTTCTCCCTTAAGCATAATCACAGCATGGCAAAGGTCAAAGGTTACAAAAACTGAGGCACGGCAGCTGTCTGTGTGTGTGTGCAGGATTCTGTCTGTCTTGGTTCATGGAAGCGCATAGGTGTTGTTCTTGCACCTTCTATGTCATGCTCATCGCACATGCACATACAGGCCCGCACACACACACACACACAGACACACACAGCTGTTGTCTGGCTCAAGTTTAATGGGGGGTTGACACAAATATTTGAGTCAGGTTCAGCACGGTCATTTACAATCTCTACTCTGTGTGTATATAGCAACTCCCTGAGTCACACTATGTTATACAGAACCGGTTCTCCATTAAAGCCCCTTCTCCTTATTTTTTTTTGCATTTCTTGTATCACCACACTACGTAACAGCAGCCATATGGTGGATTGAACATGTGGCTGACTGTGTCATTATTTTTATTTAGATCGATACTTGACTGATATTCTAGATCTTCATCCAGCAGCCGGTCATTCTGCCCCATGACCAGACATACTTATAAGAAGTTAGTGTAATTAACTTTATTTTTAAATGCTAGTGGCATAAAAAACGTAAAAAAAAAAAAAAAAAAAAAAAGAAAATCCATTTTTAATAATGAAGTCAAAATTACTAGAATATTGTCATTGCAATACACTGATTGGGATAGGTTACTCTCGAGGTTTCTTCCTAATATCATCACTAGAAGTTTGTTTTGTCACTATTGCCTCAGGCTTGCTCGGTGGGGTAAGCATCAATTTAATTTAAAAAATTGTTCTACATTTTTTGTACTTTGGTAAGGCTGCTTTAGACCAATGTCTACTCATTAAAGTGCTATAGAAAGAAACTTAAAATGAACCAGAAATCTTAGACCAACAAATAAAACGGTCTCCAGTTTAGTTTAGTGATCAACAAATCAACAAAACTTTGCTATGTTCACTGTTTAAGTATAAGCTTTTAATTAATCAACCAACAGACCTACTTGCTTATTAAATATTAAACAGTGGGGAATCGGTGTTTTTCCCAGTTAAAGCCTGATTGGTCAACGTTGGTGTTCCTGAGGAAGTAAAAAAAATCCTGTAAAGCTACTCTGAGCCACTCAGTATTTTATTACAGCGTTCGGCGGACGCCCTTATCCAGAGCGAATTACATTTATCTCTTTTATAAAACTGAGCAATTGGTGGTTAAGGGCCTTGCTCAGGGACCCAGCAGTGGCAACGTGGTGGTCCTTAACCACTATGTTACCACTTGGCAAGCAGTAGAATAAAATCTACAGACTGGTAAGTGGTGTACGGCTATAAGTGCTAAACGGTAGCTTAGTGAATCTTGCTGATCGGAAGATCATGGGTTTAATTTTCAGCACCACCAAGCTGCCATTGCTGGGCCCCTGAACAAGGCCCTTAACTGCTTAGTCGGATTAATGAAAGAAAAGTCATTTCTTTGTATCCAGAGCGACTTGCATTTATCTCTGGGTTTATCTAACTGAGAAGTTAAGAGTTCAGGGGTCCAGCAGTGTAGGTACTTCGATTTAAACCCACAATCTGATCAGCAGTCCAATACTAATAACCACTGAGCCATCATTTTTCACACGAGCCCGAACCCCAGCAGCTGTAACGAGATAAATGAAAAGAGATCAATGATTTCAAGGAATCTAAAACCAGTTTTTGGTTTGTTTGCAGCTTGTTATATTTTAAAAAGGAAAAGCGTGTATTTGCCTTGTTTTTAGCTTTTAGTATGCAAGTAAGTGAGCGTCTGGTTTAAATTAGTCGTCTAAAAAGCCTTGATGAAGAGCATGATGACCAGACACTCTTTTTGTGTGTAAATATGCGGTTGTGGTAATCGAACACACATACAGAATCAGATGTGTGTATGTGTGTACCTGCTCAGTACCCAATGTTAGTCTTTCTGCAATCTCTACAATCTGCCTAACTGATTATGGCTCCACCGCAGAACTCGGCGGTTGTGTGTGCAAGCGTACAAGTTTGTGTCCTTGTGTGTGTATGTGTGTGTGTGTGTGTGTGTGTGTGTGTGCGCGCATGTGTGTGGGTGTATGTGTGTGTAGTTTTCTAATCAAATTAAATAGAGCCAAAGCAGCATTTATGTTTGACCCAATGGAGATTTGGAGTGATTTTGCAAATTCTATAAACAAGGATCATATGAGAACATCAGAGAATAAGAGAGAGAGAGAGAGAGGGAGAGAGAGTTAGAGAGAGAGAAACAACGAATAAAAAGAAGAAGGTGTGTGTGTGGGAGAGAGTCAGCAGACTTTTTTTTTCTTTTGGCCAGACTGTGTGTGTGTGTGTGTGTGTGTGTGTGTGTGTGTGTGTGTGTGCCATGGCTTGATAAATGAAGGGAAATGAAAGAGTGTGAGATTTGGGAGTGTTGGGAGAATTCTGTGGTCTGGCAGTTTGCTGGTGTCAGACAGATGCTTTCATTTTTCTCCTTCGTACCGCAAAAATATACATCCACTGAGAGAGCAAGCGCGACAGAGACCGAGACAGAGAGAGAGAGAGACAAAGATAGTCAGAGAGCATTTTAGGTAAAGGAATGCCACAAAACTCCACCCCCTCTCCCCCCTCAATTCCTCTTGGGGTTGTTTCTTTTTATTTGTAAAGTACTTCCTTTTGGTTTCATCTACAGCTTTGACGATCCAGGTTCCTCCAATCGGGCTCTAAGCCATAATTCAATGGAGACTATCTCATTTTAAAGCACTGCATTTGGAAACATCAAAAATGTTGGCTAGCAGTTAGATTTTAGAGGGTTATCAGTAGGAACCAAATCTATCTGAAGTATAGTCATGTATAGCTACCAAAAGGCGGTCATATGCATGGTTCCATAGACAAAGAAAAAAAATATATTTCCAAAGAACACATTCCTGGGTGTATGAAACTTACGAAAAACATGAGTAACCTAAGTTGTTTTATTAACATTTTTTTTTCCTAAAATGTATTTAAATAAAACTTATTTTATGAGATTAAGGGATTTTTAGATGAATAAATAAATGGATGGATGAATAATTAAAGGGATGGAGCGAGGGATGGATAGATTGATTAATAAACTAATTGTTATTTATATAGATAAGTAATTTGATGAATGGATGAATGATGAATTGTGTAATAGATGATGATTGGATAGAAAGATAAACGATCAAATGAGGACAAATGTTTAAATGAGTGCTTCAGGTTGTTAGAGGAATAAAAAGGGGTGCATGAAAATATGAATGGACAGATGGAGCAAGGGAGGCGTGGATGAATGGATAACTGGATGGATGGATAGATGCATACGTCTAGATGAATGGATGAGTGGGTAGAATGATAGAGAAATGAAAAAATGCATTAATGGACAGATGGATGGATGAAAGCCTCATGCACACCCACAGGCAAAATAAACTACTTTTTGTAACTTTGTAAATGGACAAATGTATCATCTTTAAATTGCATCTATAATGAAGTGCCTGGATAAACTGTGTGTGTGTGTGTGTGTGTGTGTCAGTCATTGTTTCCACAAGCTTTAAAAGCAAAACCCACACTAGACATTTTTTTCTTCACAATAACACAACCGAACATGACCACACACACACACACACACACACACACAGGCACATCATCAGACTTGTGTGACACAGTAAGAGTTTATATGTCTGCCATTAAATAGCCCAAAGGAAGCAGATTACACATACACACACACGCGCACTCACACACACACACAAGCACACAAACACGCACACACGTGTAGGTACATAGCTGTGGGCAGGTCATTGAGGATACAGCTTCCTTGAGCCTCACACAATGGCTGCTCTTTTACTGCCCTGAAAACAGAGATTGAAAGTAAGACAGAAAGAGAGACAAAAAGAGAGAGAGAGCGTGAGTAAGAGAGAGAGAGAGAGAAAGAGAGAGAGAGAGTAAGACAGAAAGAGAGTGAGACAGAGAGAGATATCGATTTACATCAACTAGACCGTTAAGCACCCACGGACTGCCCTGCAATTAGTAAATGCCACAACCTAGATACAGTTACATTCCGTTGCACAATCCTATCAACCATGTGTGTTTTCTCTCCTCCTGTTTGTTTTTCTATACATTCTCTTCTCTTCTCTTCTCTTCTCTTCTCTTCTCTTCTCTTCTCTCTCTTCCTCTTCTCTTCTCCCTTCTCTTCTCTTCTCTTCTCTCTCTTCTGCCCATCCATTGTTTTATTTCTCCTTTTCCTGTCTGTCGGTCTGCCGCTTTTTGTGTTAAATATCGATACTGTAAGAAAGTGAAGTAAGGATTGGTAAAAAAAAAACGAGTACAGTAAGAACAGCCTTATCTGCTGCCGCGCTCCTCAAAGCCTCAATGCCGCGCTTATCTCAAAGCCAAAGCTTAGCTTTCCTCACGCTTCCTCTAGCTCACGCTCTCACTTTCTTTGTTTGTTGTCGTCTGTTCCCAGGGATGGCTTGTCGAGGAAGGCGTCTGTCTCCTTCTTTTCACTTTCCCTTCCTGCTTCACTTTATCACCTCTTCTTCCACTCCCACGCTCATGTAATCACTTAGCTTTGAAGAAAGTCTGCTTTAGGACAATTCTCCAGACAGCCAAGGCTGTGAGTGTGTAAGAAAAGTCTTCAGCTATTGTAGTGCCAAATAAAAACCAATTCAGAAAATAGGTATTCTGTATAGTGCAGGAGTCGGTAACCTTGAACACTCAAAGAGCCATTTGGGCCAGTTTCCCACAAACAAATAAACATCGGGAGCCACAAAGGCCTTTTATCATCTAAAACTTAGAAAACACTACATATATCTTTTTACTATTATGCTATGTATATCAAAAAAATCTATATTGTGTTGCATTTATTGAATCACTGCACTACTACAAAGAAAATATCATTTTATGTCTGTACGCAACAAAAGACATTTTAAACTCAGGAACAAAAACGCTGGGATGAATTACACTTTCTCATAAAAATATTAATGTCTATTTGAACCATCTTCGTATTTATTTAATAAAAAGCCTCATTCAAATAATCCACCTGCAGCAAAACAAAAACGAAAAAACAAAATTTAAAGCACACAGTCAGCTGTTAACCTGCATATAAAAAGACTGTCACTGAACTATATAAAATATTTATTTGCAAAATAATAGCCAATTAAAAATATTTTAATAGATAGTTAATGTAATTTGTGCTCCTGTACCTCAGCGTACAGCGTCTCCACATCAGGGCTATAAGAGTCACTTTTATTTTCACACAGAATTGTAAGCTGTCGTTTGTGAGGCATGAGCGATTCTACGTTTTCTGTAGTCGATATTGGAGAAGACCTGCTTACATGCGCATGTAATAAAATGCAATACATTTTCCCCAACACTTCATGTTTCTTCTGCCGGCGGGTGTCGCATATCGGGGCTTGTGATGCACATTTCTATTTTAATGTTTAAAGATGAACATAGGCTTTAAATTCATAATTATTAAAAATGAGCAAACTAAAATACAATAAAGTAAAATAAATACTCATTATTCTGACTATTTTTTCTAGGGGATGTGTAAGATACATAAATATGTCTGTTTAGGGTAATGAAAACTTTTAGAAAAGACATGTAAACAAAGTAAAATATGGAATAAAAAAATAACACGCAAAAAGTCACGTCCCCTTTTGAACGCATGCCGAAGGCAGCGTTAGTGCGGCCAGTTGACTCATTCAAAACAGCTTTTACTGACCAAAAAGTAATGTTAAATCTGTAAACTCGCTTTGTTTGGCTCTTTGCTTGTTTTTCTATTGCTGCAAATGAGTTTTAAACGGCTTCTGAATATACACATGAATAAACTGTATGGCAATAGCAAATGTCATGCAAAGTTTGGATGCTTTAGGAAAAAGTTGAAGGTAGGGCATTCGTATGCTGAGGTTCCACGGTATCTGCAAACACCATCTGCAATTTCTCTCATACACAAACGACCTCCTTTTTCTCCCTGCTAATTCTTTGAGATATCTCAGTTACGGCTCCTGCGGGACGCATATCTGAAAAGAACGCTTTCCTGTCCCAAACGTTCCCAGAGTGCACAGCGGCTGCGCTAGTTAACAAGGGAGCCATGAAACCCAGAGCAGGAGAGAGAGAGACAGACAGAATAGAGACAGAACTGTTATAAATGAGATCTCAGAGGACCCGTAGGATCAGCCCTGATTGCAGAAGCAGATAATCCAAGCTCTAAAGACACGTCCTCTTATTAAGTAACAGTGCAGTTTGCAAATTCAATATATTTTTCTTAGGACCGAGACGTCCTTTCACATTTTTTACATAGTTCCACTCACCCCAGTGGAACTATAGTGAAACTTAACGTAGGTGTCCCAGCCTCCGCTGCCGACATCTGCACAGTCTCACACGCAGAGAAGGAACACTGAAACAAATTTCAACCACAGAAAACAACGCAGAGAGAAAGAGAGCGAGGGGGAGCAGACAAAGGCAAGAAGGAAGGACAGGAAGGAGAGATAATTACAGGAAAGGGTGATTATTAGTCTGTCACTCTGCCTCCAGATAGATAAGTGAAATCGGATGGAGAGACACTGAGTGTGAAAATAACAGCGATTGCAAGAGAGAGAGAGAGAGAGAGAGAGAGAGAGAGATGAGGTAAAAGAAAGGGGAACTCTTTCCAGTGGCGTGAGTTATAAAAGTTGTATTCTTAATTCTTATCTTTTTCTTCTTTTACCCTTGGTAACAAATTGAAAACCCCGGCCATCTTTTTCCATTCTAATTTTTAGCATTTGCCAGACACCCTTATTCAGAGCAACTTAAATTTATTTCATTTGTACAACTGAGCAGTTGGGGGTTAAAGGCCTTGCTCAGGGGCAGCGAACTTGCTGGTGCCAAGAAATAAACCCACAATCTACCAGTTAGCAGTCCAACACCTTAACCACTGAGCTAGCACTTTTCGGAATAGTGGGGTTTATTAAGCATTAACACATTGTGTCAAATAGTAAAGTGTGAAACAACCTGTTGTTGATCACTTGATAGAAACAGTCACACAATCGGAAACTCTACAGGGTTTCAGCTGTACATATTAGGTGAAAACCGGGACACTCATTATAAAGAGCTCTCGAGTGTCAGGTGGCAAAACACTGAGTGTCAGAGAAAAGCACACGGTAGCAAAAGGGAAAACATTTAAATAAAGAATGGATCTAAATAAAGATCTGTTCAAATATATCAATAACATAAAAGAGGCACAAAAGAGATCATAAAGCTGTAGAAGATTAAAAAATGTGGGACAGGCTGCTATAATAAAAAGTAATCACAAGTGTATTAAACTCTTTCTCTCAATGCAAATACATAAATAAGAACAGATTAAGTCATAGTTTGGAAATGTACAGTGTGAAACGCCACATAATAAAGAGCTATAATGTCAAGCAATAAACCAGGGGAATCTCTTTATTCTCTCACCTGGCAACCACAAAGTGCAGGCAGGGCTGTATGTGGAAGAGGATAGATGGCACTTTTTTATAAGAACAAAAGACATAAGGATGTGAAATGTCAAATAAAGTAGCATGAGCAGTGAAAAGGCAGTTGATTTAATCCATCGTGCCGGAGTCACACGTCACATCCTGGAGTATTTAAGAAAAAAAGAGAAAAAAACCTAGAAAGAAAAAAAGTGTGCAGCTGTGTTATGTCTGTGCTGATTGTATATTTTTTTACCGTGCACTCTGATTGGTCAGCTGATATTGGAAGGAAGGGCATTACAGGTTCTCGGATTCAAATTCTATGATGCTGAGAGCAAAGGATAGGGGATGTGAAGAGAGGACAAGAGGGTGATACAAAACCACACAAGATGTGTATGTGTGTGTGTGAGAGAGAGAGAGAGAGAGAGAGAGAGAGTGAGCATGAGGGAGACTAACTCAAATAGACACACTAATTGTAATTGCGTAAATTGCTCTTGTTGGAACTCTGAAATAGTTTCCTGTGTAATGTCTTGTTCTTGATGAATGACGAATATATATCAGAAATGCTTTCTGCGCTTTTTCCCTCCCTCACGTGGCCTTGGCCACACTTTATGCACTGAGGATCGGAAACTGACTTTTCCACACATTTGTAATTGCAAAGAAAACATGACAATCCTTTTTTTTAAATTCACCCTTAAACCCTAATATTTTTTTATTCCTGTACTCCAGAATTCCCTGTCATCCAAAATAAATGCCCCGTAGTATATGAAGTAAATGCTATGACGTATGTGTTTCTAACACCTCTCTCTCTTACACACACATACACACACACACACACACACACAAACCATTCTGTATGCCATTCTTGCAAGGATGAGCTCTCGGGTTCAGTCGAGGTCGGACCGATTCCCGACGAGACGAGTGATGGACGGCACCTGCCTTCCAGCTGTGCTCAGACAGAGACAACAGTGTATTTTCTGAAGGGGGGGGGGTTTAACCTCTTTACAGCCATGCCAGATGTTTTTCCCGCTCTTTTTCTGTTTGCAATTGTATATCCGGTACCGCCTCTTAATAGATGCTGGGAAAAATATGGTTTTTTTTGTATAACGTTCTTGTTCTTTTTGTAAACACTGCTGTCCTTTACCTATATATACACTCCTTACTCTCTCTCTCCCTCTCTCTCTCTTTCGCGCTCTCGTCTTCCACGTCTAACGTTTTTTCCACATAAAGCTGTTTTTCATAAACTCTAGCCTGGAATAGGAGTCCCTGAGGCGAGCACTGAAACACAAGCTCTCTCTTTCTCTCTCTCTCTCTCTCTCTCTCTCTCTCTTTCTCTCTTACTCTCTCTCTCTCTTTCGTTGTGTGTGTGTGTGTGTGTGTGTGTAACAGTAGAATTTTCTGAATTGCTGCCAAACAGATGCAGTCCTTTGGAGTTCCACCAAAGAAGCTTTCATGCCTTTCTTTCTTTATCTTTGTGTCTCTCTCTTTTTCTCACTCTCTCCTTTTCTCTCTCTGTCTCTTTATCTATCTCTCTCTTTTCATTAAGGAACAGAAGTGTCCTGATCCACTACTTTTTCTCCTGGTCTGTATGTTGTCTAATGTCTGTGTGGTGTTTGAAACATGACAAAAACTATGCGAGTTCATGGTCCTATACATTTAGACATTATCTTAATGTATATTAATACATTTCCACTCTCTTCTCTCTCTCTCTCTCTCTCTCTCTCTCTCGTCCTCTCTCTCTCCTCTCTCTCTCTCTCTCTCTCTCTCCATACATCTGTGCTTGCAAGGTTTGGCTCAGCACCTCTGGAGAGCACATGTGACCACATGATTAGTTCTGTATATTGTGCTTTTTTATTGTGTTTGACAAGTCGACTAATATTTATCTTGCGCTTTCTTTCTCCATCTTCAAACCCCTCAGTGATTATTTGGAACAAGTTAGTTGGACTCTCGTTTAATTCAGAACAGCTTGTCCTGATCGGCGGTGGTATCCCACACTGCACTGCTTCGTGCCACCGCCGCTATTTGCAGAGTATACATAGTCGATTTTTCGCTCAGAATCATGTGACAGCCACCCGGGAACACATTATCATATATAACATTACACACCTCTATTCAACCCCGAGGTCATCTGTATCACATACACAATAAACAGTGTGCTACGTGTGTATGTGTGTGTGTGTGTGCTTTCCTTTCACTAATTAGACACTGGAAACTAAAACAATACCTGTAAAAGTCAGAGTGGGTTCCCCAGATTAGATCATTTCCTGCCCTGACACATGGGTTAACAGTAAACACTAATGGCAGCTGAATCTGCCGGTGTAGGTATTTTCCACACTTCAGCGCTCTTATATTTTTGTACCCCGGATGTTCAAACTCGTCGGGATCGAAACTCCAGTGTGAAATTCCATCATTACACAGAAGTGTATTAAAGTCCAAAGAAACATGGATATAAATACACAACAAACTGTAGGAAAATCATATCTGCTGTGTTGACCTCACACTTCCCACAGACATTATGAAAAAGCGGTTTTGACGTATGTGTGTGTTTGTGTGTGTGTGTGTAATTCATAAACTTTGGATTGTTAATTAATTTGTGGTATTCATTCATTAAGGAAAAAACTTACTAAACCTATAATTTTAATTTTTTGCTCAAATGTTTACAAACTGCAAAGTGTGTGTTTGTGTGTGTCTGTGTGTGTGTGTGTGTGTGTGTGTGTGTGTGTGATTTCCCCCGCTGCACAAAACACACTAAGCTATTGTGCTGCGTCTCTAACACATCCTGCCTCAGTCATGGGGTAATCTAAGGACAAACACACACACACACACACAACACATACACACACAAACCAGTATCACTTTTTAAGTATTTAATATACCTCTTGAAGTGGTAGGTTTAGGTGTTGGACTGCTGATTGGAGGATGGGTTTAATTCCCAGCACCACCAAGCTGCCACTGCTGGACCCCTAAACCCTCATCTGCTGAGTTGTATTAAAAAGATGAATGTATGTTGCTCTTTTATATGATATTTATCTATTAATCATCAGCAACAATAACAATGTAAGAAAAATCTTCTCTTAGAATCTCATATTCTGAGAATATTTTTGTCTGATTGTTTGGGAATACCAGCGTGCATTTATAAATATCAAAATGTTCAAAAATATGAGTTCTCTAGAAAATGGCTTCTTCCAAATTCAGAAGCTTCAACTTTATTTAACCTGTTATTATACATTTATAAAGCATTATGAGATAAAGTGAGTAAAAATGAACATGGAGAAGCCCCACAATCATCAATACAGGGTTCCGACCCTTCTTGAATTTCAGACATATGGATTCAAGGCCTGGAAAAGACTAGAAAACAAAAATAGGTCCTTGAATGTGCTTAAAATGAACTTTAAATACATTTTGTTTCTGGTGCTGAATTTAAAAAATGTCCTAGATGTTCTGTCTAAGGCAGAATAAAACAGAATTATAGATTAGTGGTGGAGATGGGGGTAGGTGGGGGTAGTCCTGCATGGGACAGTTTTATTAAGCCCATAATTTTCGCACATTGTCGCATGTAAGTGTTCTCTGTTTACTTATATTTTTGATCTCGTGATCAATCGCACTCTGTGTAAAGGAAGCACAATTTACAATCATGTAAGGGCTTAAAATGCTGCATAAATCACGTTGGACTGAACTGCTTGTATTGCAACATTTTGCATTCTGCGTATGCTAAAACTGTGTTAGAAGGGAACTTTTGTAAAGGGGGACCGGTGGTAAGAAGCCTTTGAGCTATTTTTATGATCAGTATACATGACAGTAAATTTAAAATAAGTATTTTAGCTTTGTTTTACCGATGAGGTTTAGAAGCGTAGCGCACGTTTTCCAACTTTAAAAAAAAAAATCAAACCACAGTGGGTCGGCGCTAGACCAATAAAGCAAATCACAATCAAGATTTATAACGGTGCAATGTGAATGAGATATAAAAAGTCTCAGAGCAAATGCATAACTGCCCTCTTTGAGTCATAGTCATACCAGCCAATTGAGAGAGCACAGCTTCGTGCGGATAATCAGCATGTTGGCCATGTGTGTGTAACGCCCACCATTAGAAAATGGTGTGTGTTGCTAAAACGTCGTCTGAAAGTACTGCTAATGACATTCAGTCTAGAAGCAGGCAACAAAGAACAAAGTACAATTTCAGAATTGTTTGCGGCTGTTACAGCATGTAAAAAGACGTATCTTAGTTTTCACTCTGCACTGTATTAGTGATGACTTCGAGCTAAAGACTCGTGCAGAACTACTGATAGCTGGACTACCTACCTTATTTCAAAAAGAGCTTGTTTACAGAAGAAAATGTCATTTTTTTTTTTTTTTTTTTTAGTTTTTGTGGTTTGCACTAGAAGAAATATATATATATATAATTAATAAATGATGAAATAATTTAATATCTTTTTTTTTTTAACCAAAAAACATTTACGCAGCACTGACTGCATAATAGCAGTAATAGTAAAAAGGGCACAGTGCATCTGCTGAACTACAAGGAATTAAGGAATCTATAAAGCGTGTGTTGCACAGTATTAAGAAGACTGAATCACAAATCGCAATATCTGTAAAAAAAAAAACGTAATTTAATCAAATTAACCAAAGTAGTGATGAAATTATTCTGCAGTATGCACATTTTATTGATAATGTTGTGCAGAAAAAAACATTCTGCTTTTGTCTGATGTCGACCCACCTTGCAATTAGTAGATACATAGCTATATGTCCCCATAGAAACGGGATTTCAGAAATGTGACATCATCTGCTGTCCGTCACTAAAAACCTGGGTAGGAAATTTGTAAAGCAGTGCCTCCCAAGCCTTTTCTGCCAAGCCATCTTTTGCACTATAAAAAACCTACATGCTGAACACTCATATTTTGTCAGTTTTTCTCTTCCAAACGTTCAGTGGATCCCTATAAAAATCTGCTGGCTTACATTTATTTAATTTCTACAACTAAGAAATCAGGAGTTAAGGACCTTGCTTAGGGGCCCAGCAATGTTAACTTGGTTGAACTGGGAACCAAACCCACAACCTTCTGCTTGGCAGAAGGTCATCTCGAGGTCCTCCGGCGATTACCTACATTGTTCAATTTATTTGGCACAATTTAATAGTCTTATAAATGTTAAAATGCTTTATTCACTAACAACATACAGAGGAGATTCTATAAATTCCTTGAATCTGGTGTTCATGGAAAAGTATTTATGAAAGTGTTTGGTTTGGAAAATCTATCATAGTAAATAATGTTATAATTGTAAATAATAATAGGAAGAATAACAATAATTATAATTCATCTTCATAGACGCTGCACTCAAGGAATTTAATTAAAACTTTTGTAAGTAATTTCATTTAAACCTTGACTTGATTTTCACAAAAAGTTTGTCTTGTATCATTTTGTATTTGATGTTAATTGTTTATTAACATTTTGGAATTTTTCTACAATCACCCACCCCAACTGCTTTTGTCTTATTATTATTAAAAAAAATACTAAGCTATGCAATTCTGTCATCTTCGTTTAGCTGGTTTTCCACACAGAAATGCAAGGCCACATATTTCAGGCCGTCATTTTGGTGTTTTATTTGCTATTAACCGAATGAGATTTCAGAGAGAGTGATAGAGGGGGGGGGTAGAGAGAGAGAGAGAGAGAGAGAGAGAGAGAGAGAGAGGAGTTATTACCTATTCCATTCAGCCAACCTCCGACTTTCCCACACCGTGTGTCCTGTTGCTCAGTCTGGAAGCGGCTGCAGGAACCACGGTGGTGTGAGGTTAGTGTAGAGGGGGGATTTTTATCAGTTAAGGGTTAGAATGTGTGTGTGTTGATGAAAACCTGGATGTGTGTGTGTGTGTGTGTGTGTGTGTGTGTGTGTGTGTGTGTGTGTGTGTGTGTGTTTAACAGACAGACTTTAAATTTCGGATGTGTTTTAGTAAGCTTAATTCTAATTAATGTTTTGTGCAAAATAATTTTTTCCCTCCAAACACCAAATTAATAAGGGATCCATCTGACAGAGCTGTACGAGAAGTCAGCCGAGTGCTTTAAATGGGAGGTAGTATTTGTGTGTGTGTGTGTGTGTGTGTGTGTGTAAAATGGGATTGAGCCCAGGGAGTCCCTGGAGACTCTGCATGGCTGTCCTACCAAAAGCTTCAAGGCACAAACTTACTTCAGCAAGCTGCTCTCTCTCTTTAGCGCTCTCTCTCCCTCTTTCTCTCCCTCTCTCTCTCTCTCTCACACACACACACACACACGCACATTTGCACACACTTTTTCCCTCCAGCCATCAGTCCATTTTAATTATGGATAAATGTTCTGTTGCTGGACTCTAACGAACATGCATAACAGTCAGAGCTCCGTGATTGAGCCTAACGTCACATCTGAGTTCTGAAAATAGATCTTCGGCTGTGCAGAGCTTAACGCTAAAACCAGAAATGACTCATACTAATTAAAAACACTAAAAACATGGACGGAATTAACGGGAGAGAGAGAAAGAGAGAGTCCCAATACATTACTATCTCTCACTCTCTTTCTCTCTCTCTCTTTCTTCTGGCTGAGGTAGGCAGGCACACAGATGGGTGACAGGCTGGGCACAGGCCACTCACACTACACCTGCTCCCGATCGCACTCTCTCGTACACATATAAACATGCAGGTGCTCTCACACACATTTTGACTCTCACATGCACACCTATGCAAATTCTTAAAATGTTACTATAAACACAACCCTAGTTCATTATGTTATCGCCATGCCTTGTTCATTACAAACACACCTTCTTCATTAAGACTGACCCACATATAAATAGGACACGCCTCTTTCATTAGGAGCGGGTTTTCTTCATTGAGAGTTCACTTCCTTCATTAAGGACACATCTTTATTAAGAACATGCCTTCTCCATTAAGGACACGCCTCCTTCATCAAGACTAACCCACATATAGTTAGGACACGCCTCCTTTAATATGGACACACCTTGTTCTTTAAGACTGACCCACATATAGTTAGGACACGCCTACTTCAATAATGAAAAACGCCTTCTTCATTAAGACTGACCCACATATAGTTAGGACACACCTCCTTCAATAAGGACACACCTTCTTCATTAAGACTGACCCACATATAGTTAGGACACACCTCCTTCAATAAGGACACACCTTCTTCATTAAGACTGACCCACATATAGTTAGGACACACCTCCTTCAATAAGGACACACCTTCTTCATTAAGACTGACCCCATATAGTTTTAGGACAACACCTCCTTCAATAAGGACACACCTTCTTCATTAAGACTGACCCACATATAGTTAGGACACACCTCCTTCAATAAGGACACACCTTCTTCATTAAGACTGACCCACATATAGTTAGGGCACGCCTCCTTTATTGAGGACTCGCCTTCTTCGTTAACACAGACCCACATATAGTTAGGACATGCCTCCTTTACTAAGGACATGCCTTCTTTAACATAGAGCCACATATAGTAAGGACACACCCCCTTTATTAAGGACACGCCTTGTCTTTAACACAGACCCACATATAGTTTGGACACCTCCTTCATCAAGGACACGCCTTCTTTATTTAGACTGACCCACATATATTTAGGACACTCCTCCCACATATAGTAAGGACATGTCTACTTCCTTATAGACTTCTTTATTATTTTTAGACTATATTATTATTATTTTTTATTATATTTATTCTTTCATCAGGGACACTTTTCAAACTGACAAACATATAGTGGGGTCATGTTTTTTTTTATTAAGGACATGCCTCCTTTATTAAGAACCCGCCTCCTTACTTAAGACTGACCCACATATAGTTAGGACATGCCTTTTTCATTAAGAGCAATGCCTTCTCCATTAAGGACACGCCTTCTTCATTAAGGACACACACCCTTCTGATTTAAGAAGTCTTAACTTTGCTGAAGGCGTGTGGGGGTGTGTGTGTGAGACCCAAGCCACAGTTGGTCCAAAGACTTGCCACTGATACAGACAGATGTGGGTGGGATAAAGAGTAATAATCTGCCCCCTTCTGGCCAAAGTATGTAACTGCACCAGCAGTAAAGCTCCACTCACCTTCAACTGCAATCGCATTCATTCATCTCACAAAAGTTAATAAAGTTTATGTTAACCATCCTAATCAAAAGTTAGCAAAATAGACGTTTTCTGTAACAGTAGCCATGATGATTGAACTTTAATATCATAAAGTACCAGCAGCAGGGCCATGCACAGACATTTGTGCCTAGATTGGTGCTTGTTACCACTAATTTTACAGTTGCTTAAATATTCAGTCAAAAGAGTAGACGGCATACGCTCTAATAATTTTAGATTTTATGGTAAAGGTTTTATTAAAACATTTAAAACATTAAAAATGACACATTACTGTTAATTACAGAAACAATTTCCTGTTCAGCATTTTGACATTTACCTGTACCCTTTACAGCAAAACTTTTCTATTTCCTGTATCCTAAAAGATCTTAATAAGTGTGTGTTATATACTATTAACCAGCTTTTATATTAACTTTTTGAACTGTTTCTAGGTCTTAATATGGTTTGAATTAAATATAATAAATGTAATGTTTTATACTTCTAGTATCAATTAAGGCAAGAAAACAAAAAACAAGACTGACAATACTTAAATTGTGACAAACTGCTAAAGATTCTATTTGCTGATTTACCTGCTTCCATGCTGGAGCTTTAAATTATTGTTTACAATGTTGAGAGGGGCACGTCAGCTAACGAGGGCAGAAGAGCAGTGACTCCAACTACCGGGGCGCCCAACTATGCATGGCCCTAACCAGTAGTATAAAAGTTGCATACACTTCGCTTATAGTTAGCCCCTTCTACATTTAAATTACTAATTAGCATTAATTAGTGCTAGGTGAAGTCTTTTTGTGAATCACGTTAACAACACACACATAAACACATGCACACACACATACCCAAAGATTTTTACCACCTTTTTAGCTTGTTATCACTGTCCCAGCCTGAGCAATTTATTTCAGACAGTGCCACTTTTATGAGAGGACAAAACAGCGTCATTCTCCACAAGTGACCCGGACGTTAACTGCTTTAGCTGCTGGTTGTGTGCACAAGCGCCGCAGCAGAGGTAACTGGAGATAAAACTAGATTTGAGGTTTTTACTGATTTTTGTTGAATGATGTCTTTTTTTGGAGTTTGCTTATTGGTCTATGTTTATATAAATATCCTTCTTTTTGCGAGTGTAAATGTGTGGATGCGAGCGCGTGCTGTCAGCTAGTAGGAATGCATCTGCACCGCCAATGCTAAAATGGCTGCCAAACACTAACATGGCTGCCAGTTTTCTGGAGGGTGAGAGAGAGAGGAAGAGAGGGAGAGAGTGAGAGAGAGAGAGAGAGAGAAAGAAAGAGAGAGAGAGAGAGATGTTCTTACCCATTCTCACTTGATTTTCTTGTGCTTGAGGTACTTACTATTTATTTTTATTTGTGTCTCTCTTATAATCTCCACCACACTGTATCAAATCATGTTGGCATGACCCACTATATTCTCTTTTTAATGTGGGCAAGCGATACACACACACACACAAACACACACACACAGGTTCCTATCTTTATATTGAAATATCTCTGGATTTTTTTCTCTTCTAGAATCAGGACAATCAGACGGTTCCAGCCAGCAGGCCGACTCAGACATTAAACCCCCACCGAATGGTAAGAGCCCAGCTACGCATCAACACGCAGACTTTATAAGGCGGTATAACACACCCCTTTACCTGTTGGTTTAATAATGACACCTCTAACACAAATGCATAGGAACCAAATACTTCTAAAACACGGCAGGGCAAAGCTTCTGTTGATGCAAAGTGCTTTACAATGTAAAAAGGAGTAAGAAAAATAAAGTAAGAATTAAAAACAATTCAAATGTAAATACATAAAACACAATTCAACACTAATTTAACTATTCGAAGTGCACACACAACATCAAATCTTTAAGCTGGATGTAAAAGCATCCAATGATGGAGAAACTCTGATGTTCAAAGAACACTAGTTCCAGAGCTTTAAAGCAGCTGAGAAAGCTTAACCACCTTTTGTTTTACAACGAGAACGAGTAACAGATAAGAGTACCTCATCCAAAGATATTGATTACCTACAGGCTAAAAATAACCTGATAAGATCACAAATATAATCAGTGGCAGAATTATGCTTTATATATACAAAAGAAGGCTCTTACAGTCAGCTGTAAATTTGATAGGGAGTCAGTGCAATGAGGCAGGAACAGGGGAGATATGATCCCTTTCTTAGTTCCTGTTAACAATCTGCCTGCCGCATTTCGAACCATCAGTATTGTGTCGTCTTTATTGTGTGCTCTTTACCTTACGTATGTTTTCCTTTAGTCAGTAGACTGCAATATAAGATCACACACACACACCGATCCCATACTTTGCTATTCTCCAGTTTTTACTCTCTGCACAAATAATTAACATTTTTCAAAAAGAGAATTTTTAAATGCAGTGGAGTTTAAATAGACTGTAGGAATGCTCAGATTCTCTTTCATCGATAATCAGGAAAATACACAATCAATTATTGATTCAGTCATTACTTTTAAACTGTTGTTTTCACCGATTTCACCTTGGAACCTTTATGCAGTCCCTTTAACATCATGCAGACTCTTTCCACTAAAGCTTATATTTTACAGCAGCTACGGCATTTGTTTCAGCAAAAAGAAATTCGATTTAAAACTTTGCTGATTTTTCAAAGTGGCATACTGTAAAACAATTTTTGTTGGGCAATGGGAAACACTTAACATGAAATTTATCGGGGAATAAAACGTTTCATTTTTTTCACTAATCTAAAAAAATGGTGGGAATTATCAGTTGAAAAAATTATTGATGACCAATCTAATATTTAACAATCAATCAGCGATAATCAAATAATCATAAGCCCATCCCTAATGAATAACAGTGATGTCACAGATCTTAAGTGATTGTAGCTCAGTAAATTGTTTATTAAAGTTGTTTAAATGGCTTATTTATCACAAATTAACTACTTACATATGGCAAGTTTTACTATAATGTGACATTAAGCCCTTAAACTCCACCACAAAAGTTTGCTTGGCTTGTGGAAATTGGGCAGGTTTAGTTTATCAATTGACATCTGCTCATATCGCAAAACAAAAACTTTCCCAGGGAAAGACTGCAGTGTCACATGTAAGATCCTTCGACGCAGAGCATTCATTTCCTTTTTTTTCCTACCTTTTTAAAGCTTGTGGTTATAAGTGATTATAGCATCTGTCTTACATTATTCACAGGACATTTAAGCTTCCAGGACTGCTTCGTCACATCGGGGGTTTGGAATGCAGCCGAGCTCGTACGAGTTTCACAGAGTGAGTGAACATGCGCTCGTGTTCTTTATTTAAATACACCTGTCAGTAGCATCATTTCCTGTCACCCAAAGAGCTTCTCGCTCTCCTGGGTCACATATCCTTCAAAAAAATCCACTGAAGATTTTCCGGCATTTGCCAGACATCCTTATCCAGAGTGAATTAAATTTATTTATTTTTTTAAATCACCCTGGGCAGCTGAGTGTTAAGGGCCTTGCTCAGGGGCCCAGCAGTGGCAGCTTGGTAGTGCTGAGAATTAAACCCCGGATCATCTGATCAGCAGACCAAAACCTTAAACACTGAGATCCAACTTTTGTATAAATAAAAAACCACATTTATATAAATACAAAGGGTTATCAAAACAGTTTAAGACATGCCACAGTTGCAGCCTTGCATGCAGCCACATTTGAACTTGAACAAAGACATTTTATTTAATTAAAATAACTTTTTTTTTAATGGGCAGCCTACATAACAACATTTCTGTAGAATTTATTGATGTTTTATTAAGGGTTATATAAAGTTTGTGTGTCTGAGTTAGCAAATTTCGAAAATGAATCTGACCTCTGAATCTGAATCCTGTGTGTGTTTGTGTGTGATTGTGTGTGTGTTTGTGTGTGTGTGTGTGTGTGTTGTGTTCCTGTATCTTAGACATACTGCAAGTCTGTAATTGGATCAATTAGTTTACAGAAATTGTAATAGTGTAAATAAGACAGAACATCAATCAAAAACATTTTCAAAACACAACTAGCAATCAGATAAAATATTCAAATTACACTATACATACTATATATATATATATATATATATATATATATATATATAT
Organism: Bagarius yarrelli; assembly: GCA_005784505.1. NCBI lineage: Eukaryota > Metazoa > Chordata > Actinopteri > Siluriformes > Sisoridae > Bagarius > Bagarius yarrelli. The sequence goes on along the minus strand of VCAZ01000004.1, from coordinate 10,492,385 downwards.
ATATATATATATATATATATATATATATATATATATACTCAATTTGGTTCTAAACTAAGTGTCTCAAATCTGTCTCAATTTTGTTTTCTCTCTCTCTCTCTCTCTCTTTTTCTCTCTCTCTTTCTCTCTGTCTCTTTCTTTGACTTTCTCTTTCTCTCTTTCTCTCATTTATCCTAATGTCTTAGCTCCTGTTGCCTCAGCCTCGGGTCCTAACTTTTCATTGGCCGAACTGGAAAACCCTGGCTACTACAACATCAACCAAGTAGCACTGGGACGACGCTCACTGACATCACCACCCTCTACTAGGTAAGCTAACACAATTACCACACACGCCCGAACACACGCTCACATTGTGTGAGGTGTACTGTTTTGTAAGTGCTGAAAGTTTCTTCCTTTCTCCATCACTGTCACCATGTCTTTACTCTCTTCCTGTCCTTTCTCTCTTGCTCTTTCTGTTTGGCTGCTTCTCAAGGGCTGAGGTGGAACTGTACGCCAGTCTTCCTCGGAGGTAGCCTTTATGTCTTTTTTTCTTGTGTATGTCTGTAAATTTGTGTATTTGTATGTGGGTGTGAATGTTTGTTACAGGGTGTGTTATAAAGTGTATTTATTTGTTTATAAAACTCTCTTTCTCACTCTCTCTCTTTTTGTGCTTCTAGCTCCACTAAACGCAAGTCTATAGATGACAGTGAGATGGACAGCCCAGTGGACGATGTGTTCTATCCCACACGCTCCCCCGCTGGAACCAGCTCACAGTCCAGTGGCTGGCCCAATGATGTGGATGCAGGTACACACACACACACACACCCAAAAATTATTTAAATAAAATACATCAGAGAAAATTAAAATTACATTTTTCACGCATTTATTTTTAGTCTTAAACACTAAGTATTGCAATGTCGAGCCCTGGTTAAGCTCTTGCTCAGGTGTCCAGCAGTGGTTATGCTGAGAACTAAACCTATAATCCTCTGATCAGCAGTCCAATCAGAATTACAGTTATTTTTCTATTAAACCTGGTCACTATTACATTATGATTATGCAGAGCTGCTCCCCATGTAGGAGTCGTTACTATGGAAACAACATCCTATTAGAATGAATGTGTTGACATAAACAGCATGAAAGACTGTTATATAAAATGAATTCACACCTTCTTACCAATTGGATTTGAGAATTTAAGCACACAGCGTGGTTATAAATATCTGTGAGGATCCTGTGTAAACATTCTACAACTATATAAACTGGCATATTTTACCAACTTCGCTGAGGTTTCCTGCAAAGTTTTGAGTAAACATGGTGTGTTGGGTGTTTTTATACAAGGGACTGTGTGTGTGTGCGTGTGTGTGTGTGTGTGTGTGTGCGTGTGTTTCTCTGTCTTTCTTCTATCCTCTTATTGTCTGTTGCTGCTTGGGTTGGTTAACGACGTCCTTCTCTGCTTGCAGTGCAGCACCACTTGGCCAGCGTTCAGGAGCGGAAGATAAAACATGAAAATGATGGTGTGCAGTTCCCATACCACGGTTAGAAAACACACACACACACACACAAACACACACACACACACACACATTAACAGGTGCACCTTCAGGTGTCTGTGCCAGGAGCATGCGTACACACTCCCTCATACACACACTCAGTCTGGCTTCTGGTTCCAGATGGTGCTGCCATGTGTCTTCATAAGACATCTGTTCCTCTATGTGTGTGTGTGTGTGTGTGTGTGTGTGTGTGTGTGTGTGTGTGTGTGTTATAATCAAACGGCAGTGTTCTGTATTGCAAAGGTTAAAAAATGTTTAAGGAAATAGCTCTAGAAATATATAGACATATAGTATTTGTGTGTGTGTGTGTGTGTGAGATTAGTTTTGTATTTTTTCTCCTAATAGCAGGCACCCTCTGGGCTGTTTCACAATATTTATGGATAAAGGACAAAATTCTTCTTTACACACTCCCACCTGCTCCAGACTTAACACACATTTCCACACACCCACACACACATGTCTAAAAAGCACACTTACACACATACAGACAACTAAATTGGATTTGAGAAAGAACATTTTGACGTTTTGCGCTTCATAACCAGGATTTGATTACCACCATTGTGTGTGTGAGTATGTGTGTGTGTGTGTGTGTGTGTGTGTGTGTGTGTGTGTGTGTGTGTGCAGTCTTGATATTCTGCCACTAAATCGCTTGTCCTCCTGTCACTTGCTCCCACATTTTCTCACCTCGCTATGTTATTTTCATCCGCCTCCCCCCACATACACACACACACGTATATAATCCATCCCCTCATCATTTTCTCATCTATCCATCATTCTCGGCTGGGTGATGTGTAGGAGCAGCTGTTCAACTGTCTGTTAACGTAGTCCAGGAATAACCAGGACGTGTTGCCCAGCGAATTGCGTTCCAGCATTTTTTATCTATGTATTTTTCAAACGATGATAAGAATAAATCCTGACACCTGACAGACACCACTTAGGAAATTATGTAACGATTATGACAGTTTCCTTCAAGTCATAATCAGACATTATTATTATTATTATTATTATTATTATTATTTATTATTATTATTAAACCAATTCAGGTTTATATAATATATATATATTGGAAAATGTTTTTTTTTTACTTTATGATTAATTTAAAAATAAGTTTTTTGTAATTGTAATAAATATAGAATAAATATTTTAAAAATACTATAAACATAAACATTTTTGTTTACTTAACATAAATTAAAAATATAATATAAAAAAATAAAAAAAAGGATACTTTATATAAATACACATTATATTTATTATAAAAAAAATAAATAATGATATTTATTTTCTTTTTATTTAAAAGCCAAATTAAATATCATCAACAGTCCAATATCTAGCATTTTTTGTGTGCCAGATGTACTTACTTGACCTAACAGTATATCTTTATTGTAAAGGAAAATTCAGTAAAGCTTCAAGAACCAGTTGAGATTTCCTCACAGTGTTTGTAGCAATATTGTCATTTAGTTGTCTGTAAGGTGCTTTATGATCTCAGTCTTAAAGATTAACTAGAGTTATAGATAAAAGTGTAGGTGACTGGTATAAAAAATAGAGAGAAAGAGAGAGAGAGCGGTAATTGCCATGGCGTAGCTTATTGTTGTTGATTGCTTGTTGTTGTTGTTGTTGATTATGTGGTCTCTGGCAGGGCTGTCCTCTCCCGGGTCTCTAAAGAAGCCGTCGGGGAAATTCGATTTCGGCGCCCTGTCGGCTCAGACGAGGTCCCCCCGCATGGCCTTCACACACCACCCACTGCCCATGCTGGCAGGAGTGAGACCAGGTGAGACACGCAAAAAAACCAAAAAAAAAAACCAATTGACCTGGTTGTTCATAGTGCTAGAGAGAGAGAATACCGAAGGCTTGTTTTTAAAGAGACCCGGGGTTTCAACTCGAAATCTCTACATATTAAAACAACTAGTAGGAGCTCTCGGTCAGAACACATCACCATCATTATCCAGCCATCCATCTCCCTCGCTTCTTTTTCTCATCACGGCTCTCATGTGTTCACTCCTGCTTTTTTTCGTTTCTGCTCCCTCCATCACTCACGCCGTTGTTTTTCACTGCAGTTTCACTCGCCAAGACGTTATTGCTTTCAGGGCTTGAGTCATAGCGTAAAGTCTTAACATGCCTGTTCTTTATTTCCCACTGCATCAGACTGTTAGGCTGGAGCATCTGGTTTATATTTGGTCATAAAACACACTTTTTATGCAGTAGCGAGCCTCTCTCTTTCTCTCTCTCTTATTCTCTCTTTCTCTTACATTCTCTCTCTCTCTCTCTCTCTCTCTCTCGCTCAATCTCTGCCTCTCTGTACCGGCCACTATTTTATTTGATGCCAGCGTTTTTCTTGTTTCATGGAATTCAAGTGCGGTATCATATGCCAAGCTCATTTCATTTTTCATGTTTTGATTTATAACTCTCTGATGACTCATGTTGGAAGATTATTTGTGGTCTGTTGTACCAAAGGAGAAAAAAATGGAGCGGGGCAGAAAGAGAGAAAGACAGAGTAGTGTTCCTAAAATGTCCCAATGCGTAACCAATGTGCGACCTGAAGTCCCTTCTAAAACCCACCGTTTTGCTTTCTCAGTTTTTATAATTAGCCGCCAATAAGCTGTCATTCAGGCTGCGAGTAAGGATAAAAAACAGACTGGCATCCAGACGAGGAGGAAGAGGAGGAAATGTACTCTTATCTTCTCCTTCTGTGCTGGCAAAGTCAAAGCTGCTCCAATCGGTGTGATAATCCCATTAATAAAGTAACCATGCACACAAGCATTCTCTCAGAGGGATGAGCAGATGAATTCACTCATTCTGACCCAGAAGAAAGAAAAAGTCATGAGGATTCAGAGCTGATTGTTGTAAATGGATTAAAAAGTTTGTGTGAACGTTTATTTTGTACCATATAAATTTTCCTCATACTAAATAAACTGTAAAAAAAGTGGAAACAGGACAGAGAAACATGGGGGGGGGGGGTTGTGTATTCGAATAAGTTAGTAAGTCAGAAATACTGGGTGGCTAAAATGTTTATGATCTGTATGTGTGTGTGTGTGTGTGTGTGAGAGAGAGAGAGAAAGAGAGAGAGCGAGAGAGAGAGAAGGATTAACTTGAGCAGATGGGTGGTTGGAAAGAAAAAGAAAAAACAAAGCATGTTTAAAAACACAACCACACTTACATGTGCAATGGAAAAAAATGTGCTGTTACATACAGTTAAAAATTCTTAAACATTTTAGTCTTGACAACATTTAGCTGATTTATCATTTTCTGTCTCTCTCTCTCTCTCTCTCTCGCCAACTCTCACATACGCAAATGCACACACAGGAAGTCCCCGCGCCTCAGCCTCCGCTCTCCATTTTCCATCTCCCTCCATCATCCAGCAGTCCAGCCCGTACTTTACTCACCCCACCATTCGCTACCACCATCATCAGGACCCACTTAAGGAGTTCGTCCAGTTCGTCTGCTCTGACGGCACGACCCAGCCTGGTGCTCAGGTAACACACGCGCACACACACATGTAGTAGATACAGTTACATCTTTTTTCTCTTGTTACTATCTATCTATCTATCTATCTATCTATCTATCTATCTATCTATCTATCTATCTATCTATCTATCTATCTATCTGTCTATCTATCTATCTATCTATCTATCTGTCTGTCTGTCTGTCTATCTATCTATCTATCTATCTATCTATCCATTCATCCATCCATTAGGACAGTGTAAACATATCAATACAGCAAATGAACGAATATACTTTTTCACAACAGTGTTTCGATAGTTTTACCTCTAGTATGAGTACATATTCAAATTATGTTTTAAAGTGTTTAACGTTCATGTTAAGATTTTAATTACAACCCTCAGTGTGAGTCAGGCGACTTCCTCCTTCACTCCTGTAGTCCACTCTATTGTCTCAGAAACAAGAATGGCGGAAAAAATAAGGGTGCCATCGGCTTTGTGTTTGTTGTATTTAGAGATATTTATTTTACACTATTAAAGCATTGCAGTGTATTTTAATATGTACTGCACTGTGAGGCCCTGCTGATACACAGCCCTGATATCTATCTATCTATCTATCTATCTATCTATCTATCTATCTATCTATCTATCTATCTATCTATCTGTCTGTCTGTCTGTCTGTCTGTCTGTCTGTCTGTCTGTCTGTCTGTCTGTCTGTCTGTCCGTCTGTCTGTCTATCCATGTTTTAATTTGTCTGTCTGTCTGTATGTCTATTTATTTATTTATTATTTTAAATTATGATACGTCAAGCAATGAAAGTTGCTATCATGAAACACTGGCTTACCTTATTCACTTTTACAGGTGTATATCATTGATGAAACACACTAACACAGACACACACACATCCTCTAAGACAATTTCTTTATCTAGCCCTGCCGCTCTGTCCTTCTCACTTACTGTCAGTTCCTGTCATCCATACACTCTTTTTAGTTCTTTAGGCACTCGTTTTTAGAGAATGTGTGTGTGTGCATGTGTGTGTCTTAATAGTGTAAGTGTGTGTCAGTACACAGAGTCATCCCTTGCACTGTGTGGTGTTTGTGTGCGTGAATACGGATGTGTGTGTATGTACGTGTGTGTCTGCAGCCTAACGGTAGCGGTCAGAGCAAAATGGCTGGCTCATTCCTGTTTCCTCCTCCAGTGGCACGGCCGGTGCCGCTTCCTATGCCCGACCCCAAACTCAGCCACACACACCCCGACGGGGGACTCGGCTCGCCCACATCGCCCTGTAAGTGCCGCCCTCAGCTCAGAGCCCTTTATAAGCCCTGAACTATAGCAGACATTCAGTTCCAGTCCGAGAGGCAGCTCCTTATTCAGCAGCTCCATAGGACACGGTATTAATGACATATCAACACATTCAGGCACTGGGGGCTGAAACGCTCAAGACTCTGGCTTTTTCTTTGGGACCACGACCCTCAAGCCTCCTTTTTGCTGCTTTAGAGGAATCTGACCGTAGCATCCTAGATGCAATTTATTGATAAAATAATGAATTTCCCTGTTTTATATGTAAAAAAAAATTGATAGCTTTGTTATTTAGTATACTTTAGCCTAGATAGTTTCACTCGACACAAACTAGAACACTAAAGAGCAACAGTGAAAAAACTTTCCAGTAATGACGTACAGCATTACTGAAGCCCTTCAAATCCCGAGTGTTGCTTCAGGAGTTCCAGCACAAGTGGAAAGGATGCCACAGCCACTCATGAACACTTAAGATAGCAACACTGTCTCTCCCTCCTACCTGTCAATCACAGAGACACTGGCATATCTTCAGCATCTGTAAATCTTTGAATGCGGAAAAGTATTTAGGTTTTATTAAATATATAATAGGTGTGAATTGGCAGTCAGAGACCTTTAAAGGGTAATACTGTTAAGGCAGCTGCCTCCAGAGTGGAACTTAAAGGAATTTAAGAGACTAATATTAAAGAAGCTGTTTATTCGACACAAGTGCAGGTCATAGGAATTCCCTCTTTATAATCCTAAAACAAGCTGAAGTAAGCGAGACCAAGGCTAAAGAGAAAGTACCTCCCTACCCCCAACATGCATTTATTAAAAACATTAAACAGTCATGACTCCATTTTCTTTTACCCAGAAAGTAGTAAAGTACATATCATCACCATCCCAAAATATTACAACAATAATTTAAACTAAAGTTACCAAACTGTTTTTTGCCATATTCAGCCTCATTTGTTATTTTTTATTATTTTTTAAAATTATCATTTTTTCTTTCACTTTTCTCCCCGCCTTCCTGGAGAGATCAAATTCAGGGCAGTGTGCATGGACTCCAACACTCACAAATTCAATTCAATAACACAAATGATACAAAGAATAAAAAAATAACATTGTAATTCGATTTAAACCGTTTAACAATTGTCTCACTGAAAATAGTACAAACTTAAATAAAGCTATTTTTCTTTTAGACCTGGATGTCATGGTACCCTGAATCGGGTGTCTATTTAAATTGTGTGTGTGTGTGTGTGTGTGTGTGTGTGTGTAAGTGTCTAAGTGTGTGTGGTGTTGGGGTGCATGTTTGTGAACTGTATGTGTTTACCAGTGGAGGAGCTGCAGAAAAAGTCTTGACACCTAGAAGGGGCTGGACAAAAACCATCCCTTTTTTTCTCATTTTTTTCTCTATGTAATCTATTTCACACACTAATTTTACAGCTCTGTTTCTTATTCTCACTCACTCTTTCTCTTCTTCATGGTTTTTACTGAAAATTTAGAATATTGCATCAGTCACATTTTATAGCCAGCTTTCATCTATTACTGACGTCTTTTACTATGTTTTTATATCTGTATGTCTATTTCTACACCTACACCCATACACACACATGTATACACATAAGTTTGATACACTGATGCTTCTGTTCTCAGTGCTTCTGCTTCATCTCACATGCGTCAAACCTTCTGTGTTTATTTTTTATTTGGAGTCCATTGTAATTCCCTGCCCAGAATTCGATCGTTTCATAAGACATTCCTCAGATTTACAAGCTAAAGAAAAGATATTTTGTTTTGTCAGTATTTTTATGTTAGAAAGTCAAAAAACAGACCAGTATGGACGGGTGATAAATTAAAGGTGAAAAAAAAACCATGAAGCAGCGTATAAGACCAACATATAGCACCAAATGGCGTTTCTGCAAAGATAAAATTTAAGGTTCAGTGAGGCCTCTGGCTCTGGAGGTGGAGTCATCCTCAAACAGACCATACCCATTATCAGGACAGAGTTGTTTCATCATAGGGAAAGTTTGCACAGATTTGCACTGATGTTATGGATTTGCAAACATAACAGGGAACATATCTGGTTCCAGGGGCAGTGCTGGCTTAAATAGTTAAAGCTATAGAATTTAATTGGTGGAGTGGGGTTCAAGCCCTTTTGTGATCTAACTGCCACTGTTGGGCCTCAAAGCAAGGCTCCTAACCCTGCTTTCTGCAGGGGCATCGTATCATGTCTGACCCCTACATTCGGAGGGTATGCAAAGAAAAGAATTGTATTGTTCAGTAATGTATAGGTGACGTAGATTGATTTTCTTACTTACATATTTTAAAGCGGTCCGATGTTCACTTGTTTAGCCACATAATTTACATGACGATGTAGCTACAAGATTGCTTTCAACGTGGTAACCAGGGGAACGAAGGGTGCTGTAGCACTCCGTACCCTCAGCTAAAAAATTCAAAATATTAAAGATCCCCTACCACAGCACCGCCCCACAACACCGCACCCCTTAGCACCAGCAAGCCCCCCCCCCAATCTCCCCGGCAAAGCAGTTACAGATGACTTAACTCTTTAATAAAACCATTTTTCATCAGTTTGGAGCTAGAAAAGCATCCTGAAATACAAAAAAAGTCCCCGGTTAAGGGTTTTTCCTTTAATAATTCACCCATTCGTATAGAATTCTACCCTCTACGCTAATATAGAGTACTGTACCATTTAAGAATGTGTAACTCCAATTCCACACTTAGATAAACACCAATTTATTGTGAGTAAGGAGGTATTGGACGTGTGTAGTTATATTATCAGTTAAAAGGATTTCAAATAGATAAAGTTCCCACTGACACAAAACAATGCAGTTATATAGTAAATGCTGTTACACTGACAGGTGTGTGTGTGTGTTTGTCTGTCTGTCTGTCTGTCTGTGTGCTTTAAAACAGCATACTCCTCGCCAAGCTCCACAGCTCCCAACAGGTTTGTCGGCATCGGAGCACGGGACAACTTTCTAAACATCCCACAGCAGACACAGGTATGCACGCACACACACACACACACACATTTACACACAAACATCCCCCCCCCACACACACACACTCAGGCCTGCCATACCTCATCTTCCAGCACAAATTGATTACATTTTCTGAGTAACCCCCACATAATGACAGAGTTAGAATTGGCTACTTGTGTTGTGGCTTGTTTGTGGTTAGTGTAGCGTTGTGTCTAATCCAGATGTGAGTTTGTAGAAAACAGGCCTGTGGGGCAGTCTGTTAAAGATGCTTCTTGGGTACCCGGTCCTGGCCACCAGATGTTTAATACTTTCACTCCTGCCCACTAAACATCTTTCATGAGGAAACAAAACCTCAAGCTAAACACAGAAGCTTAAACACATGGAGGCAATCTGTGAATACTATAGGCTTTTCTCTCTCTTTCTCTCTCTCTCTCTCTCTCTTTTTAGTTTTTCTCTTTTCAGTTTCTCTCTCACCCTTTTCAGTTTCTCTCTGTCTCTTTAGTTTCTTTGTCTTTCTTTTCAGTTTGCCTCCCTCTTTCAAGTTTCTCTGACTCTCTCTTTCTCCAGCATGTGTCTGTTAATTATAGCTGAGGTTTAAAAGATTTTTATAAAATCTTTGATGACCTTAAACACTCAGACTGAAATTTGAGCTGTGGTCTGACCAGATTGTCCTTAGCATTCAAACAGATATAAAGTCAGTCATATAAACAGAAACTTTGGAGACTAAGAACAGCAAGTATGAGAGAGAGCGAGACATTGATCGGTTGTCTCTGTTCAACAATCTTAAAGTAAACACAGAAATGTCAGCATGTTATTTCATGATAAAAAAATCAGTTCATCATCCTAATCAACCCGGTGAGAGCTCATTGCTGGACTGAGCAGAGCTCTTCAGCAGGTGTAACGCAGTTTTTCTCACACTCTGGTGCTCAGTGCCAGAACTGTCCTTTTGAAAGAGATGCTTTTGAATGATCAGGTGATTGTGTACACTTTAGAGAGCTGTATCAAGTCTAAGACCAGGACTAGCCAAAATCAAGTCGAGACTGAGGTGTATGTGTCCTCAAGGCCACATCGAATTCCAAACGGGGGCAAACATCTCCTTTTCCAGGCCTCAAGCAGTCTACTTTATTCTGTGTCTACTGTCATATGATCTTCATATATACCACTACTGTCAAGTGAGACATGACAGAGACGCTTAGTGCTGAACACAGACACAACAAAACAGGAGCAAATCTCCAAATGTCCAACTAGTTTTACAACAAAAAGCTAGAAACACATCTTTATTTCTAAGTATTTTTAGATAATTGTGTTTTGGAACAAGAAAAATGACATTTAGTGAAATTTATTTGAATCTATTTATGTACTGTACATATATACCCCTATCCATTCATTGTCTATTCCACTTAATCCTGATCCAGGTCGCGGGGGTCTGATGGAGTTTATCCCAACTGTCATTGGACAAAATTCAGGGTTACACCCTGGACAGATCACCAGTCCAACATATATACACACTAATCTGTATTTTTATGACACTATTTTTTGTTACACTTTCCTATAAAGTTTATTTTGTTAGTATGTTAATGGACATCGAATAAAGATTATGTCATCATCGTTCATAAATAACATTTTGCTCTGTTTTACAGTCTTGGTTTCTTTGACAAGATCCATCTGAAACACAGATACACAGTCTGCAGCTGAAAGTAAGCTAGGTACGGACCGCTAGAAGCTTATCACTCACACACCTCCACACCGCTACCCCTTGTCCCTGATCGACTCAGACCTGCAAAAGCGCTGCAACTTTCATTATCCACCCTACAACCAGGAATCAGAAAATCTTCTAAGGGTGATTTCAAAAACTGCATGATTCTGCAAATCTAAAACTAGAAAGAAAGAAAACAAGGTGAACTGGGAAAAACAACCATGTGGATGGCAGGAAATTCCATCCTGCATGAAGCTTTTCGACTGAGAGGACTTAGCTTGGGTTTGTTATCAAGTTGAACTGAATATTGATCTTTTCATCCGTTTCTTTTTATTCATTTTCACATCGTCCACCAGTCGTACAGCAGGGCCAAAACCAGTCTGCTTTCACTTCATCACAGCCCGTTCAACCGTTTCAATAATTAATATTTGTGTCTAGTGAAAATGAAGCAAAGTGTTTAAAAAAAAAACCAAGATGTGTTCATCCACATGCTTCACATCAAGCTGTGCTTAACCTTTAAACCTAATTCAAGCATTTGATTGGACAAGAAGTCAAAAAAAACTGCCCCCCCATACATTCCCATCATGGTAATTACTACATGCTGGGTGTGTCCCAAACACTTGTTAATATAAATGACAATTAGCACTAATTAAAACACTAAAAACAGTCCAGAAACGCCAGAACAACTAAATTCTGATCTTAATAGTCGCAGTAGTACTTTTAACATACATGATTCTCCGGCTGCGTCCAAATCACACACTGCTTAAGTAGGCACTACATTTCAGTTAGTATGTATATCCTGACACTGTATAGAATTACGTTCTACATAGTATTATGATAGGAATGAAATTCATACTATACATTAAAAAATGCTGTAATTCCGTGTTGCATCAGTGATTTGTCTTCCAGGCGTGGCTGGTCAGACCACACGCAAGCTTTGCTGGAAAAGAGAGCGAACATAGAAACACACAGGCGCGAGAACGAGAATAAGAGCTGACCACTAATGAGCATCAAGGCTTGCGAGTGAACAGGATACAGCAGTACCAAAATACGATGTTCTCTTTTTTGTTCTGGTTTCTATTTGTACGTCACCGCAAAGTGCGTCCTTTCCGCCGATTTAGACAACAGTGACATGTTTGGGACACACCCGGTGTTAGCATGAAACCGTTTCTCATCTAAAATGTGAAATGACAAAGACATTAAAGGATGCTGGGGAGATTGTAGGCCATGCCACAGCAAACCACAACATTTTCAGTAAAACAGAGACCCTTTTGAGAGAATTGTAAAGTTTTTATAAATACACAAATTCAGCTTTTATGATCAACCATAGTGCATAACAAAAAAGAAAAGAAAAGAAAAAAGTTTGCACCACTTCCAGCAGTAACTGTTTTTCTGCTGATACTTCAGTTTCAAGGCAACCACACAACAGAAACAAAAGCTTAAAACCTCTGCCTCTCTCTTCTCTCTTTACTTCTCATTCTGTATCTGACTCTCTCTCTCTCTCTCCTTTTCTCTATCTATCTGACTTTCTCCATCACACTGTCCCTTCTTTTTCTATACTTGACCCCCTCTCTCTCTCATTCTCTCTCTCCCTCTCTCATTCTCTCTCTCTCTTTCTCTTTCTTTTTGACTCTGCATCTCTCTCTCTCTCTCTCTCTCTCTCAATCTTTCTGTCTTTCTCTTTCTCCCTCTATCTCTCAGACACTCTCTCTTTTCAACTCAGTATCTGCTGAAAGTGGGTTGTTTTGGTTTTGGTTTGCAGTAGTTTGTTTGAACTGGTTTTCATTGTGTCAGAAGGTGTTTTTTTTTTTTCTTTCACAGAATTAACTGCATGGGTTGAACTTTTTTCAGGTTTGCTTTTACAGCCGAGTGACATTAACGTACAAATGTACGACATATACAGTGACACACTTGTGTATTTTTTAAATGTATATATATTTTGGGGAGGCTACATCATCGTCCCTGCTGCATGTTCTTTCACACGTCTGATCTTATTATTAACTTCCTGTCAGAAGTGAGTGGGGTTGAAATTTCTGACATCACTTCCTTCCTTTCTTTTGCCAGACTAAGTGCACAGTCTAGTCACACACACGATATCATTGCACTATGATACCTAATTTCCTTTTCTTATGAGGGAAATTGTTTGGTCCCTCTTTTTTTATGTTAGATTAATGTTCCTGTTTAAATTTTTGAATGTGACTAGGAACAAACCAGTTCCAACATTTTACTGGGTCTATCTGCATCCCGACAACACCACTGCTACATAACAAAAAATAACTGGACTGCCCTGCTGTCAGTCATTCGTCAGGGATACCTATTCTCCTTAGCCCCACCCCCTGCCTGACAGTTCCAAGAAAAGTGCCTCCCTTTCTTTTTTTATGCAACCTGGCATCAAATTCAGGGTCTGTATTTTGTGAATAAGCTACAGCATTAATGTACAATATGAATCATGGCTTAGCAGGAAGCAGAAACTGGAAATACATCATCTTTATAAAACAAATATTATCCAGACATTAAAAAAACACTTGTATTTGCTGTCTGTATATATAAATGGAAATATGTATAGTAGCTCTTTTTTGGAAAACGGCAGTCTAGTTATTTTTTAAACCTTTCACCCCACTTTGTCAATCGTCTTCCAAACAAAAGATTTTTAAAAATCATAAAATAACATTACAGTATTACCACATACCGTTCATAGTTGGTACAAGACTGATTAAAAGTAAGTAATTAAAGTTAGAATAGAGAGCGAGGGGTTTGTGGGCTGTGAGTCTGTACAAGAAATTAAAAAAATTGTATTCCTTTTTTTAAGTCTACTGGTCCTGGACTCTAAAATCAAGGGCCATGAATAGTATCCGTACCTTTATATAATGTACCCCTTTAGTAATCTTGGCCTATTCTTTATAAACATTATATTTGTTAAAGTCCTAAAAAGGGGTGAAATAAACAAAAACAGAGTATTGAAGTACAGATCCTGTTTACATGGGTTCAGTCAGTGTATCTAGAGAAATAAGACTTTGTCTTCAGACACAGGTTAGAGAACATGGGCTTCGGAGATTCTCCAGCTTGTGACAAAAGGCATTTTATTTCAACCTTTAAAAAGGCAGTATTTTAATTCCATAAAGCAGATAAAACCTTATGTCCCGATACACAGGCAGTCCATTTCAGTGTTCAGCTCATTCATTTCAGAGATGAAAGAAAACACGAAATTTTGTGATGTAAATTAATTTATGTGTTTTTGCCTTTGTGATGATATGAAAGATGTTGTACTGAGTATTTGTAGAAGTTCTTGTAGTTTATAGACGATGTAAAGACGGGTTCCTGGAGAAGGAGGATGAGGAGAAGGAATAGTGCAGAGATTGCTGGAATCGTGTGAAAAATACCTCCCGCAAAAACCTTTTCTTAACCCCCTCCTGCCAAAACATCATCTCCCCCGAAAATCTTAGTCCATCTTTCCAATTAAGCCCACAATTTGCCCGTCCCCCACAAAACTTCCCCCACATGAACCTTCCACCATCCATCCTCTAAATGTGAATGCCCCCTCAAAGTGCTTGTGATTAGTGTAGTGTAGTACTAAACCAGCATTTTAAAGGTTGTTCCCTTCAAAAGTGCCTTTTGTTCACAGAGTCCATCTTGTAAAACAAAGAAAAAACAAGACTTCTTTGCCCCATGTTTCCTTGTCTCCCTTTTATTCAATCTTTTGAGGCCGTATATAGTATATAGTATTAAAGAAATGGATGTGATTTAGTTCTTTTTATTGTTCAATACTAAAAAAATGTGTAAAAGGCAAAAAAATATTTCTGTCGGTTTCCCTCTTTGCTTCTTCTTTTGCGTTAAGGGGACGACGTACAAGATGTTTGTCTTATCCTGTCATACATCCGTCCGTCCTTCCCCAACCTCACCCCCCCGCCCTGAAAACGAGGCTTTTGTATCTTTTTCCCTCTTGAGCAGAATTTTCTTGCCTGTATGCTTGTTCTTGTTAAACCATATCGATCTCTCTCCTGTTCTGCTGCTTCTCCAGTTTCTACCGCTAGTGTAAGTGAAATGTGGCCGTCTTGGTTGTGGGGGGGTCGCGTTACCACAGGTTTCACATAGCTCCGAGTACCAACACGTGCCATTGAAATGTGATGCAACAATGCTAATAGTTTTCCATCAACTTTCCCAGAGCTGTGTGTAAAACGACTTTCTGTAAATGCAGGACACTGGGTGACCTCAAGCAACTCTACATTAATATTTTTTCTAATTTATTTGTTTGTACTACAATTTTATATTATATTTGACATTTTTGATGGTTTTCGATCAGGGTACGGTCCAGAAGATTCTCCCCAAGGGAAGGGTGGACCTTAAACTAAATGCTCTACAAAGCACCTTTCTTTATTAGAAGAGCTAGAAACTTGTTGACTATCGACTTGCTGAAAGCACCTTATAATTGCACTTAAAGTTACCTGCACTTAAATATAATACTAGACACTAGAACGCCCATTTTTAACACACCAGATTTCAGTCCCTTGTAATGGAAGGTTGACGTCGAGCCGCAGTCAGTATTAATATTGCAGAGGATGAGAGCATTATGTACACAGTGGACCTTTACTTTAAATTTAAAAATTTTAGCTAAATACTAGCTAAACATTCCCACTCTGCCATATCGTCACTCGAAAAAAAGTCCTTTTTTTACTGCCTCGTGGTTTTCATGTTAATGTTTTTTGCTTTGTTTCTTGTCGCTTTTGTACTTTTCTGAGCTGCAGAAATCTTAGCGTTACTAGTATTAGTGCTCCCTAGTGGCTCCCGGTGTCCTGCGCTTTCAGAAAACAGCCCCGTTTCAGCAAGCGACCCCTCAGAACCTGCTGGCAAATGTGCATGTGTTAACTTCCGATTCTTTTTTCATTATAAAAATAAAAATCTGTTTGTAAAGAGCAACTGGTTGAATAAATGATGTTCTTGACTGCAGAAAAACATCTCAGTGCTGTTTGTTTTATTTCTTTTATTTAGCTCCATTGGTGCCCCACGGAGTTATGTCAATAAACAGATGGATGCATGGATGGATGAAAGGATGGGTCACTGGTTGGGTGACTGGACCGATTGATTGATAGTTTGTGACATCCTTGTGTCTCACTTTAGTAGCTTAGAGAAGTTAAAACCCAGAGAGTCCCACAAACTAAACTCAACTCTCTAATTTAACACACAAAAGAACACATGCAACCGGATTACAGCTGTGTTCTCTTAGTGTTTCGTGGCCTCGAACCAAGAGTCATGAAATAGTCTGGCGGTGAAAAATAAAGTTGAAATCCAACTCGTATCCATGACACTTTGTTAACGTAATGAATTGTGAAGGCTCATTACTCATGATATTCATTTTAGCAGATCGCTTACACTGAAAAACTCTCCACTCAGAGCTTCCAACCCACACGGTTTGGATCGTAGATTCAGCTCTCGGTAATTTAGCCTCTGCCTGTTAGGACCTGACGAGGTTACCAAGCAGGGCGGGTCGGCTCGCTGTAGGGCTTTAACCTGGAGCAACATTAGTGCTGAGATTTCACACCACAGCTGAGTCTCTTTCCATCAATCACTCAAATTAAAAACATAATCAGGACTTTTATAGCACACCTGTGTCCTTCTGAGGAAAGAAACATCCAGTTATTTTCATACTCATTCTGTTTCTCTCTTTTTTACTTAAATTTCTTAAATTGAGATTTTTTTTTAGCCTCATTAATAAATGCACTG
This sequence comes from Bagarius yarrelli, assembly GCA_005784505.1. Lineage (NCBI taxonomy): Eukaryota > Metazoa > Chordata > Actinopteri > Siluriformes > Sisoridae > Bagarius > Bagarius yarrelli. The sequence continues at coordinate 10,475,740 of VCAZ01000004.1, read as the reverse complement.
CGGTGAGGTAAAAAAAAAAATTTATATCAACCTCCACAATTCAGAATTTTATTCTCATCCTGTTTATTGATTTTCTATAATAGAGGATTTTAGTGGACATTTTTTTAATCATACTTAAATATTTAGTCATTCACTACAAGTCATTTTTTTGTTTTGCTTTTCATTGTGAGAAGTTGTCCTCCTATCACAGTGAATACTGTGTGTGTCCAGTGTTTCAGCATTCTCCAGACTCTCTCATTCTCTCTCGCCTGCTGTTCTTCTAAAGAAGGACAAACATAAAAATAAACAACAAATCTAACAAAAAAACCAAGCTGTATTTAAACTTTCACAGAGAACATTTCTGTAGTGGTGTGTAGAGGTTACTGCAAGACTTGTCGGACTCGGGTGTGTCTGAGGTGGGTGTGTCTACAGAATGGACAGAATGTTCAGCTGTTTTTAACCAATTAGGGGACTCTAAAGCAAGACGTTCTCAAACTGGAGGTCACTAAATCTTAATAACTGAATTTGAAATTATATACCTATATAGCATGTGAAGGACAGTATGAGAGTTGAGTAGTAAATTCATAGTGTTTAACAGTAGGCAAAAATTCACAAGTGATCTACTTCCTCCTGGATTTTAAAGTACACACACAATGATCTTTACTATCCCATGGGCCCACCCGACAGAAGACTCATCATATTTCATAATGATAGAAAGCACACTTTTCAACTGCTCAAAGTAGCTAAAGTTCGTCAGGAAAAAAAAAACGTTTTATGTGATTAAAATTGCACTTTAAAATTATTTTACAACCATTAAGAATTATGATTCAAGTTAAATGCAGCTGCAATCCAGCAGTATATGATTTCAGATGCTCAGAATTAGTGCAGAACAGAGTGTAATTACAGGATCCTGTTAAATTGAATCCAGAACTGTTTCTGGTAGTCATACGCAGAGGCGAACCAAAATAAATTGGGGGCCCCAAGCTAAATTTACAAATGAAGCCCTTTTAAAAGATTAGTTTGTAATTTATCTTTGTTACCTAGATCAGTGCTTCCCAACCACATAAGTGTGCCGTGAGACATCATCAGGTGTGCCGTGGAAGATTATCCAATCTTACATGATTGGTACTCGAAGCGAGCGGCGTGTAGTGACAGGCGGAACAATTACATGCTCTTCCACTAGAGGGCAGTATCGCGCTAAATATGAAAGTACATAGTCATGACTACAAAAAGGTAGTCAATCTGACCTGAAGAAATTCTGGAGAAAATTCCACCCAGATGAAGGCCTTAGCATGAGTAGTGGTCAGAAGAAAGCAAAAAAGAGCTGAAGACAATACACTGAAAGTTATCTTGCCTTTGGAAATTACTTATTAGATTAGATTAGATCTAATTTTATTGGCATTGTGCAAGGTACATGTACAGAGCCAATGAAATGCATTTAGCATCTAACCAGAAGTGCATAAGTGGCTTATTTACGATAAATAGCAGTGTAATAAATAGGGTATGGGGTTGATAATTACAGAGGTGGGCAAATAATGTACAGAAGGTGTATGGATAGAATATAGAGGTGTAACAATAGATAGTTATGGATGGTGCAAAGATGCATAATGATACTTATACTAAGAAACTAAACAGGTTTGGATTTTAAACTGTGTAGATAAATTCTGTAAATTGAACTGAATATAAAATATACTTTTTGTTTAACGGCGTGCCTTGTAATTTCTTCTAATGTAAAATATGTGTCAGAACAATCTTCATAGTTACAGTATTGGATTGTCACCTGCTAAACACTACATATCACATGCTGCTGCTATAAGCAACCCTACACGTTTCCCAGTAACTCTATTAGTAATCGGACAATAACCAGTATTTTATCTAGCAAATAATTCAAAGAAAATAAAATAAAATTAACATTTCTTTGTAATATAATAATCCTTAAATCAATCTTATCTCTATCACTTACACTGTCATCTTTCCTCTCATCCTCCTCTTGCTTCTATTTCCATTTTGCCAGATGGATGAGTTCTCTTCAGGTTTAAATCAGCAAATGCGCAAGTAAATGTACAAGGGGGTTCCCCAGGGAGGATGCAGATATGGTGCTTTATGTTATATTAATAATGACATTCAATTTTTCAAATGGTCAGCTGCCGGGGGGGATCACCTTAAAATGCCCCCTGTATTGTCTGCCCTATTGCTAAGCCTCAGGCCACATGTACTGCAGACCAGCGCTGCCAGAGAATGACAAGGAGGAGGACTGTGGGCAGAGGAAGACGAGGAGGAGGATTGAGGGTAAAGTCCAGACCAGAAAGACAAGGAAGACACTGCTTCCTGGTATTCCAAGCAACAACCCAGCACCCTAACCATTTTAGCCACCACTGCCCTAGTACCACTGCTTTAAATTTGGAAGATCGGGGTTCGATTCCCAGACCCACTGTCAGGCCGCAGGTTGTATAAAAGAGATAAATGTAAGTGGATCTGGATAAGTGCGTCTGCCAAATGCTGTAAATGTGAACAGGGTCATGTCTAATCTGTAACCAATTACATTTCCTGAGTAACTTCCCAACACACACACACACACACACACACACACACACACACACTCAGATCTTTACCAAACAAATCCTTAAAAAAAAAAAAAAAAGTTAATCTCTCTCTCTCTCTCTCTCTCTCTCTCTCTCTCTCTCTCTCTCTCTCTCTCTCTCTCTCTCTCTCTCTCTCTCTCTCTCTCTCTCTCTCTCTCTCTCTCTCTCTCTCTCTCTCTCTCTCTCTCTCTCTCTCTCTCTCTCTCTCTCTCTCTCTCTCTGTGTGTGTATTACATCAAAACAAATCTCCAGTTCGTATTTAACTACGAAAAAAGTTTTTTTTATTATTTGGTTTAATCTAATATTTTGGTACTATTTACCCAGCCGTCTTCGTGTATAAAACACTGATCTTGGATCAGCCCAATGGTGGCCTGACGTCAAAATCCATTTCCCATAATGCACTACAGATTCCACTTCCGCTCTAGCAGTTTGTAAACACAGCGAAAGAAGAGATGGAGTCGACGAGAGGTCTCACCTAAAATAATTTCTCAGATTATATTTCCACACACACACACACACACACACACACACACACACGGAGAGAACGGGAGAGAGTGTGTACCCGCGAGCAGTGAACCTGGATATTTTGCTTACACCGGAACTGGGAATAGATACCGTTAATCTCCAGCTACAGCTGCTGCTGTCTGCATCCTGACTTATTGTTTTTAGATACAGACAGACAGACAGACAGCAGTAAATTGTGTTTATTTGTCGTTGGATTTGTCCTCTTTTTCTCGGCTCGATGGGGAACTGTCTCTCCTCTCAGAGTGCGGATGATCTGTCTCTGCTCAATGAAGCTGAAGGAGCGAGTCTTCCAGGAGAACCTCCACCTCCCTATCAGGTACACACACACACACATTCCTGGTCTGTGTTCCAGGAGAACCTCCACCTCCCTATCAGGTACACACACACACACACACACACTCCTGTCTGTCTTCCAGAAGAACCTCCGCCTCCCTATTAGGTACACACAGACACACACTCCTGTTTGTATTTCTGGAGAACCTTTACCTGCCTATCAGGTACACACACACACACACACACACACACACACTTGTCTGTCTTTCAGGAGAACCTCCCGCCTCCCTATTAGGTACACACACACACTCCTGTCTTTCTGAAGAACCTTTACCTTCCTATCAGGTACACAAACACACTCCTGTCTGTCTTCCTGGGAATACCTTTACCTTCCTAAACACACACACACACACACACACTGGTGAATCTGCAACTGCCTATTAGGCACACAAACACTTGCACACACTCCTCAAACACCTCATACACTCCCGCTCCTGTTCTGCTCCTGTCACCTTAGACTGCCTCCACCTGGTTTACACACTTCTTCCAGTCTCCCAGAAGAGCCTGAAAGCAGACTCACATTCATCATACAATCACACACTTTTCTCCCACACAAACACACACACATATATACACACAGTTCACTTATTCCTGCTATGTCACAATCACATTTAATACCACATACACACACACACACCCCTTTTCCCCATAGAGAGCCTCTGCCTTCCTATCAGAGTCTAACAGTCACGCACTTCACATAAACTCCTGAACTTGATATACACACAAACTCATTCTTGATATACACACTCATACAAACTTACACAGTTACGACACAAAAGCTGAACACACACTCTACACATACACACACCATGTACATGGTAGACTTAACTTTCCTGTATCTCATTGTTTACTGTATAAAAATACATAAAATAATAACTGAAATGTTCATCTTGAAGCCGAATCCTCTTAGACTCCTAAAGGGGGCGTGGTCTCATCTGAAGGCGGGGTTATACAAATTACTTAAATTCTGATATCACTGTCCGAATATTCTTGGAATCATTTATAACCAAACAGCTGGCTTGTCTTTGTATATTTATAACCAAACAGCTGTCTTGACTCTTTGTATCTGTAAGATTTTAAGCTCGATCTCGTATAGAAATGGATCCTGATTCGTCTAATTCATCAGTAAGGTTCTGCTTGGCTCTGCATGCCGTTTGCAGAGAGACCTTTAATCCTGGCAGGCTAATGTTTCTTTAGCCTTCATTACCAGGCAACAGGATCAGCTGTGGAATTTGGGGAACAGAGTGTCTAGTCAGTTTACTGGTCATGTAACCGGAGAAGAGTTTTCCTCTGGTTCTCCAGATCAGGACATCATTACTAAACTCACACTGACTTTATAAAGTTATAATAAAAAACGTGATTATACAGTTTACCTAAACTGTAACTCTGTGTGTGTGTGTGTAGCTCAGTGTTTAAGGTGTTTGACGGCTGATCAGAAAATTGTGTGTTTAATTCCTTGTGTGTTTAAAACTCTGAACTACTCAGCTGGATAAAAAAATGAAAGAAATTTAAGTCATTTTGCCAAATATTGTGTGTGTGTGTGTGTGTGTGTGTTTGTGTTTGTGTGAAATTAAGGAGCGTGTGCAGGTGCCCGTGTATCACCCCACGCCCAATCAGGCACGCTTGGCCACCCAGCTGACTGAGGAAGAGCAGGTACGGATCGCTCAGCGCATTGGACTCATCCAACACCTTCCACGGGGCATCTTCAATCCGGGCTCAGAACCCTCCGACAAGAAGATCAAAGAGTCTGTATATCACCACAACTACAACCACTGCAACCACTACCCTAACTACTAGCACAACCACTTCCCTAATCACTAACATAACCACCACCAGTGCAACCACTACCCTAACCACTGATGTAATCACTATCACAACCAATAATACAAGCACCCTAACTACTAACACTACCACTGCAACCAACACCACAGCCACTACAACACCTTACCTACTAACACAAGCACTGTAATTGCCAACACAACCACTGCACTTCTTTAATGTCTTCTTGTTTATCTGTTAAAAGTAATTTATTCAATTTAAAACTATTATATTTACTGCCTTTTTGTGTAACGTGTCCAGCAAAGGGAATTGAATTATTCGTCCTTTAAGAAGTAGTAGGCGTGTGTTATACTGTAACCGTTACAACAGAAGATACAATAAATTACAGGATTCAGGATACATCATCCTTCGGCATCCCTCTGAAGTGTAATGTGTGTGTATGTCCTTCCAGGTGTGTGATCTGTATGCTTGATTTCGAGTACGGAGACCCGATCCGGTTCCTGCCGTGCATGCACATTTACCATGTGGACTGTATCGATGCGTGGCTCATGCGCTCCTTTACCTGCCCCTCCTGCATGGAGCCGGTGGACGCGGCACTGCTGTCCTCCTACGAGACCAACTGAGCCAGCACGGAGAACATGCCAGTCAAGTCAGCTATGGGTAATAAGGGGAAAGTGTGTGTGTGTGCGTGTGTGTGTGTGTGTGTATAAATCGGTGTTTGAGTAGTGTTTAGAGGAACCGCTGACCAGATTGGCAGAAGAATGAACACAGGCCTCATTCATGATCATTTCCAGGTCAACTTACTAAGACTTGCTGGATGAGCAGTTCTCTTTTAAACATGTGCAAAACACACAGGAAAGAAAGAATCCATCCGTATGTGATCGAGCCTCGTCTCACTGAGACGGCCGCAGCTCTCGCGACAGCATGCTTCCTGCTGAGACACCGTTCTCTTTAAACGGAAAAAGACTGTAAACGTGAGAAGCAAAAAGTGCCATGACTGACATGTCTGTATGATATATCGCACTTCTCACTTAAGCCTGCTTTCTTTTTGCTTTTTTTTTTCATAGAAACCAGCTGAAATTTTAATAAATGTGTAGAAATAGAAGACACTACAGATACATCTGGTCCTTCCTAGACTAATTTCTATAACTGTAGGAAAAAAACTGTGATATTACTCTAACATCATGCAGTGCATCTGTCTCATGGTTCATTCCAAGCCTTCAATAACAGACTTTTCACTTTTCAATTTGGCTCCGCCCCCATCCCGTAGCAAAGTGAAAAAAGTCTTTAGCGTTTTTTTTTTTAAATGGTTAACATCCAGATTAAAAATTTCACATGATATTTTCAGCACTGGGGTTGGAATCGATTAGGGAATAAAAAAAAGTTCTGTCAGTGTGTTATAATGATCAAATCACATTACATGCAGCAGATGGCGCTAAAAACTTTAAAAACGCACCTTTAAAAATACCATAATGTGAAAATGTGATGCAAACGTACCATGGAAACCAGAGCTTGTGCAAAATGACTTTACAAGCTCTTAAGTTCATGCTTTTGCATTTCGTGGCTTGTTTTTAACAACGCAAATATGTTTGTTTTTCCGGGCTCTATTCTAAATTTGAGAAATTTAGATTTGAGCTAAATTTGAGCTCTAGCTAAGAACATTTGATTCTGTGGATGTTTCTAGAAATAAAACTGATATAATCTGTGATACTTTTCAGAAGATCTTCCTATTTGGATAAAGTTGTCGTTTTGTTGTGGAACTCGGTTCCTGTGCTGCTGTGTTCTTTCTTTCTTTCTTTCTTTCTTTTTTTTTTGATTATTTGTTCTCAGATTGCCAGATGTTGAGCAAAATCCAAGCTTTTAAATCAGTGTAAAATTTTACATTAAAAAAAATTCACACCTCTATTCCGTATCCCCACAAACAATGTTCTACTATTTTTCGCCTTACATCATAATGCACTGTACATAAAGCTTGTAATCCATTTGGCTGTAAAGATTTGTGCACCTTTCTGATGTCATTTCTTTTCCATCTGTCAGCAGAAAACCGTAGAGCCTTCTTGTCTGTTCTGTTCTCCAATCATTCTGTGAGATGTTTAAAAAAAGAAATAAAGATTGTTATTTTTTAATGATAATGATTTGGTTGGTGTGTTGGGCTGTGACTACAGAAGGCTTCACTACGTTTTCCTATCACATCCAGATTATTTTATATATTGAAAAATATTATGTCATGATTAAGAAAACAAACTTCACACATTTACACTTGTGATTGTTGTGTTTTTACACAACGTGTCTCAGATTGTTTATGTTGTGAACAGTTGTTGTGAACTATTGTGTCTCTCTTAAAGAAACCAGAAGACAAATGTTTGTGTTGTAATAAAAAAAAAAACTGCATCATTATCAAAAAGAAAAATGGGTTCTTTTGAAAAAAAAAAAAAAGATTTCAAAAATATTAATAATTGTATAATTGTATTGTTCTCCATGAGGAAAGTGGTAGCTTAGTGGTTAAAGTGTTGAACTGCTGATGGAAAGTTTGTGTTCAAGTCTCAGGAACGCCAAGCTGCCACCGCTTAGTCCAGTGCGATATAAAGATAAATGTAGTCGCTTAGAAATTGTAAAACTTACATTTATACAAAATGTTAATTCATTGAAGATCCCAGATTGTTGTCTTTTTCTCTGGTGCTTCCTGAGTTTGGTTGTTTTTGTAAGATAGTTTCTTGTTATCCTGTCTGGAAAACAGTGTTTAGTTCTTTTATAACCTCTAATTGTTAGTATCCAGGGATAGACATGTTTTTGTTTAGAATTTAAGCTTGTCCAAAAATTAGTCTCTCACATTTTTTGCTGTTTAAGAAAATTGTATCGATCTTATTATCGTATTATTATTATTATTGTTTTAAGAGAAATGGGTTTTTTTTTTAATTTATTGTGCTTTTCATTATTATTACATGAGAAGTAAGTCACTTAACATGTTAGTCCTTTTAGGGCTTATAATTACAATACATATAATAATTATTAGTCTGATTACCGATAAGCTTATTTGTCAATGTTGGCGTCCACAGAAAAGAACTTAAGAGTTCTATGTGGGAAGTGGTGGTTCATGGTTAAGGTGCTGGACTACCAACCCGATGATTGTGAGTTCAATTCCCAGCTCCACCAGTGCTGTGTCCCTGAGCAAGGCACTTAACCTTGAATTGCTCAGTTTTATAAATAAAATAAATGTAAGTCACTCTGAATAAGGGTGTCTGCCAAATGTTTTAAATGTTTGATGGGGTCTAAGCTTAATAGATGATTAAAAAAAGTGTGTGTATGCTACATTGTATTGCAAGTCATATAAAGTCCAGTATGTTTTTAAAAATGTAGCTTTAGTACAACCTTTTTATATATTTAAAGTGATATAAAGTAGTGATTTAACAAACTTATCAATGAATTAAAAAATAAATAACTTTCAAATACTAATTTTACATGATTTGGTGTGTGTGTGTGTGTGTGTGCGTTGGAGGTTGCTTGATCGTTTAAAATATGCTCAGATTAATTACTTTTTCTGGAATATTCTGGAATACACTTTGCTCTTATACCCTGTTGGGCTGGTCCAAAATGGTTGCGTCATTGATTAAATTGCAAATTGTTTCCCAAGTTCACTACCAGTTCCCTATGTAGGTTTAAAAGACGTTACTTTACATCCTAGGTAGTGTACTTAAGTAGGGAATACCATGACATTTTGAATTTATCCATCGACTTAGTCCAAACTTCCGATTGCAACTAACCCCGTATGAGGCGCCATGTTGGATCTACAATTCTATAGTCACAGCATTAATTTAAACACGGGATGAGCCAAAATGGCGTCAGTTAAGACATGCGGCTGCGCCTTTAAAAACATGGTATATTCCACACTGTATCGTTTACAAGATGGCAGCTTCGGTGGAAGACGAATTTGAAGATGCACCCGATGTAGAGCCTTTAGAACCGACGTTAAAAAATATAATAGAGCAAAAATCTTTAAAGTGGATATTTGTAGGTGGAAAAGGCGGGGTTGGGAAAACGACATGCAGGTAATTAAAGGGTAAATAAAGGGTTTGACAGTAAAGCTAGCCGGCTACAGTTAGCTACCTCACCGTATTAGTGTCTAACGTTAGTTGTCAGGGGTGAAGTCAGCTAACTAACATCGGGCACGAGCTAAATAACATTTTCTAAGTAAAATGATTAGAGGTGCATATAAAGAACACGATTATGACACATATTTATTAGTATGACTGTGTTTTTTGTACACATTTTGCTCCGCTACTAGTCGTAGATCTACGAATGAGGTGTCGAATCGTTTATCTGAAAAATATCTGCTTTGAGTTTTCGAAGTGATCGGATTTTCGGATTTCCTGGTACGGAAGCTCGAAATGGCCAAAATGTCCATATACTGTTACAACTTTCTGAGTTTTCAAAGAACAATCAGGGACAAACTGATTTTTATTTTATTTACATTTTAGAATTATTTTTGATTGTGTAAAGCTGCTTTGAGACAATGGCCATTGTAAAAAGCGCTATACAAATTACAATTGAATAGAATTTACACCAGAATGCTTTAGGCTGTTCGGGTTGATGAGCTTTGTTTTGCTAAAACCGGTCGAAATTTCGTTTTTCTTTCTAGAGGGGGACCAATTTATACAAGCGAAATCACAAAAATCAAACGCAACATGATCATGTAACGGCTTAAACCAACTGTGTGTGTTATTGTCACGTCCAAGCCTACCTCAGAAATAGACAGGGTCACAAAATTACACTAATATGGGCATGACGTATTAAAGGCTTAACGCACTAATGAGAACTGCGTGACGGCTATTATAGTGACGTCACATGCAGGCATTTCCAAATTAGAGGCGGTCTTCCTACACACAGGTACACAAACGTGATCATGTGATCTCTGAAAACGATCGGCACGACCAGGAGAATTCAGTAAGAAGTGTATTAGTTTGCCCTGCTAAATGTCTCTGTAAAAAATGGACATGACTAGTTCTGTTTACTATTTAAGATCTCACAACATTTCTCTTTCACTGATTTCTCTAATCTGCACAAAAGTTCAAATTAATTAAGTATTGGTATATTTATAGTTTGATCCAAACACTTATAAAGGGACACTTGGCACAGCTCTCGTAGACTTTGTGAACAGACCTGAGTTGCATTACAGGTTTTTACTGACAGGATCTGTAGTAATATCTTCCTCTTTGTGTCCTTTTCTTGTTTTGCAGCTGCAGTTTGGCCGTGCAGCTGTCCACAGTCAGGGAGAGCGTCCTCATCATCTCCACTGACCCGGCACACAACATTTCAGATGCCTTCGATCAAAAGTTCTCCAAAGTTCCCACCAAAGTGAAGGGCTATGATAACCTCTTCGCTATGGTCAGCTTTTTGTCTCTCTGTGTTCAGTAACCAAGAAGGATTTTTTTTCTAATTTCTCTTTTTCCAAATGTCTTGACATAAAAGACTGTTTATATTAATTATTTTAACAGTTTTCATCATGCTTTCAATTATTCTCAGGCAAAAACCATTAATACTGTTTTATTTACTTAAATATAATAATAATAAGTATTTATTCGGCTTTATTTCGTTGAGTACTCATCATGTGACAGTTTTCTTTTCCTGTACAGTCCAAGGCATTAAAAAAAACATTTGTTTTAAAATGTGTCCCCAAAAGAGGTTCATTCCACCTTTATTAATGTAGATACAGTAGTTAAATGCGTAGGTTTATTCTGCAGTACTGTTTGCCCACACACCCAAATTGAGTCCTGAACGCAGATGTTTATTTCAACTAAAGTAGCAAATAATCTTAAATTTTTTTTTTAGAATTTCATTATAGTGTTAATTCTACACATATTCTGTAATTCTAATGGAATTTATAAAACTACTGAACATAGATCTCATGGTACTGCATGCCCCCCCCCTTTCCTGCAGGAGATTGACCCGAGTCTGGGTGTGGCCGAGCTGCCGGACGAGTTCTTCGAAGAGGACAACATGCTGAGTATGGGCAAGAAGATGATGCAGGAGGCCATGAGCGCTTTCCCCGGCATTGACGAGGCCATGAGCTACGCCGAGGTCATGAGGTCAGACAGCATGTTTCTGTCTTTTTCTATTAAACTCATCCTCAACAAATTAAACTCATCCTCCCCTTTCTCCCCCTCCTCCAAAATAAGTCATATGGAAATGCACATTTTCTAACACATACATGTGTATTTTTTAGCTGCAGTTTGGGTCATGATTTGGATGTTTGAGACACATTTTTTAATCCAAAAAAACTCTTATAATCCTATGCTAAAATCTGTTGTCCTACAATGCATGGTAACGTAGAAAAACAAAGGAGACAAGATTATTGGCCAATAAATGTTCTTTGTTAAATGTTCTAGTTTTTGATGCCTCTTGTCTGATGTGTATAGTCTGACATCATGACTACTGAGATCGTACAGTGTGAATTTCTGCTTTCAATCCAATCACATGTTTGTTTAAGGAGTAAAAATCTATTTCTTTCTATAGGACTTATGTTTTTATCCAACAAAATATATTTTAATTTTAATTGTTTTTAAGGAATATTTTAGCTGATGTCAATATAAGCACAGATAAAAAGGTGATTTAGATTTAAGCATAAAATATTTTATAAACACAAATTCAATTTATTTTGCATAGACATTATTATTTTTTCCAATTTTGTATTATGTATTATGTTTGTATGTAAGTTATAAAATAGTTTATTAGTAATTTATTATATATGTTCATTGTTAAATGGCTGTGGTAAGTGTTTTTCTTAGCCACTAGATGGCACCTCTGATTTAGTTTAACAGCCCTACAGTAATTTTCTGATTGTTGATGTCCCTGTTTCTTTCTCTGGCTCTGCTGCAGGTTAGTAAAAGGAATGAACTTCTCTGTGGTGGTGTTTGACACGGCCCCTACAGGTCACACACTGCGTCTGCTCAACTTCCCCACCATCGTCGAGCGAGGCCTGGGCCGCCTCATGCAGATCAAGAACCAGATCAGCCCCTTCATCTCTCAGGTCTGCTGCATTAGGACTGCTTGTTAGCTGTTATCATATTTTCTTATTAAACTGTCTGAATAATTAATTATGAATTTAAGTCTGCCTGTTTGGCTTAAAAAAGCCAAACAGGCTGAAATCATTTAGCTGTTCACTCTCTCTCACTGAGTGTTTAAATTCAAGAGTCAGTAAAAATCAAAAATCAGAACTAAACACTCAACGATATAAACACAATACAGTGTCATCCTTTTACTGAAATATCTTTCATTTTGATTTAGTAAACAACCGGTTTGTGTCTTGACGTCTACAAAACCTTATCACTCATTTAGTAAGAGTGAACAAACATTCAACGGTGTCTCCGATGTGATGATAGTTTTTCTATGTGTGTGTGTTTTCTCGCTGTAGATGTGTAACATGCTGGGGCTGGGCGATATGAATGCGGATCAGCTGGCATCCAAGCTGGAGGAGACGCTTCCGGTTATCCGCTCCGTCAGTGAGCAGTTTAAAGACCCGGTAAGTCCCACAACACATTTATTCTGTTTAGTTTACCTGATACTCTGTTGTTTCCTCTTTAGCTTAAATAAGTCACATGTTTTCAGGGGGACATTTTGAGGTCATCTGTTTTGAGTAGTAAACTGGTAGAAAAGTATGCATGGTAACATAGAAAAACAAAGGAGACGAGCATGTGGATTTTTTTTTATTTTTTATTTTTTTATCAGTGAACCTAAAGGCATAGTGATGCGTTCACCACCTGATTGGTCGGATTTTGTGACATATATTTTGTGAAGGAGATTAGCTTGGAGACATCATTTCCGGCACCTTGTCCGACTAATAGTTAACATAGGTTCTTGATGAGATGAACCAGGTAACGTTCTGCTTGAGCATTCTGGCCTTGCATAATAAACAATAAACTGATTAGATATATTTAGTCTGTGTTGGGTTTATATTCAAATCTGACACCAGAGTTTGTTCATCTTTTTAGCAGTGAAGGTCTGCTTGTTTGGCGTGCACCAGGGTTCAGATGGCAGCGTTCACACTTACTTAAATCAGAAGCACTACCCAAGCAATAGTCCCAAAATTTGTAATCAAACCAAACATGACAAGTGTGAACACACCCTAAAACTTTTTTTTATATTTTTATGAGGTGAATTAAGCTGTCAATGTTTTATGGCATTCGCTATGCCTTGTATTCCAGATCAATTCATTTTAAAATCCTTTCTCAGGACTGTCTTGTGCCTTGACTGCCTTGTGTCGAAACAGGAGCAGACTACGTTCATCTGCGTGTGCATCGCTGAGTTCCTGTCCCTCTACGAGACGGAGCGGCTTATCCAGGAGCTGGCCAAATGCCGCATCGACACACACAACATCGTCGTCAACCAGCTGGTGTTTCCTGATACAGAGAAACCCTGCAAGATGTGTGAGGCCAGACACAAGATCCAGTCCAAGTACCTGGACCAGGTAAGAGAGAGTGTGAAGTGCAAACTGATTATCATATTCGCTGCTCTCAGTATTCAGCTTAAAAAATATAGATAAAATTTGGTGCTTGAGTTGTTCATTATCTAACAAAAACTTGCTATAGAAGTAAAGACGCAAACACTTGCGCAGCATGAAATTGTGTGAAGTATAATTTAGATTTGCTCAGCTGTGTTTTGGACCATGCCACTCATTTTAATAATGAGAATTTAGTTACAATCAGTTCAGTATATTTTCTTTATCTACATACTTTGTGTGTGTGTGTGTGTGTGTGTGTGTTTTAGATGGAAGACCTGTATGAGGATTTCCACATAGTTAAACTGCCTCTACTGCCTCATGAGGTACGGGGAGCCGACAAAGTCAACACATTTTCCAAATTGCTCCTGGAGCCCTACAATCCCCCCAACAAGTGACTTATTTTCCTTTAAACACACACACACACTCTCTGACACACACATGCATATACACAGCCTTCCACTGCTCCTACCCGGTCCATTAACCCTCCTGACCCATAATCATTGACATGCTCATCATGATTAGAGCTAAAAAGCTTCATTGTGATAAAAGCTCATAACACTGCAATCACCTGTGTGTCTGTATCTCTTGCTGTTCCTCACAGGTTCTGTTTCTCACACACACACACACGCTTCATTTCACTCGCAGCCATTCCTGATTCTTCTCCGTCTCATAGCATTGAGGAATTATTTTATTATGTGGAAAATGGTATAAAAACCACTTGAAAGATGGCAAAAATGTGTCGGTTCTGTTATTCCAAATGTCTTTAAACTCACCACCTCTGTTCGCCTGTCAGACTAGTAAGCAAAGGGTTAAAATAATCTATGGCCTAAACTGCCGTCTCAACTGTCTGCATCTCTCTTTTACTCTTTCACTTTCTCACTATATTACATGTTCACACTCTTGCTCACATGTTCACTCTCTCTCACTTACATGTTGTCTCTCTTCTCTCTCTCTCTCTCTCTCTCTCTCTCTCTGGTCCTCAGTTTCTTACTTTTTTCCAAGCTCTCACTTAATTTCTCTCTCTCTCTTTTTCTCTCTCTCTCTCTCTCCCTCTCTTTACTGTTTTATTAATCTTTATTACTAGACAGTGGATTTAACAGCAGTGTTATTAATATACAGTCATACATTTTTATTGTTGTTTTTGAGTGAATAAAACTGGTTTTTGTTTAACTGTAAACAAATAAATTAAGTTAAAATAAAAAAGGGAATATTTTTAGTATTTTTCTTTGTGTTCAACAAGTCAGTTCATTTGGATTATAGAAATTGATTTAGAAACTTCTGACAGTTATACAGTCTAAGAGATCTAATGATGATGATAATAATAATGAGAATGATAATGAGTGATGATGACGATGACAATAATGATAAAAAGAAGTTTTTAATGTGCTTAAATAAACTGTAGGAAAAATCTAGCTAAAATCTTATAATGAGATCGTTTTATGTTGTCAAACATAAAAGCCAATCCGGTTACAGTATGCAAATTCAGGCCTTACAGCCAAAAAATGATATATAGAGCTAGATTATTTGCATTCTGTGACACACACTTGGTTTGAGGAGCTGCTGTCATTGGTGGAATTATCAGGAGTAACAGTGAACTACTCCCCAGTGTTCTCATTCTTACCAAAAACAAAGTGTGTGTGTGTGTGTGTGTGTGTGTGTGTGTGTGTGTGTGTGTGTGTGTGTGTGTGTGTGTGTGTGAGTGTGTGAGTGAAGTTGTGTGAGTGTGTGTGTGTGTGTGTGTGAAATCTCATCTTAATGACCTTGCATACCCAAGCTGATATGATTTAGTTTTTAGATGAATTGCAGAAGTTGACAGACTATAAGAAATATGAAGTGACCGGAGAAGCAGAGGCCACCTTTCATCCTGTGATCATAATCTGATCACATTTGTGCATGTTTTTTCTCTCTAAAACTCTCCACACACTAATGCTCCTTGTTCACCGCACCATCGCTTTTAATTTATCAACCCTCAGACTGGATTTCAGCGATTCATAAAGGAATCAGTTTATAATAATGACTCTTTTGAATTATTTATGTTATTTGTTTAGCCTCAGGTAAATCAAACCAACCCCTTTTTGCCCTTTACTTAAGTTAAATCTTATTTTCCTTCCTTTTAACTACAGTGGTTTTGTGCTTGATTCAAAGAATTGATTCAGTGAAATGACTCATAATTAGCATCTTAACAAAAGGAAATGATTGGGTGCTTGGAGCAGCGGGACTCCATATTAATGAGCTGTGTTCTCATAATTCAGCTTTATCCCACAGCTTCTGGATCGACTGAGCTGTAATCAACAGTGCTGGTCTTTCTTAGGTCAGAGCTATAAAAGAAAATAAAAGCAACAGAATTTGGCTTTGTGTGATTTCTTATTCTCCAAAAATCTTTCAAAAGATTGTTTGATAGACCAGATAGAGAGGTTACAAGTTGTGCAAACTCTAAGAAACCCTCAAAACCTGGATGAACCCCGGAAGAACCCCAGGTTCCGTGCAGAACTGCAGTAGAACGCTGTGAATCCAGACATGACGGTAACGTACACAGCGCGTGTGGCAAACGCTCGATTCTGCGGCTTCTCCAAACTGCTTCTGGCCTGGAAAGGGAGCATCTATAAAGTTCTCTACAAGGAGTTCCTGGCATTTTTCACCATGTACACTGCCATCAGCATCACCTACAGGTAGGAGCCCTACCAAACAAACGATAGCCACGATGGACAGCTCTTACAGGTCCTTTTTAATAACGAGATGCTGAACTGGATGAGTTTAGAATCATTACAAAGTTTAAAAAAAGGCTCAATATATGAAACTTTCTAAACCAGTAAAAAAATATAGATAATTTTCTAAAGAATCCAGAGCTAAACATTTTCCCCAAAGATTGACTAAAGATTATTAACATACAGGAAGTGAAGACAGCGTGGTTGGGTATTAGGATCAGTTTGGGAATTGCAGGTGAAGTATAGATGTGTTAAAGTTTTGGGACACTGTGATTGTCATCTAATATATAGTTACCGATATCAGTTAAATATTTAATATAGAATGTTTGAACTTCTGAAAGGTGGTAAAAAAATGTTGAATTGA
Organism: Bagarius yarrelli; assembly: GCA_005784505.1. Taxonomy (NCBI): domain Eukaryota; kingdom Metazoa; phylum Chordata; class Actinopteri; order Siluriformes; family Sisoridae; genus Bagarius; species Bagarius yarrelli. The sequence continues at coordinate 10,458,979 of VCAZ01000004.1, read as the reverse complement.
GAGGTAAAGATTTACATTTCTGCCATTTGGTGGACACCTTTAGCTAGAGCAACATACATTTATCTTTTCTTATTCAACTGAGCAGTTAAGGGCCATACTTAGGGGCCCAGCAGCAGCTTGTTGGTGCTGGGATTTGAGCCCATAATCTTTTGTTCAATAGTCCAGCCACTAAGCTACCACTTAATTCCATCATTGAATGGGACATCATATGATCAACAATTTGGGATTGTTCTGGGAATTTGGGACACTGGGTGGCAATTTGGGATAGAATGTTTGGCATTTGGTGTTTAAGAATTTGCGATTGGTACAGATAAAAATTGTACCCATATCTTTCCCAGATTCTTTCTTGCAGACGAGCAGAGGAGACATTTTGAAAAGCTCTCAATTTACTGCAACCATTACGCCAGTCTCATCCCAATGTCTTTCGTCTTGGGTATCCATATAGATTCACTTTTATTCCTCTACACTATAAAACCTGACACTGTGAACATGATGCAATTTGTATTATTACACATTCCTGTGGTAATTCCACGCAGGCTTCTACGTGACCGTGATAGTGAACCGCTGGTGGAGTCAGTACACGTCCATCCCTCTGCCGGACCGGGTGATGTGTGTGATCTCAGGCGGTGTCCAGGGTGGAGATGAACGTGGTAGGCTGCTGCGGCGTACACTCATGCGCTACACCAGTCTGTCTGCTCTGCTTATCCTGCGCTCTGTCAGCACAGCCGTCTTTAAGCGCTTTCCCACAGTCGACCATGTAGTGGAGGCAGGTGAGCAAAAAGGTGATAATTAAAGTGATCCTAAATCTTTTGCCACACAATTTATTACCTTATCCATTAAATACTATCTAGTATTTGGCACGGGATCCTTGTGAATTGTGCGATGCAATGTTTTCAGATTCCACCCTACTTTCATCTCTCTCTCCTCACGTCCTGTCTATCTACTGTTCTATAAATAAAGACCAAACATAAAAAGTTATTTATAAAAAATAAATGATAAACAAAGGTTTATTTGTGAAATATGCCTGAACTAACTATTATAGATCAAAAATGTCCCATAATTTTGCTAATCAATGCTAAAAAAAATACTGTTAGAATAGACATATACAGTAAGTGGATGTTTTTGCCCCATACTGGCCGGCCTGTATCCCTTTCTGCCTGTGGGGTAAAAGGCTCCATTTAAGGCAGTTAAGTTAATGTCTTTTGATATTAAAACAAAGTGCTTTTAATGATTTATTTACTCTTAAAATGTGTTGTTTTATAATGTCTAATAATGACACATATATTTGTTTTGCAATTATGCATTATATAGTCCTTAAGATGTTTATTCGCCCCGTTCTACCCTACTCGTTTTAATCCCAGGGAATCAGTGAGAGATAAACATCTCTCTCTCTCTCTCTCTCTCTCTCTTTTTTTTCTCTTTGTTTCTTTCTCTTTTCTCTCTCTCTCTCTCTCTCTCTCTCTCTCTCTCTCTCTCTCTCTCTCTCTCTCTCTCTCTCTTTCTCTCTTTCTTTTTTTCTCTTTGTTTCTTTCTATTTTTTTTCTCTCTCTCTCTCTCTCTTTTCTCTCTCTCTTTTTTTCTCTCTCTCTCTTCTTTCTCTCTCTCTCTCCCTCTCTTTTCTCTCTCTCTCTCTCTCTCTCTCTCTCTCTCTCTCTGTCGTTCTCCTTTCTTTCTCTATAGGATTTATGACACGGGAGGAGAGGAAGAGGTTTGAGAGTCTGCACTCTCCCTATAATAAATACTGGATCCCGTGTGTGTGGGTCACCAATCTGGCTGCTGTAGCTCGATGTGAAGGCAGAATTAAAGACAATAACACTCATAAACTGTTGATCGAGGTAACACTTATCTAATATTCCAAATATTTAAACATTCCTGAATAAAAGAACTGAGTCGTTTTTTTTTTTTTACAAAAAAATAGGTAATAAAAAGGTTTTTCCAATTACAAGAAAAAATAATGGTTCAGAGAAAAAGAACGGCTTGTTTGATTTTTTTAAAATGAAATTTTAAGAAGACATTTGACCTGTTTCCTGTTTTCATCAAGTTAATTTTACTAAAGCTGTTGTTTCTTTTCTTTTTGTTTAGGAGCTGAATCGTTTCAGAGACAAATGCAGTATGCTCTTCCACTACGATATGATCAGTGTGCCGTTGGTTTACACGCAGGTCAGAAATTGTGTGTGTGTTCTCACATTCACATTCATGTACACAGAATCTAAAATTCTGCATTTGTTACACTGACTGTACATTATGTGTACAATAAAATAATAAAGTTTATTATATTTCACAAAAAAGATGTAAGTTGTATGTGTTAGGAATATGGGACAGGCTAACAGCATTTCTTTCACTGTTTTTTTTACCTTAGGTGGTGACGCTAGCGGTGTATAGCTTTTTCCTGGTGTGTCTGATTGGCCGCCAGTTTCTGGACCCGAGTCAGGGTTATCCGGGTCATGATCTTGACCTGTACATCCCCATCTTCACCCTGCTCCAGTTCTTCTTTTATGCTGGCTGGCTCAAGGTCAGGATCAGCGCATTGACACACAATGCAACCCTCGCTTTATTATAACACGCTGCTGTAAAATGCTTGACTCTGATTGGTCAGAATTTTGCATCACAGGGTAACAGAAAAACTGAAGCTTGTTTAAAAATGTTATTGTTTCTTTAGTAATATGTTTTGATATCCAGACCACTTAACCTATACCAATTCATCTTTTCCCAAATCTGTCTGTGTTGGTAAATGTAGGTAGCAGAAGAGCTAATCAACCCATTTGGTGAAGATGATGATGATTTTGAAACCAATTGGCTTATAGACAGGAACTTCCAGGTGTGGACAATCTATGCATCCATCTATCCATCCACCCATCAATCTTTCTATCTAGCCAGCCATCCAACTACCCATCTGTCTATTCATCCATCCATTCATCAATCTTTCTATCTAGCCAGCCATCTAACTACCCATTTCTCCATCCATCCATCCATCAATCAATCTTTCTATCTAGCCAGCCATCCAACTACCCATTAGTCCATCGATCCATCCATCCACCGATCCAGCCAGCCAGCCAGCCAGCCAGCTATCTATTCATCGATTCATTCATCTATTCATTCATCCATCCATCCATTCATTCATCCATTTACTCATACATTTATTATGTTTAATAAACCATCTGTCATAACTCTGCCAGTTTTTTTAAGAAACGTCTGTGTCACTCTGTAACACTGATTTTATAATTTTAAAATAGATTTAGGTAATTAGGATGGATTAGAGTATTAGAGGTGTTTTGCCTGAAACCTCTTGAAATCTTATCCATAATCATGTGTGTTGTAATCCACTTGCCAGGTATCAATGATGGCTGTAGATGAAATGTACGCTGATTTACCCAAAATGGAGAGGGATCGCTACTGGAACGACTCGAATCCACGACCTCCTTACACCGCCGCTACACTATCTGTTCTCCGCAAACGCTCTTTCCAGGGCTCCACCTTCGACATGGCGTAGGTCTCTCACTGCATACACTTACAGTAAACACTACTATTAATACCCTATTAATCCATCACACTTGAACAAGCAATAGGATTTCCTCACATATTTGTGTGATAATGGATTAAACTGGCATCAGTTAAAGGCTTTTTATCTTCTTATTTGTAGGTTTTATGTACATTTATCTGATTCTGTCTCAGTATAATAAGCGACATGCAGAGACAAGATATTACGTCCCAGTAGCAGGATAATGTAGGGTTAGTTACATTTACATTTTGTACATTTACATTCGGGGTTGTAGATTATGATACAAAAACATGTTGTGGCTATTTATCAGAAAATAATTTATTACATCTGATTAACAAAAACATATTTAGTAGTGTGAGATGCTTTTAGCCTGTATACCTGTATAGCTACAATTTCAGTAAGAGTTACATAAAGCCACTTTTTCCAACGTTTAGAATTCCCAAGGAAGAAATGCACTTCCAGCCTTTGCAAGAAATTACTGAAAACCTGGAAGAATCTGTGACTCGTTATCAAAACCTCGCTTTGTTCAATCGACTCCTAAGCTTCGCCCCCTTCCCATCCAGCATTGTGGCCGGATCATTGTGCAGAACCACAGAAGAGGTCAGCCCTAAATCCTCCTACTCTGATGCGGGAGAGGGCGAAGGAAAAAAGTATACCGGGCAGAACAAGGAAGCAGGAGAATCTCAACTTTCAGGTTCAGTAAACGACAACCAGAGCATCATCTGCAGCTGTGAAGGAACCTTCGACACACACGCTTAACAGAGACTAATTATAGAGAAGAATAAGAAAGACCTGATCACGCTAAAGTTTCCTCCACCTTCAACACGAATGCTGAAGCAGAGAATAAAGCCACAGTTTTTTCCTTTCAGCAACATTAACCGCGTCACACCAGACTTTTCCCCTTATTACATTATAAATGTTTAAGCATTTCTTACCTCACCTAACTACTGTTTAGGAAGCTGCCACTTGAAAACATTTTATAAGGTATTTACCTGATTTAAAAAGAGCCAGGCAAAACTCGGAACATATTAAAGTTAAGAGTGATTTAATAACATAATTAGTTAATTTTCCAAATTTTTTATTTAAAATAATCTAAGGTAAATTGTGATTAATTAAGTGAAAGTCTGGTTCGGCATCGAAAGTCTTAAATGTAGCTAAAAAAAGGAAAACACATCATTTATTATGATGTAACAGATACTGCAGCCATTTTTATTAAAGGTTTATTACAATAAAAGGGAAAAGTTTATTAAAACCTTATACAAGAACATACAAAAATATAGTGCAGACCGCAGCATTTTCTTGCGAAAACTAGAGGCCACCAGTGTACTAGTAATCTGATGGTGAATGATTCATTCTGAATTGCACATGTACAAAATATCCACAGATGTGCTCTAACAGCATTTAGCAGACGCTGTTGTCCAAAGCGACGTACAAAAGTGCTTTGAGTAATAATAATATAATATATGAGTAATAATATAATATATAAGCTAAATCCTGTAGTACGTGTATGACTGAAAATCCTGTTGAAAGCTTGTTGGCTGATGATGAACATGAGTCCATGTAAACCGGTCACCATAAGATTGCTCAATGCCACCTACAAATTAGCATAATAACAAGTTTTACCGAATTCCTGCTCTATAGAAAAATAAATTGATCTAGAGAGTAAATAAATATTCAGGTTTAACAGATAGATGACCACACACTAAAGGAACAAAAGCTTAAACCAAAAAATAAAATAAATACAGGAATGGTACAAATAAAAAGCTCTATGTTTAAGAAATAAACTAAATCATTATTCTCTGGCCTTTGGTAATTTATTTGTTCTATTTTGTTGGATATGTTTTGTGTTTCCAAAAAAGACACAACAAAAATGCAAAAAAAGATAAAAAGTGGGACAGGTAATGTACAGCTTATCAGGTGATATTATTATTATTATTATTATTATTATTGCATTTTAGTTGATGATCACATGCTCCTGTAAGAGGTCATTGCTTACACGTGCATGACTTCGGGTTTACTTTTTATACAAGATAAGAGATATGATCATTGCAGCCACCTGTAAAAAGAGGAACACACAATATATAAGCATTATAACACAAGCATCAAAAGTAAAAGTATTAAGCTAGCACTTAGCCTAGTAATGTAAAGGGATCCAGTGTTACACTTGTCTTCAGTCCAGTTCTGTGTAGATTAGTTTCAGATATACAAACCTACTCAGCTAAGATTGTAAGATTTTTAGTACCTCTATAACAGCAACACAAATAGCCACGACTGTTAGCACAGTAGAGTTATTCTTCAACAATTTCACCACAGCATTGAAACAGCCATCCACCTGCTGCAAGGAAAATGACATCATGATACGTTTCCGCACCATAAATTATACTAATATATATATAACCAATGGTTTTACGTTGCCCCAAATTTGAAGACACACAATATTTTATTAAATGTTTAAGTGAAAGCACACAATATTTTTTAATGTTTAAGTGTATTACTAGAACTGAACACTTCCAACATGGCAGTGCCCCTGTGAACAAAACCCCTCAGCTCCATGAAGACATGCTGTGTGTTTTGGTTGACTCTTTGAGTCTGACTTAGCCCCATAAAACACATTTGGGATGAACTGAAACACTGCCTGCATCCCAGAACTCCTCACCCAACATTAGTGTCTGATCTCACTAATACTATTGTAACTGAATGAATACAAATCCCCACAGACACACAACGCAAACTAGTAAGACGTTTTATCAGAAGGAAGAATAGTGAGACTATTTTCAAAACAGGATGTTTGCAAAACACATATGACGGTTCGGTGTCTCAATACTATAATACTGTGCTGTATTTTTAAGAGGGCTGATCCAGATCTACAGTTCTGAGAGCAAAGAAAGCTTTGATCTGGTTTGTGGTAAATGTTAAAAGTTTTAGCGTACAAATAGGTTTGTAATCAGACTGATGAAATAAATTCAGGAAATGTACCTCTGACTGCGCTTGTCCAACATCACACTGTTCAGGTTTTGTAGAGCAGCAAAATTGCGGGTACAGTGAGGTGCGGTTTACAAACTCAGAGCCAGTGAAGTCAGTGTAGTTGTTGTATCCACAACATTTTAACTACAAGAGCATTCATTCACACACACACACACACACACACACCTATAGACATCTTAAAATCCTGGCACTTACCGCTAGTTTGGGATTTACCAATAATACTAATATATAATACAAAAGTACTGTATTAGTGACTGCATTGTTTGTTAACACTCGATCCTGGAACATTAAGGTAACACTTCTTATGTAGAATACAAGCACAAAACGACCAGGCCCTTAACCTTTATAATGTGTTTAAATCACTCTTATTGCCTTTATTGATAGGACAGAGAGAGAGAGATAAAACAGGGGAGAGAAAGCGAGGTGGGACCGGAAAGGACCTGAAACAGATCATTTTACTTATTCATTATAATAATGTAAACCCGTCTCCAGACCGTAAAATGATAGGTGGTAGCTTAATAGTTAAGCTGTTGACTGATGATTATAAGATTGTGGGTTTAGTTAACAGCATCACTAAGCTGCCCCTGAGTAACGCCTTTAACCATCAACTGCTCAGTTGGATAAAATGAGATAAATATAAGTCACTTTGGATAAAATGTAATGTACCTGGCTCATCGTTTGGTTCCATGCAGTGGTTATGATGTTGTTCTGATCGTAGTTCTCCATAATGTTCTCAGCAACTTCTTGACGAATTTTATTCAGCACTTTTTCTGCCTTTAGAAACAAGAACAAAATAACACTGTTTCTGTGTGCACAGAAAGAAGAATTTAAATTCCTGTCTCTTTGAAAAGGCTGTTAGTGTTAAAATAAACTGAAAAATGTCAGTGTCAATACTGATGACACATTCTACCTCGAAATAACCTTATATACACATCATGGGAAATTTTGTAACAAAAGAAGAGAATAGAGAACAGTTTACAGTATCTGATACTGGGCATTTCCTTAAATATAATAAAATTATATGTAGAACAATGTTCGGTTTCTTGACTAATAACATGGATGTGAATAAAACTGGATCTGACCATATCATACAAATAATACAAAAGACCACTGAATTAGATACAGTATTTTAGTGGATGGTTGGAAACAGTAATATTCTATATTATAAACCAGATGTACACAATAAGTTACTTAAAATTCCGGGTAACATTTCTTACCGCAGGCCGGTAAAATAGAATAAGTACCGCTGCAGCCACCTCAACAATAAACACAATGAGGATGATGATAAAAAACTGTAAGGACACAAAACATTTAAAATTAAACATCCAAACAGTATCAGTAAACATTTTATTTTTAAAGAATCCTAATACTCTAAATTTATTTAGACAAACAATATTGTAGTTATGATAGTAATAACAATACGAAATAATAAAATAAAATAAAGAAAGAATAATGAGATCATGGTTCAGATTGACATGTGAACATCTTTAGACCTGTATGTCTTTTGCCACACATCAAACTGATTACACATAAAAATACTAAAAAGAAGATTTTTCTCAGATAAGGTTGACTAAATACCGAAGAATGACAGGACTCACGGTCAGAAGCATGCATTTACTTTCACAGCAGGCTCCACAGCAGCCCAGGAAGCCCATAAAAGCGAGAACAGCACCAACGGCTATCAGAATGTAGCTAGCGTTCGCCAGCTGTGTTAATTCTGGAGAAAGGTCTTTATTGTTAACCAGCGCTGCAAGCACATTCTGTTTGCCAATTTCAACCAAGACTCCGATGACTACGAATGCAGCTCCTGCTAACTGGAAACCAAATAGGAAAAAGTACAAAACAGTTAAATTAAATTAGAACAGAAATATAAAAGACGAGAAGATTATAAATGAAGGAGGTTATAAATGGGGAACTGTGCACTATGCCAAAGAAAGCACCAGAGATCCCGAGCTTGGGGGAAAGTTTCTGTTTGGATTCTGTTTGAAAGTGTTCTCGAAAACCGAACTCAAAGACTATATTTACTAAGATATAGTATGTGCCGAGTAAGAATACGTATTTTTTCTCTGGTATTTGCCGATACTTGTACTTGTTTGGGATGTGGGATTATTTGTATGTCTCTCGAGTTGCTGTATCTTTAAACATTTTATCTTGTCTTATATTTACATTTACAGTATTCGGCAGACGCCCTTATCCAAAGCGACTTACATTCAACTCTTTTATACAGCTGAGCAATTAGAGGTTAGGGACCTTGCTCAGGGGCCCAGCAGTGGTAACTTGGTGGTGCTGGGAATCAAACCCAGATCTTTTAATTAGCAGTCCAACACTTAACCATTGCGCTTCCACTTTCTCTTGCAAGGGTTTGCTGCAGGATTGGTTGCAGAGTAAAAATGTTACTTTTACTTGTATGGTACAAACTTGTGTGAGTTGTTATCATTCATTTTGAAATATTTCCACATCGTTAAGCCTGACATTCTGTCCCTGCTGCCGGAGTCTATGCGCACTGAATGTTCTGTCATGAGGTATCGGTCTTTGGTATCGGAGTGTTTTTACAAATACGAGTATATAAGCTCAGTATCTTGCACCTTTAATATTTACAATAAACATCATACTCTGTTGACGCTTTTTCATTAGTAATTATTAAGTATTAAGGGAATTTTAGAAGACTGTGTGGTCAGTTACAATAGTATTAATGAGATCAGACACTAATGTTGGGTGAGGGGGTCTGAAGTGCAGTCGGTGTTCCAGTTCATCCTTTAAGTTGTGTGTTATCAAATTTGTGGCAACAGTTTGGAAAGGAATCACTAGTAGAAATGTTGGGTCTGTTGAGCAAGTCTTAATATAATTAAAAATGGTCATTTATTGGTTACACACCCCGTCTTCCAAACCACATATTCGTAGTTTAATTTCCAATCATTTTCATGTGGTTTACATTAGGCAGTATTATTTATTATATATTTATATCACGCTCCATGTATAGATTTTTAAATGCACTAATTAACATTTGAAGTGGATTAAAAACTTTCATCAAAGTTTTAAACTTTTTGATTCACTTTAAATGTTGACTACTCTAAGTAACTATATTTATATTAAGCATTAACTTACTTGGCTGTGATCTAAGATCGATTTAATAATAAGTAATACCTACTAATAGTAGGGTTATTAATGCTATATAATGATGTTAATAATCATCATGCAATTATTAAAGTAAATGTACGTATTGAAGCAAATATGACTTACAAAAATTACACTGTTGATAATGACCATAAGTATCTTCAGGATCATCTTGAAGGTGACTTTTTTTTCTAGCTCTTCTGATCGATGTAGCACACGTAACCCGAACAAACTGTCTGTTGTTTATGACTCACACTGCGAAAGCAACTGTGAAAGGAAATGGGTGTCTGCAACCCTTTTTACGTAGAGGCTGTGACTAAGGTTCCTCATTTACATTTACATTTGCAGCATTTGGCAGACGCCCTTATTCCTTGTTATACAACTGAGCAATTCGGGTTGGTAATCCAACACCTTAACCACGAGCCACCACTTCCCCTCATTTGCGCCAATCAAGAAGTGTTGTAGAGCTGCTCATATCATCTGAAGAAAAGCTTCCCTTAACAAAAAAAGTCCGCTTACAGAGTATTTGATTAAATAAACTAAAGTGTTGAAGTTGAAGTATAAATCCCAGGTTGACTTCCTTTAATGAGTAACTACGATCACTATCTTAGTGGTGTACTAGGAAGTGTACTATTTTAATACTAAATTGACTACTTTCTAGTCGTATTATAAATCGAATAGTATAATAGTAAGCAAAACTAATCGTAGACTGCATTTGTACTACAACCAGACTTTCCAAATACTGAAAATTTTAGTTCTATTCTTCGAATATACAGTATTTTTGGGAGATGTGTGTGTTGCTGTGTTTAAAGGTTTTTCTGAAAATAAAGCCGTTGTGACACTCTACTTTCTACAATGTACAAGAAAGTCATCATGCAACAATAAGGAAACACTCATGAGGTAAAGTTGACGGTATAGACTCACTTGCATGGCTTTCTTAAAGGAGCAGTCTACAGTTGCACACTGGTCTGTTTTTAAGTATAAGTATATTCAATTCATTGTCCAAGGTACATGTACAGAGCCAATGAAATGCATTTTTCGCATACCCCATCTTGGTAAGTTGGGGTCAGAGCACAGGGTCAGCTATGATACAGCACCCCTGGAGCAGGAGGGGTTAAGGGTCTTGCTCAAGGAGCCAACAGTGGTTGACTTGCCAGAGGCAGGGCTTGAACCCAGGTGTTTCTGGTCTTCAGATTAACAACTCAGCACCTTAACCATTTGAGCCACCCTGCCCCTGTGGGAACTTTACATTTTTAACCTTCAATATTACAATGAACAAAACGAACTGGTTGCTTTGCCTGCAGTCAGACTCCGTCTTTGGTGATCCTTGGCCAAAAGATTTTCTAGACCTTCTTTGGTCAGTCTGAAGGTCTAGATCCAGCTAGACTGTAGATCCTTGCACAGCATAAACAGATAGCCAAATGTTATTTCTCAGTCCTGATCCACAGGATGGTGCTGTTGAGTTGCAACTGAAATCATATCATATCGAAGCACAACACACATGACATGAGATGTGAAACAGTGTTGGAGTAGCAGAAGTAGAAGAAGAGGAAGTTTTTATTAAACGGTGATGCAAACGGATGAGACAAGAGCAAATGTTTTGCAGGTAACGTTTGCACTTTCACCGTTTCTGTGTAAAACACTGCTACAGTGTGCGTTAATGCTGTGTATGCCAGTACCACCAGGCACACCTGACATTGTATGTGGTACAAAGCGAACCTTTATGGAGTTCTGCGTCCTCCAGATCATCTGGATTCTTCTAATCCACCTGTGGTTCTCAAGACTAGTCACCAGTAATTCAGACGGTAAGTTACGACTTACATCAAGTCTTTATTTTTATATTACAGCATTGTGAATGTCCATGGCATTACTTACTTACTGCCTCATTTCATTGTAATTTAATTTAATCAATATTAAAAAAACCTGTAATTTTGTTATATAAAAGGCAGCCAGTGAATTCTTGTAGCCTTTTTTTAGTGCCTGTTTAAACATAAATTTTGCCCATAAGCAGTGGCATAGCTGGTGATGGGGGGGGGGGGGGGGGGGGGTGTGTCCCGGGGTGCAGCATCTGGGAGTGCTAAATTGATGTTACATAATTACGAATGAATTTCAGAATGAAATGTTTTCCCCATTATATTTTTTAAAGTTGCCTTAATTATTTTAACTTTTTATCCTCTTCATACCCTAAAAATGTCACGAAATGCAGGTTTTCAAGTTCTAAAACTCCAGAAAAATTTCCAGAAAAGCATGACGGATCCCTTTATGGCTCATACCTTGTCAAGAGGGGGCCAGGATGGGGCGCGAAAAACCCCTAGTTAGGCCTTAAGGTTATAAAATGAGATGAGATGAGATGAGATGAGATATAGTCATAAGAAATAATGATAATATAAGATTAGTAATGATAAGATACAATACGAAAAGAACAGAAAAGATAGGATAAGAGATCAGCAATATAGATTTTTTGGCAGTTTTGTAGCTTGACACATATTTGATCATTTGATTTTAATGTAACTGAACTAACATAGGTTAATTTTTATATTAAGCGCTGTCATGCATGCTTCTCTATTTTTCGAAAGATTCTTTTTGGCTATGATAAATTATGGAATCTTGTGCTATCAGTATTGTGTTGTAAAGCTAGAACATTTTCTAACCCTTGAATTTATGCCGTACCTTTTAATCTACCCCTCAGATACACACACACACACACCATATTCCCCAAAGGGAAAAAAATCTAACTTTCCCTTTTAATATACAAATTTTGTACTAAAGCAGTGTTTTGTAAACAGGATCTGCCTCTCACCTCAAGATGTAGGGGATGAGAGGCTCAAAAAAATGTATTCAGTCATTTTGGAGAAAAATGTTTCTAGTAGAAAAAAAAGAATTAAATCAAGAACCTTATGGTGTTTTTATGGTTCTAACGGATTACTTTAACAATAAATTGTATTAGAAAGAATTCTACAAAAAACAATTGACTTTTAGAAAGCTAGTAAAAATATCTTCACATTTATATAAAAATGTGCACATGGTTTACATACTTAAGTTGCTTTTTTATTGTCATTATAGAAAATAATATAGACTGCTTCCTGAGTATCATGGTACCACGGAACACAGTGTGGAAAGCTTGTGTAACAAATTCACTGGAGATCAACTGTACCATATTCAGCAGATCCAACTGTTGGAACGTGAATGCCACATGGTGCAGAATCAAGGATAACGATTGCGGTCCTGTGAATCGATCCTCAGAGACTAGATGGAAAAGCTTTAATGAAACTACACAAATGATGTTTCTAAAATTTGAAAACATATCCATGCGGGATGCAGGTCTTTACAGATGTCAGATAAAATCATCTACTCCCAGTGTCAGCCATGGTATCAACGTCACTGTGACAGGTAAACACACCAACACATCAGAAATCTACAGGTTCTTTTTACATTTATGATGTAAGGCAGATGCTCTAATCCAAAGCGACTTACATTAATCTGTTTTTTAATTTAACTGAGCTGAAGTGAATTGAGGGTTAAACGCCTTGTCCAGAGGTCGAGCAGTGGCAGATTGGTAGTGTTGGGAATTGAACCCACAATCTTTTAAAAATTTTAATGCTCAAAAAATAATCAAAACATTTAACAAACATTGCCAGACATGTTAGAAAAACTTGCCAGACTATTCATTTATCCGCTGCTGCCCATAGAATAAGGAAACAATCGTAAAGAAACTGAGATTTTAACTATTGTCTCTATTGTACAGTAAATTCTAGATATACTCCTACCAGTGGTGTGCAGTCAGGGCCAGCAGGGCCTTCGTTGCTGGCCTAAAGAATATCAGAGGCTGACTTACATGTACAACCTAAATTCTTATATTTGTTCCTTTAAATGTATATATATTTTATGTTGAGGTGTGGAGGTGTGGAGTTTACTTAACAGGGTTTCTTGCTTTAATAATGGTTTTCACCCTCGATATGTGAAATGTCTCTGTCTCTCTGTAATGCCACTCGGTGTTATAATGCGTTTTTGTGTAGTATTGATGCTTCTATAACTGCAACATGATAGTGGTGGTATTAAGAGGTGTATCGGTCGGGTAAGTCCCTACTGGAGGCCCAGGTACCAAATGCACTGCCCGCCATTGGCTCCTATCTCCATACGTTCGTACAAAAATGCCCTTGGCGTTAGAACATCCTGTTACAATCTCAGAAATTGCTTAAGGCCATGGATCACAGAAAATTATAATTTGCTTTAAACCACGAATCACAAATATATTTATATTTCTTAAAATTCTTCCCTGGCAACTAATAACACAAATATACTGTGATGTATGACTGTATTAGACTCAGTAACTTGTGTCATCCAAATATTTTTTTAAATAATTAAAAAAATATATTTTTACATTCTAGAATATTTCACCCAATTTAAACCATGTGCGTTTGTCATTTAAGTTATAGTTTCAATTTGAACAATTATTAATTTCATTTTTTAGATAACATTTCGGATTGTAGCAGCGCCTCTGATATTGTAAGCCAAGAATACAACACAAGTAAGGAGTGCTATCATGTCTAATTTCTTAAACAAGTTTCTAACATTGTGTAACCTTTTTTTGTTTTGAATAGTACAGTTTTATTTGGTCTTTAAAGATTTAGAATTAAATATATTAATTAAGAATTATTTTGTGACCCTGTTTACTTCTGCCTATAAACTACAACCGAGATGAAATACTGATACTGATGAAGTTTATCATTTCTTTTAGCAACAGAAAGTTTAAACCCAAAGGCTGAAAACAGTTTCTGGCTGCAGTCCTATGTGTACATCTGCAGTGGGGTTGCAGTGCTAATCTGTTTAGTGATTGTTGTTTCTGTAATCGTCATCTGGTGTCGAGGTTTTTGGAATTCTTTTCTCTTTATTCTTTATGACCTCAATAACTATCCAGAGTTGTGAGTTCTTGAAACATTTTAGTGACATCTATTTTTAATTTTAACAGGACAGAAGAAATTAATGAAAACAATAAAAGAAAATCAGGTACAGTGTGCATCACCCTTACTAAACTATTACTGAATAACAATGCAAATCCCTCATGATCCTATCCACTCTACAGTCTGCAGAAACCCCAGTGGCTGATCATCCTCCACCAATATATCCCAGAAGGTCTTCATGTAAATCAAAAACTCTTTCTGCTCAAATTAGTTCTTCCCCATCCTGTACCTATGACACACCTCCTTCCAGAGTGACATCTCTAAAAGACTGTTCATCAGCGGGAAAATGTCCTGTCAATCAGGGGCCACAGAGACAATGCCACGATCGTGAGCTTGAGGAAAAAAATCCATTGATATATGCCACCTTAAATCATAGCGCTGTGCCACAGAGACCTGCTCGAGTCACTCATGTACAGATGGAGGAATCCGAATATGCCGTCGTTAAAGTCTCATAACTTTTAGGGAACTGTCTGAACACAGTTTTGTGTTAATATCGTAGGCCTGTTGATTGACTGATTATTCAGTATAGACCTAGCGATACAGCTTGCAATCTGTCCGTGATGACTAAGGCCACATTTACATTGCATGTATCAAGTGACCTCATCCTGATTTTTTTCTCTAATGTGGCACAGATGGGATATGACCCACGATCGTTAGCAGGAAAACCTTATCATTGGGTTATTTCACTGTGTATAGTGTAAATGCAAACATTAGATACGGGGCAGTTGTAAAAAAAAAGATGTAAGACCAACTAACCAAAAACTGAGGCAAGACCTGCACATAAGTATCATTACTCATGTTAAATACCTATCAAGACCAAGACAATATTTAGACGAAATAGGATAAGAGACCAAAATTAGAATACAATGATGAGCTGTTGGTTATTCATTTTTCAGATTTGCATATAAAAGAATAAAACCAATAGAAAATAGTTGGCCGGAAATTGACAATTCCCTGTCCAGCATCGCTTCAGCTTTCAATACGAAATGTTAAAAGTATATTTTAGTAAATATTTATCATTATTATTATTAAATATTTATCTATATAATGACTCTAACTGAATGATAGGTCACTTGTGTCTTTAAAAACAAAGCTGTGGTATGCAGGTATAAGGTCTTGTTTTTACCAATAATTATTTGTGGACACAGGAAAACAAAACACTGTTCCAATAAAGAAAGTGGGGTTCTTTATTTAATCCTATTAATTTGTGGTTAGGAGTCTTCACTCTCTCTTCTAACATGTGTATAACCCAAAATAAACCAAAAATACAATGATGCAGCACCTGCTTCACATGGAAGGTTTTCTTACAAAATCACAGAGGAAAAAAATAAACAAACAAAATTAGTTCCCTGTAACACTATATGTTTACAGTGCAATTGCCTTCATTTGGTGTGCAACATTTACAATACGAGTACCAACTTTAACAATTCTAGTATTAATCGTAACAATAGTTCCAATGATACTTATTAATAACATTAATCCTAATACAAATACGGTAGTGGCATTTTCTCCTGAGTTTTCCTGAAGTCACAGCGATACAATCGCTTCATCCACATAAACAGGACCCATCAGACTATAAAATGCGTTAGTTTAGCCCCGCTCACGCATCCACGCAATCCAGCGCCAACATCCAAATTTCCTGAATAATGTCGGATTACACTTGAACAGCCATTCTAAGCATCAATAAAACTTTATTCTGTGACTTTAGCGTCGCACGATACTGCTCACACATCCGTGGAAAACTATGCGATGACGTCACCCGATGTTGCTTACAGGACCTGTTTGGCATTCCCTATATCTGTGCCTGGGATAAATTAACATTAGGTAGACCCCGGCATCACCTGGTTACATATATATATATAGCTTTTTCTTATTATTATAGCCAATTACATGGAAAAGTACAAGTTAAACAATAATTAATTACTTCCAGGTAAATGTATAATTTTTAATCACATGAAATCTGATTGTTTAATTCACTTTAGAGCTCTATGTCGTCCTTATAGTCTTTAAAGTGCACTAGGCAACTTCAAATTTGTCTACACATTTGCTGTAAGGTTGCTTTCAAATTGTGTGTGGTTTTACTTGACTATGTTTCAGGACCATATCACTAACTTCTTCCCTATATGCCTCTATCATTGTTCATACTGTACAATGTGACAGACTAATGAAAAAACTTTTAAATAAATGTATCATTTATTTCTAAGAAAACTTCTTAATCAGTATGTGGATACTGATTACCAATTTTCCATGAGCCCCCTTCACTCCAGGAATATGCTTAAGAACCGATAAAGTTAAATAAAATAAAATTAGCGATTTGGCTTAAAAAAAATAGATCAAAGAGGTAGCATGTTGGGGGAGAACACTGAGCAAAGAACAATTGCGGGGCAACCACAAGCAATACAAAAAATGATTACACTTCCTGTTTTATGAAACGAAACAAGGTGAGGTGTACTGGGGTCTGACCTCAACCTGTTTTTCCAGTCACAGAGGATAAGTAACATGTCTCTTAATGCAAACTGTACTTGTAAATGTGTTGTAGTTATTCCACACTGTAAGGCTGAGTGCAAATATTTACATACCCCTTAGTACATAAACAGATGTTTACCATAATCAAACAATCCTTGGTCATTTCCTTAGACAAGTGGTCATTATTTCCAGTCGTGATGTAATTATTATGTTAATAACTTGGAAATCAATCCATCTTGTGTAGTTTTCACACAACTGTTGAGCTATAAAAGCTTTAGGGTAAAGAAATATTTACTGGGATGCAAACTTTCAAACTTGCAAGCATCAATGTGTTCATTTACACGAAAGCAGTTTTAGTTATGACCAAAATACATGTAAAATATAGAGATCAAAAAATAAAGGATTTTCAGAAATTAATGTGTTGATAATGATGCTGTAATTGTTTATTCGAAACAAAACTAAAATTCTTGTTTCACTAAGTATATATATATTTAGTGATTTTTTTGAATATTTTGCTTATAAATAAACATAGTTAAAAACAGTTGTAGTCATGTGACATCAGTCTGCAAAACCGATTTTTTTTTCTGTTATTTAGCATGTCACCTAAATGACTTTCACAACCCTGATCCATTCTATAATTAGCCCTCACTTACAGCTGAACTTATTGGAAGGAACTAAGAAGGTTAACATAAGTAAGAAGGGTAAATTTACACTAAATTTTTTTCTGGACATCACATTTTTAGTTTGCTGAATTTTCACATCTGCTTTTAAGTCGATTCTGCGAATCTGTAAGTCAGATCAATGTTTTTACCTAAATGCTGTTGGCTTTAAAGTCGCATGTTAGAGGATGCTGTGAAAGGGGTTGTTTAATTTGTGGGTTTTAGCAGCACGACTGCAGTGCATGCACAAGTCAGATGATGAACATCTTGCAGACTCTATCCTGACACCTTTTGTTTGCCCTGGAGTTTCATAGTTAACCTCAAATGTTAACACACCTGAGGTTAATACCCCGGCTAGGTTCGTCACATGCGTTCTAAGAAATACACTTACATTTATGGTAATTGTGATTCTCTGTGATTGCGGATTACAATCTAGATGAAGCATGAACGATTAAGTTAGCATTTTAAAGTAGCGGGTTATTACAGTAAGAGATAAAAGTATATAAGTTCTGTAAGATGGCGATAGTTTTTTAGCTATTTCATTAGAAAAACAGGTAAAATAAGGTTACAGGATTTTTTTTGTGTATGCACTTCACTTTCTTGCTTTCATTTTTCACTTTCAGAATTTTTACTTCTGTAAAATTCCAAGTGGTTAAAATGTCCACCAAAAAAAAACATTCTTCGAAGTAGTGATTTTCCCAGAGACCTACCTTATCAGGTTTTTTTTTGTTTATTCTCACCGGTTGTTCTAGTGTGTGAAAAATAACGCCTTCAGATATGAGAACACCTCCCTCTAGCAGAGTCGTATGTGCGTCAAGAGTTACACTTCTCATGGAGGATTTACAGCATTTGATATTAAAGAAAAACATTCGCCCGAATGGATCAGTTATTGGTTAGTGCAATAAATGTCATAATGAAATATACTGAATAAACATCAAACAAACTAAACAGATTTCATTCAGTTCTTTTCAGTGATAGCATTTTAGTTTAAATGAGCTTTTAATGCCATAGACATAAAATCTCCCACCCTTAAGAACATTCATAAAACACAATTGGTCTGAGATGGTGGCTTTCTTCACTCCTAGCAGCAGCATTCAACTCGGTCTCAATGCTGAAAAAAAAGAAGACGACAGTGTCAGTGTTAGACATGAAAAAACACCTTAAAAAAACAGTGCTTAAGAAGAATGCGTATAGAATTTGAGCTTGTTGTTGTGAACATGTGGATCATTGAGTGGCTTTTTCACACAGTGGTGGGTAATATAAAGCGTATATGAAAGTGGCGTTTAGGGATTTAAAATGTTTTTGTGAGGGTTTTTGTTTGTCTGTCTTCCACGGAGGGCAACATATTCCAAAAAAATGTTTACATAGAACAAAACTGTTATTTTTTTGTTATTTTTACACTTGCACCTGCAGCATTGTTCTCTTAAACGTGAAGGTGTTATAAAGCACTGAAACTCTTTGTAAGTTTATTCAACAGAAAAAGAAAAATGTCTGCCAAGAATATTGACTTTAGATTAGACGTACAGCCAGAAAATCATTCATGCACGCTGATTTAAAATGTCCCATAAGTTCTTCCAGGTTCAAACATTTATCAAACCAGAATGTTGAAAAACTTTTTTTACTGTTATAATCAGTGCAAATGTCAGATTTGTATTTCTACAAATTGTATGTAAATAAATGGGGTTTTTTTGTATTTATATTTGTACAGTAATTTAGGAAACCTCATTAAATTCTACACTTGCAAAACGTATAACAACATATATGATGCGTTAAAGTCTGTCTATATTTTTTCTTAAAGTAACATAAAAATGTTTTCTTGTATCCTAATTCATAGGTTGTCTCAGCTTTCCGTCTTGTGTTGCACAAAAAGTTGGTAAAAGATAAAAACAGCCAGTGTTCCTGAAGACGTCTGTAACCCTGCTAGTGTGATTTCCTGTGGTTCCTGTCGTATATGAGCAACTATGACACCTGTACAGTGCTTTAGTCTTATAAAAAAAAAAACTTTAGATGCAACCATAGGAAACACTTCTACATGCACAAATAGACTGTAAAAAGTTCATGATCTAAAAAGCATCTGTAAATGTAATTTTAAGGAGGTTTAATTATGGATGTAGTACGCTAAATAAAATCAAACATTTATTTATAACAGTTTATTTTAAAAAAAATTGAAAATTGAAAAAATTATGAACATTTGGAAACTGGGGTAAAGTGGTTTAGTGGTTGGTATATCTGCTTTTCACCTCCAAGGTTAAAGTTTTGGCTCCTGCTTTTGTTGTGTGTGTGTGTGTGTGTGTGTGTGTGTGTGTGTGCGCGCATGTGTGTGTGTGTGTAGATTGCATGTTATCCCCATGCTTTAGGAGATTTCATCTGGGCTCTCTGATTTCCTACTTCAGCTGAAAGTCAGGCAAGTCCATAAACTCGTGTGTGTGTGTGTGTGCTGGCATCCTGTCCACAGTGTCTTCTTCCTTTGTTTCCTTGAGTCAATATAATAAAAAAAGAATAAATGGATGTTTGGTATTTTAGTGTCTATATGACCTACTCTGTATAAGTAATGTGCAGTCACGTAAAGTGATTCTTAGTTCACCAAACATTTTGGATGGATAAAGTCCACTGTCTTGCTAAGAGAGATGTGAACTTTTAGGTACAAAAGTCACACAGAAAGTGAAAAAAAATTCTCTATAAATGACCACTTTCTCACCCTAGTTCATTTGCCCCACTTTTTTCATCTAAACAAAAAGTAGGTGACAGTTTAAAAGACTTTTGGGCAAGAAGCCACAAACAGAGGAAGTCTCAATCTTATCATCTATTTACTGACGTTGAAGTGTTCTCCTTTTGCATTGTATAAATATAACAAGTCATTTCTGTGATTAGCAAAACAATAGGAAGATGGAATTTACACAAATATTACATTTTATATTGCTGACCTTATAAAGAAATCAAGAATTTAAGAGGAAAATGCAGAAGTGATCAGAAAATTATCAATGTTCAAATTACAAAAACAGCCAAAACTACAGGGCCAATTAGCAAGCTTTACCATTTCAACCACTTAAACCATTTCATGTCTAACGTCGAAGTCACTTTGTTTTCCACCAAGGTGATAAAATGTAACAGAAATGAATAATTCTGAAAAAAATTGATTGCAGATAAAAAAAATGATTTGTTTTCAAGTCATTAAATCAGGCCCGGTTCTAGCCAACCATAGAAAAGCGGGCAGACAGATATCCCAGGTGGGCAATTTTGGGTGGTCGGTTGAGGGGATAGATTCTCTGTAAAATTCAAATAATTAAATGATGGAATAGCAAAAATATTGTTGTACAAATATACTTTCTTGGGCTGGTTAGAAAGATGTTATATCAAGTCAATATAAGCACAAATTTGTTAGAATTTTAAAGATGGATCGAGCCATCTCCTTTAAACAAACCTCAGACTGCTTTTATTCAAATCATAAATTGTACAGAAAAAAATAAAAACATTTGTCTACAGCTGTCTTTACCAAACTTGGGTGGGCAAGACAGGTGTTTGGGGTGGGCGAGACAGATGTTTGCTTATGCCTAGAGCCGGCCCTGAATTAAATGTTATTTTAGTTTCACCTTTTTCTAGCCTCTCTTTGAAAAAAAAATGGGCTCCAGTGACTTATCAAAACAGTGGGACACTAAAATGTGGCCAGTCTAGATAGATTAAAGCACACCTTATTTTGAAAGTTTACTTAGGTTGTTAATCACTTGTTCCATGTTTCCTTTTCTTTTAAGTCGATTGTACTTAGAGCCAAAAGTACCATAAACTGTCGGTTCAGGCTAAAGTAAAAAGAAATCCACATCAAACTTTACAGATTGTAATGGCATGCCATAAAAACCAGCAACACTTCAAAATAAAATCGATTCAGACTTAACAGCATCTTTTACAAACAAATACGAAATTATCAGTCTATAAAACTAGACAGGTCACCGAGCTAGCGTTTTATTATCTGTTATCTCTTATCGTATTCACATCCTAAACAATAATATCAAAAAAGAACTTCTTACACAGGAATTTCCTGTTAACCAAAGCCAGACACTTTTTTTAAAAAAGCAGTAATGAGCATGGGGAGACTCTTGTAAGAGACAGGAAGTGGCAACACCCCATTTCCTGTAGAGCTAGAAAAAAAATATATATATGTTTAATAGGAAACCGGTCTGCTGTTCATTTCCTCTGTGCCATGCAAATATTGTAAGTACCAAAATAGTGAGAGGCAGTGAGGTTTAAAGTACGGAAGCATGTGGCACCACCACTGAATAAAAAAAAGATGAAATTATTATGACTACTTATTGCACAATTCTGACTTTTTCAACTAGGAATTGTGGCATTGAAAGATAAAAAGTTGCAATGTGAGAGGTTCAAGATGAGGGAGCGATAGAGAGAGTGAGATGCAGAGAAATTGTTAGAGAGAGACAGGTTTACACAGAGTAAAAAAGGTTTTAAGGATAGATAGTGAGTAAGTGAGAGACAGACTGGTTTAGAGAGCGAGAGACACAGCTTTCCAGAGAGTAACAAAGTATTTAAGGATAGATAGTAACTGAGCGAGACAGGTTTAGAGAGACAGACTGGTTTAGAGAGAGAGAAAGAGTAAAATAGGTTTAGAGAGACAGACAGGTTAAAAGTGAGTGGGTGAACAAGTTTTTTTCCCAAATTCCTAAGTAGCAAATCAGAATCTAGTTTACCTTTAGAAATGCAATAATTATAGAAGGTTTAAATGTTTGGTTTGGTCGAATATCTGAGTTGCAGGAAAATTCTACCATACTGTACGTCTTCAGACACCACTGCAGGCCAAAATCATATCTTTGTCAACAGTATAATTTGAGGCATTGCTGTATTTAGCTTTGTGACGTCTAGGAACTCAAAAGTTAACCCTAAATGTTGGGGCTGGACATGGTATAGTTCCTAAAAAAATAAATAAAAAAATAGAAAATAATCATCTCACACTAAACAAACAAGCCAACATTTAACACAGAACTGTCTCACTAGATAACCGAGAACAGTAATCAGAGGAAGATGGTTAGGTGAGAATATTGATAAGAAAATAAATAACTGATGTAATTTGGTAAAATTCCTTTTATGCTTCTTTTTTTTGAAAATTCTATAATTGGTCGTTTACAAATCACTTTTGAAAGTAGAGTTCTATCTATTTATTTTCTCACCTTTAGTTAAAAGGACAAGGCTGGGGAAACAAACGGCATGGTGCCAATGTATGACATGATACACACACACACACACACACACTGTATACCAATATATATTAAAAAAAAACAAAAAACAAACAAACAAAAAAAAACAGTATATAACAGAAAACTTGAAGGAAACCCCACAGCACAGGGAAAATATGAAAACCCACAATCCAGAATTATTCTATGTGCCAAGTTATTTATGAGGAGTCTTGGATCTGGCATAAGTATAGAAAGTGTCTTCATCCCTTAAAACAGCATCCTGGTGTGAAAGTCACATAGGCTTAAATTTTCACTGTTTATTTACACACAATAAAACTCTGCCTTGTTTCAGGTGAAATGTCTTATGAGCTGTTACTCTAAAAACAGCTCATTGAAAGCCTGTGTTAGACTGCGTCATGGTTGACATCTTCGGTCAAGCTGAGCATGTAGGTTTTGTTCAGAGGAGACACTGTGCTGTAAAGGTGAGTCCATGCGGCTATGAGAGTGCACAGTATTCATAGCTTATTATTTTCACAGAAGAAATAAAAGCATACATTGGATTTAGTAGCTGATGGTAGCTAAATGGTTTGAGGTGTCGGTCTACTGAGCCACTGACAGACTGTCGAGATGTCTGACTACAAATCGAAAAACCTTTTGCTTAGTGGTATAAATGATAAATTAAAGTTTCCCTGGATAAACGTCAAATGCCTTAATGTTCTCTTAACACAAGCTTTCATGACCGTTTCTATAGTAACAGCTTATTTATTGATTTTATTTGCATGGTGCAGTTTACTGTATGGAGATCCGTGTGATCTGATTTGACATAAGAAATATTTGTGGTTTCCTTGGTAACCACAAATGAAAATTATGTAGTTTTGTATTAATATCATACATGTGCACTGTCAGTGCCTTGAAACATAAATCTGGATAAGATTGAAGAAATATATACTCTAAGATTTTTACACAAATTTAAGTGAGAAAGTATTTACGGACCTTATATCGGAGTACGTCGTTAGCGCCTCTTCATGCACAAACACAGGCATATTAGCAGTGCAAGCACGGCAAGCCCGACTGAGATGATGATGATTTTCTTATATCCAGCTGCAGCACAAAAGCACACATGAAGAACAACAATATGTTGGAACACAACAAAGCAGAAATACAGCTACAAAAATATCAGTATCACCTGAACTAACACTTTTTTTAGGATAATTTTACCCATCACCTTTATTTCATATATTCTAGCCAGTTCAGGTTATTAATTTGTAATGTTAGAGAGCAGGTGATTTTTTTTAGCTTATCTGTCAACAACTTAATGCTTTGGAAGTGTATATTTCTTCTTTCTTATTATCTACAATTAGCCGTAATTCCTACACATTTACCTACTAAAGGTAAGAAGCAATTGTAAAAGCGTTATGTTATAGTTGAGTGATCACTAGTTATAGGTCAACCACAAGCCAAATGAATTCAATTCGACTGCAGAGAGAAAATTAGAGAGAAACAGAGTCTATTCAATTGAGTGAGACAGGTTTTGAGTAAGAAAGTGTGACCAGATTTAGAAAGAGATACGGGTTTGGAGTAAAAAAAAAAAAAAAGACAGATTTGAAGTGAATGAGTGTGACAGGTTTAAAGTTTAGATTGAGGCAAAAAGAGACAGTTTTACAGTCATTGAGTAAGACCGATTTCAAGTAAGAAAGATTTAAAGACAGACAGAATTAGACAGAGTGACAGGTTAAATGTGAGACAGGTTTAAAAAGAGACAGGTTTAGAAAAAGGATCCGGCAAGTGTAAGACAGGTTTGGAAATAGAGACAGTTTGGAGTGAATGAATGAAACATTAAATAAAACTTTTCAGAGCTGCTGTTTTATATAATTATTAGAATAATAATTCTTTTTTCTGACTTTATTAAAGTCTGCTTTATTAAAATTGTTAATTAACCCCTTCTTCATCTGTAATGTGAACCTATCAAGGATTAAGCTGTAATGTGGATTATTAAATAACCTTTCATATTTATCCACTTAGAATAGTATATAATCAACCTATACTGTAATACTGCCTTTAGTAATTGTACAAGTTCAGAAAAAAAGGGTTTTTTTCCCCCCTCACATTTATTCAGGGCAACAGAAACACTTGCGTCCAGGCCCTGGTGGAGCGCCGTACATGTCACCTGCTCTTCATCCAGCAGTTGGGACTGAAACTGTATGGCGGTGACCACCAGCGTGGTTCCGTCTCCCTGCGGGTAAAGCCAGGTCTCGGAGGGCGCCAGTGTGCGGTTATAACCCTCCACATTCCAGACCAGTTCTGTTGGAGGACGAGACACGGCTGAGCAGTTGGCCTGGATTACTCCTTTCTCTGTGGTGGTATATCTTATCTCAGGGCTGGGCAGGACTGTGAAAACACCACAAGTGGCTATAAAGGTTAGTTTGTATACCTAATAAACTTTTTTTCCGATAAATTTAGTCATTCAATTTGATAAGAATGAGATATTATCAGGATGGGCAGTGCATGTTTCCTGAGTTCCTTTTCCTGCATGATTTTCTAACTATCCTTGCCATTCGCATTGGTGATTACCTGGATTAGGTGTGTTCAGCCATCAGAAGCTGAAAGATACCAATTCACTCAGTCTTCCCACACCCCACCCTCACTGAGATGGTGATTGCTGATAACCACTGATCCGGGTTATCAGCAGTGGGTAGGGCAGGGATACTTGAAAAACAAGCAGGTCAAAGAACTCAAATAACATGGGTTGCCCACCATTATTATTATCAATATTAAAGTGTAATATTACGTGTTTCAGGCCATAAACAGTTTAGCATTTGTCCTTCTTTCTGCCTTGACATTTAAATTGTGTCAAATCTATTACAACCGTCATCTACAACTAAGAGCTGACGCATCAAGTTTAGGAATGAAAAACACAGGTTGTGAAAAGACATGACAGTGTGAGAGGATGTGAGCCAATCCACTGTCTGGAGGCACGATTATCCTCCAGTGACAAAAGCCTTGCTGTTCATCCCAACATTATCAGAGAAGAGACATAAAGGACCTCTGTTTTCTGGAAAGTGACACAGTAATGGCAATAGGCCTCAGTCCAAAGCAAACGCCTTCAAATCACACTACAGCCCTGATCAGGATAATAGCTAGTGTCCAGGCCAAACAGCAGAATCTACTGTGTACTGTAAAAAAAAACAGCTCTGTAATAAAATAACACCTTGATGCCATTCCACAAGACAGAATTACTCCTGTCCTCGTCTTCAGGAACTCAAACTATGCCTACGTTAAGTGAACGTTGTGCTATTGACCAGAAATTGGTTAAAGTCACCCCAAATATTTTGCTAAGAAATCAAAACATGACCCCAGATAATATTCCTGCAAGATATTATGTAAGTCTTGAGTAATAAGTGAGGGGTTTTACAAGTAATTTACATATTTTATATCTGAAACATACTGTACAGTCAGACATTTCTGTGAGACACCAGTGACATTTTACCAGACACTGTAATCTGGAAGATGTGGTTTTGTGCTAAACACAATATTGTTGCTCTAAACACTTCTATTTCATTACTAACATCCTGTAGTTTAGAAAGGAGGTATTCTACAAGAGTGCAAATAAAATAGAAATAGATGATGGGAAACAACAAAATCTCAGAGGCAACAGATTTAGTACATGAAGCCTTGCCAAAGAAAATACAGAGTGTTGAAGGATTTGTGACCAGTAGCTCACCCACCGCTTTATCTTTTTATTGTCTAAAAATGATGGCTTAGTTATATAATGACTTCCGTTTCCTGAGCTCTTCAGTGGAAAGAGAAAGTCACATAGACTCACTGTCTATATTCCAACACACATGTCCATGTAAACACACAATATATATATATATATATATTTTTCCAGATTTTTATAGAATGTTCTGAAAAACACAATCTCTCATTCAAAACAACAAACAGAAAAATGCTATGAACTATTTAGGACTGAAAAATCTGACCAATTGTTTAAAATGTTTAAAAATCCTTCTTCTTATATATTTTTTTCAGGGGATTTAAGCAGTTTTAGAAGGAGTTTCCGGTTTTAGCACTATGGAGTATCTGAAACAGAGTTATGTGCAAAAAAAAAAAAAAAAAAAAAAAAAAAAAAAAAAAAAAAAAAGGAGAGCTGGTAAGGAACTGAGCTTTTAAAGCTAATAAACATGTTAGTGAATGTTCTATAACATAACTATTTAAATTTATTTTTGCTATAACAGACCTAGCTGTTTTCTTTCTTGCATACGTTCTGTACTTCAACATGGTTATTATGGTCATCATCAGTATTCTCTTTGTGGCAGTGCTTTAGACATACCATAGACAGCCAGACATGCCATGACACTTTTCAGTCCTCCTGGATAGGTGTGGAAATCACAGGTGTAACATCCCTCATCCTCCATGTGAACAGGATTTATAGTTAATTGACTGTGTCCCAGTGTCTGGCTCAGCTTTACTCGCTCCTGAAACGGCAGCTCCATGGTCAGTTTGCCACCCCTGGTGTACGAGGCCACAGTGGTAGTGTCCCCTTGCTCTGCCGTCTTCCTCCACAGGATCTGACGGACCTTGCTGGCAAGTGCGTAAGTACACGAGAGTGTCACATGCTTCCCGTGCACCGCTGTCTTGTTGCCTACGGACTCTGCCTTTGCTGAGAAGAAGAAAGGGAAGTCTTTATGTTTAGTTTGAATGTTTCTTCTCCTGTTTTCAAAAGGTTTCTTGAATACTTATTGGCTCTACCTTTTAAACTTAGGGGGTGGGAGTGTTTCTATTGAAGGGGTATCTTTAAAAAAATTCTTTTATCTTTGGTGCCATATGCCAAAGGCCAGGAGATGATGAGGTTTTTAACCACTGGTCTTCTAACCATCTACCTGCATGTTTTTTCTGTTCCTATTGTTACCATTGGTAATGTGTTCGTTTTCATTGCTATTCATCTAAACATATATAAGTGCATAAAGAATTCTTGCAAAACCTTTTTTAACCATGTGAAAATTGTTAACGGAAACAACTTAAGCCTGATTAGCATATTTTGTTTTCCAAAAACTCTACATCTTTATGGCATGTTCACGTTTAAAGCTCATATTTACCAGTCAGGTGTTGTGCAGCTGATTAATCAATAAAAACATAATTTACCACTTAAAAGAAGGCAAGTTTTCCCCCGCTGCTGTCCAGATGGGTACACATCAAAAACACATGTGTAGCAGCCTTCATCCCCTGGCTTCGTCCTCTCAATGGCAATGGCACTCGTGTGAATTTCCTGGTCGAGGAGCTCTACACCATCTCGTTTGTTGAGACTCTCACGTTTCTCAGGCTGGTAATAGAGGACACTTTCGTTGTGCAAATCCAGCCAGCGAACCTGTTTAAGGACTTCACCGCCTTCTATAGTTACGTTACAGCCTAGAGTAACAGAGCGGCCTAGTGTCGCCTGCAGGTGAGCTGGGGCAGTCACTGTAGCTAGGATAATTTAAATATTAGAATATAATTAGAATACAATTAAGGACACAAATAGAACAGCATGAGCAGTGAGTGATGAAAGTTTCTCTAAATTATATAAGCACAATCTTAATATTGTTTTTGAAAGTGTTTTTAATTTTTATCATACAAAATATTCTATTTTTTCTTTTAGAAGCTAATAATTCCTTGGTTGGCCATACAACCCAGTATAAAAATAACCCTAGTACTGTGTCAAACATGATAATACTATTTTAAGTATATAGCAGTCAATATTGAAGATGGATCAAAGAAAACTTTATATAAGTTGTTCTAAGACAAGAACGGTTCAATCCACTTCACCTGCTGACCAGTATTTATGACCCAAAACCAGACTGAATGTAGTATATCTATGGATTACATTCTCTAGGGTTGAATCGCATAACATCAGGATTAAAAATGAATGACTTGTACAACAACTCTGTTTTTTGTATAAAATCCAACATTAGGGTTTTGGCAGATGCACCAAAAAAAAAAAAAAATACTAAAATTGCTGCTTATACTATTTATCTTTAATCTTTGGCTTGTGTGTCATGACTAGAAATAATGTTTATGTAGTTAACTAATTGTCCATGTCTGTAGGATTTTACCTTGTAATGTAGGGAGCAGTAATACAGCCAACCATATGTACACAGAAACACACCTACACATTTTAGCCTATGAAAAACAAAAACAATATTAAAGCTGACAGCACACAGGTAGGTACATGCACCGCCACCTTGAAAATTACATGTGGATTACTGGGGTTATTGACTCAACCAGACAGTATCATCAGCAGACACATTAAGAAATTACGTACACACTATAGTCCGCCATAGATTACTACATGAGAGACTTACCGTACACTGAAGATTTAGTCGTCCTTGTTTAAAAAAGGTCATGCAGTGTCAGTCCTCTTTGTCAAATTGATATTTTTATTCAGTGGCCATTGTTTACTGACATTCATCAATCTTAAAAGCAAACAAACATTAGAAATTATTCAGTTTAGTCCAATATACTTGTTTAAAGTATAGAGACTTTAACAATATACATACAAGTAGGAAAAAATACTTTAAAAATGTATTATTAAAATCGTAATTTTCTGCAATGTAAAAACAAATTTATGAGCAAAACAAATTCTTTAATGATTTATCAGATACAAACGGCCAGATGTTTGACTTTTAGAAATGACAAAAGGTTGTGATTAACCGGGTGTGGTGTTTTACTTCACAGGGCTCACTAGGCCGCCTTCAATTACTCATCACTGTGGCAATTATGCCATTGTTCACCAATAATGAAAACAAGTAGCTCTAAGGGATGTAGGCTTTCTGTTTCCACTTAAATAATTATGTTAAACATGTCAGATTATTTACCATGTCTGTTGAAAATATAGCTACATAATTATACCATTCAGTCATTAAGAGTAGTAGTAACTAATTGGAAAATAAACGTTTAAAGGATAATAAATTATATGTTACCTTTTCTAGTAGAAAGAAATCAAATATATATTTAAATTTATATTAAAATATCGGTTTGAGGCAAAAATTAATTAATATCTTTTAAAATTAACTAAATATCATGTTTATGTATTGTTATTTTTAAATATTTAGTTGAATTAGTACAGCCTGGCATGTTACAGATTGTAGAAAAGAAAGATAAACTGAAACATTTCTATAAAAAATGTGAATGCTTGGTTTGGTATTTTATACTCACATTCATTTGATGAGTCTAAATCAAAATTTGTACTATATACTTTTATTAAAAAATTCATTTTTTATGTTTATAACATCAGGACCTTAAGAAAGCTACGACCTGGTCAGCAAATGAAAATACTTTCATCTTTTAATTTTGATGATAAATTAAATCATTAAGAACTTGTCTTAGATATTGCTGGCTGTTAAAGACCAATAAGATCCATACAACTATTGTTTAAAATATTATAATAAATGCAAAATACACTGTTTTAAGGTGAAAAGTTACAAAACTCTGGTACTGTATGCACCATGATATCCTCTAGGTAAGTTTACTTCAGTCTTTTTGGTAAACGCCTGCTGATTCAGTGTGTTTGAAGTGAAGTTAAGAGAAACATCCTGCACCCTGCTGAGGTTGTTACCTTTCTGCTACTGTAAGGAAACATGTCTGGAAAATATAAAACATCTTAATTCTCTGCTTCGATCTCACGGCTGGCACAGCCGTAGGACATCAGCATTAAGAGAATACAGATTTTCCATTAAAAGTGTTATTTGACTAATATTTGGCTGGGGAAAAGGTTTTTGATATTAGTTTAGTGCCACTCAATTATTTGTAATGCTAGAAGAATATGCTGATTTGTGTCGCTCCATCCTTACCTGCAAGGCTTAACTCTGATGCTAAAATTATGCATTAACATAACATATAATATATTTTATGCTGAGCCCTGCCCCTGCTGGGCTATTATAAGAGTCTGGTATTTAACTTCAATCACCCACGCTGCCAGGAAATTTACTCACAGTGGCTTGGTTGTGGTTACAGCAGCCCCACACCCTTTACACATCTCAACCAAAGGGCAGCATACTAACACACTAAATAGTGACCAGTGTCAGAATAATACCTAAATTGAATAGAACCACAACGACCAGTGGGAACACTACACTGAGTCTCTGTTTAGTATCGTAGTAGTCTGTGTGGTTTGGGAACAGGGATACAGCCTTTGAGAAATTTAACAGTGTGGTTTATGGGTTCGGAATTAAAAAGCTGGATTCATTTCTCTTTGCTGCAGCCAAAAATAAAAAACAAACAAATTGTGACATAAGAAAACCCAAAAATGGCAGGGGTTGTTTTTTTATTGTGCTATTAAAAAGCTGTTCGTCTATCAGATTTGATAGCAGTGCAGACATACTGTTAGAAAGGAGTTCAGGAAAAGCATCCGTTATAATTTCATTATGCCAGCCGTTATTAACAATATTTTTATTATCACTGTTGTTTTATTTTATTCTCAGTTTGTTTTGGATTACGAAATACTGTTTTATTTCTCCTATATATGCTTTAACATAAATTAAAAAGTATAACTATTTGATTTTTTTATTATAGTATACTAATACAACATAAGTTATACAATAGCCCCAATTACAACCAATTCCACAAAATAATTAATAAAAAGCCTGGGTTGCAAGTGTACTTACATGTATTGCAGTATTAGGCTAATTACTGTTTTTTGTTTTTTAAATCAGCTAATTAAGAAAGACATGATGAACATTGTCCACCAACTTCAACTCTCTGCTTTAACCAAGTAACTACAACAATACTCACTGTCTGTCAATCCACACTGAGAAGGCCTGATAATGAGATTTGGCTTCCTGATCACATCAGCAACTACAGATTCTTTAGATCTTCATTTACTGCTTCTTCGGGGCTCAAAGTGCACCAGTGCACCAGGCTTATATTTAAAATTTCACCTCTATACACAGACTCATGGTATTATGATTTGCATGTCCTTATAAGATTTTAAAACTCAATTATAATGAAAAAATGCTGCTTTAGAATTCTGGGAATAAGATTTTTTTTCTAATTTAAATAGACAAACAAAACAAAAACAAATCCCTAATTGGCTCTTTGGGTATTTGCACCAGAGCGTCATGTGTAATCTAAACTATAGCTCTTTTTCCTTCTTTTTCTCCACCATACCTACTACTACTGTAGCCTTTTAATAAGTATTCAGTACAGTTTTGTGTTTTATTTATTTTGCCTGAACTGCTGCATAACCTGAATCACTGCTCATGTCAGTCTGCATATATTTATACTTTCTTTAAATACAGAAGTGCAAAATTTTGTGATTCATGATAATAATAATGATGATTAAATTTAAAAAAAGCATTTAATTATTTCACTATAGACATGTTGAAATGCAACTGTAAACCAATTTAATCATTTTTTAATCGGCAAAAAGGTGCATTCAAACTTAGAAATTGTTTAATTAGTTATAGATTTTATGGCAATGCAAACAAATAATGAAAAAAACTATCCTTAATACATGCATAGTCTAAATAAATGACTTACCTTGTAGGATTCAGCCCAAATGAAGTAGACGCTATTAAAGAAGACACAAATACACCGCTGCTACATGGTTGCTTTCCGGAATAAAAGAACAGAGAGCACTCGGTCATGACAGGACTATTAAACACTGCCCCTGAACCGAGAGTTTGCCCAACTTCCCACCTCCCATCTTCCTTCCTGCCTCCCAACGCAAACGCGCGCAATCCCAACAAATGCGCGCACTCGATTCGTTCCTTCAATGGAAAACGTTAATGTAAATCAAGCTTCTAATAAATGATCGAGATTATGTATTACAGCAGATTATTTTAAAATAAGAGCTTGGTTTAAAAGTTAACATTTGACTTTATAGGCTATGTCATCAAAACAATAGAAATATTACTAAGGTTTTTGCTATTTTGGTGTTCAGTGCTATAATAATACCAAAAAACAAATATAAAAATATTAATTTCAAAAAACTTCCATGTTCACATTTGCATGAGTTATTTTCTCGCTTTTGAAATAATTAATAGAATCATCTGTTGTATAGGTGTGCTTGATCAGTCAAAACAAACAACTGCTTCTTCTTCTCTTCCTATTGGCCGTTTCCTTTTAGAAGTCACCACATAGAATCATCTGTCTCCACCTAACCCTATTCTCTACATCCTCTTCACTCACACCAACTTCATGTCCTCGTTTATCACATCCATATAGCTCCGCCTTGGTCTTCCTCTTTGCCTTTTGCCAGGTAGCTTTATTTCTGACATCCTCCTACCAATATATTCGCTATGCATCCTCTGTACGTGTCCAAACCACCTTAATCTGGCTTTCCTGACGTTCTCCCCAAAACCTGTAACATGTGGTGTCCCCCTAACGAATTCCTTCCTAATCCTGTCCAACTTTGTCACGCCCAAAGAAAACCTCAACATCTTCAGCTCTGCCAGCTGTCTCTTCCTCAGCACCACTGTCTCTAAACCAGAGGTGGGCAATTCTGGTCCTGGACGGTATTGCAGAATTTGGCTCCACTTTACCTCCACACACCTATCTGTAGGTTTCAAGTATACCTAGCAAGATCATTATAAGTGGGTTCAAGTGTGTTTGATTAGGGTTGGAGCTAAACTCTGCAGGACCGAAATTGCCTACCCCTGCTCTAAACCATACATCATAGCTGAACTCACCACTGTCTTGTACACCTTCCCCTTAAATCTATCTGATATTCTCCTGTCACACATCACTCCTGACATGTTTCTCCACCCATTCCAACCTGCCTGTACTCGATTCTTTACCTCTTTTACACATCCTCTATTGCTCTGGACTCGACCACAAGTCGACCCTTAGTACTTCTGAACCCCAAGTACTACTTCACTCTTCCACTCGGTACCTCTTTTACCTGTCACTCTGTAACTCTTCCACTTCCACTTTCATTCATTCAAAGTACTTAACTTCCTGAACCTTCTTTACCTCTTCACCCTGTAATCTCACTGTTCCACTTCCCTCACTTTCATTCAAACACATGTACTCCATCTTTCTACGACTGACTTTCACTCCTCTTCTCTTCAGGGCAATCCTCCACCTCTCCAGGTTTTCCTCCACCTGCTCTCTGCTCTTATTACAGATTAAAATTTCATCTGCAAACATGATTGTCCAGAGATTCCTGTCTGACCCTGTCTGTCAAATGTCACAATTTTTAAAAAATGCTAAGTCTTAACTCTGTACAAACCTACCTAATCATGCTAAGTTAAATTTACTGTATGTTCAGAAGTTTTTTGATTAACTCGTACTTTTTCTTAAGAGTAGTCTCACTTAGCAGAATTTGTTCTTTTGTTTTGTGACAAAGAAAAATTAAAATGATTTAATTCATGGCAAAAACATGATACTATGGCTGTGTCTTAGGTTCAGAGGATAAAAGCAAAACCCCAATTATTAAAACCAAGTTGGTTTCATCACTGTTAGTTATGATCTATGGGTAAGTCATGCTTTTTAGTATAATATTAGTGCATGTAACACATCCTTAAAGCAGTTTAACAGAACATAAGAAATATAGGAAAAAAGTTCAAGATCAAAATTAAACTTGAAATGTATCTTTTATTTAATTTATCCCTACTGTCCAAGCCTTGGGCATACTCAAGAGAAAACCCATCCTCCTTTGGGTAACACTGACCAGTGTAACTATGAATTATTTTAACGTCTTATACACTAGAGAGGTTTTCCTTGGCCACCAGAAATTCCTCAACAGCTTCTAAATTAAAAAGTGACAGAGCACAATTTATTTCACCTGGGAATAATTGTGCTACGTTTATCCGCTAGAGGGAGCCGTTGAACCCGTGACTCCTTTAAACATGGGGGGCTCCTGACGTCACAGTTCCCTCTGCAGTATCAGGCAGAGAGTTTCCGCTCCTCGGCCTTTTCAGCTGTGTGCGTCCGTCAGGCTGCAGTTCGAGCCAGTGCCTCCTGAACCACCGCTCCACAATCCGACAAAATGATCATCTACAAGGACATCATCAGCGGTAGGAATGCTTATTAACCCGCTTCTAATTGTTACCCCGGTGGGACCCGGGTTATATTTTTAGGATTTATTACGTTTGGGTTGTTTTTTTTTTCTTGGTGCAATTTGAGGCCTAGTTAGCCTAGCTAGCTTCTATATTCATAAGCTTGCGCGGGGCTGGAGTTTTATGAATAAAAACATTTTTTTTTCTTTCTTACACTTTATAGTCTATATAAAGTTTTGTACGTGTTTAGAGAAGAGTTTCAGGTGAATATAAAGCAAATGTCAAGTTAGGAATATAACAATATTACTTTGTTAGCCTGTTAGCTGTTTTGCTAAAAAGCCGGCATGTTGACGAACCCGATTTTTTTCCCTCCCACCGGCGCTTTAAATGGACACGTAGCTTTAAGTTAATTTACCTCTGTAAAGTTTATTCAGTTTTACTTTACTTGTGTACAAATCTATTTTCACTTATTCGACGAGCATTCCTTCTTCTCTTAGTTCTAGGACATTGTTTTAGTTGGTTTGTTATAGATAAGCATTACTGGCTTGGTAAATATTTTTCCAGGCCCTGTTTCCATTTCACGCCAATAAAATAGCACCCAATTTTTTTAAAATAGATTAAGTGATCGAAACAAGAATTATATTTTAGCTTAATCAAAATGTACAAAAAACAGCTTATAATTTAAGACTGATTTAAGTTTTGACCAACTTTTTTCCCTTCTGTCTTCCAGGAGATGAAATGTTCTCAGACATTTACAAAATTAAAGAGTCCGAGAACGGCATGATGATCGAAGTCGAGGGAAAGGTAACTTTTATTCATAACTACAGTTTAATATCCTATATTAATGTTTGATCTCATTTGGTGGGTTAGTTATTTGACTCATAGCTGAGTGAGTCATATGTATGACTGACTCTTGCACAAAGCCTCCACCTTAAACCAAAACCCTCTCAAAGAGATCGGCTTCACTGCATCAGTGTTTGGGTTTCATTGTCGAGTGTTTAGTTTTATAACCTTCAGTATGTTGGTGGGAATTTGTACAAAATTTGTGTGCAAGCTTGTTTAAAGAATTTAAAACGGGGGAAAAAATAGCTTGGAAATAGAGAAGGGTTTTTTTTTTTTTTTTTTTAAGAAAACTGCCTGGTGAAGAGTTTGTATTAGTGGCTGCTTTTTCAAATAAAAAAAAAAATCGTTTGCATTGGAAACAAGTTGATGGGAAAGCCTGCAGTGATGCTGTTTTAATGCACTTCCAGTTTGGCTCGGTTGTCTAAAGACCTGAGGCGGTGTGCCATCACTGCAGACGCACAGCAGCGCAAATTCTGCATCAAAATCATGTCTGGGTTACTCTTATAGGCCCATCATGAAATGTGGTCATTTCACCTCTATGAACATCAAGTAAAAGAGAAACGTGTTTCTTTAGTCTGGTGACTAATCAAGCTTAAGAGCTTGTTGGCTTTTTATTGTAAATGGCCCAAACTTTCTTCCAAAAAGGTTTTCGATTGATTTTGGACAAATCATAAAGTATAGAATTGACCGTTCTGAGCTTGATCCTCTACACCATCATTCCTTATCCAAGTTGGTAAATTTGAGAAAATAGTGGCAGTGTGTTTGGTGTCAGTATTGCTTTCCAAAAGTCAGATTGTCACTTGTCTGCTGTGACCAGCTCAGCACAACACCATGTAAATTCATGAGCTATGCAGCGGTATTTACTTCAGCCATCCCGTCTTTGTAGATGATCAGTAGATCAGAGGGAGACATCGATGATGCGCTGATTGGTGGCAACGCGTCCGCGGAGGTCCAGGACGATGGGTGCGATTCGACGGTGGTCAGCGGCGTCGACATCATCCTCAACCATAAGCTCCAGGAAACCAGTTATGACAAAAAGTCATACATGGTCTACATCAAGGACTACATGAAGGCGTAAGTGCTTATTTACAGAGCAGAGTTCTTTTCCCTTTACAATGAAGCTAAACAACTTGTTGTTTTCTGCTCTGTCTGAAAACACAATAAATTATTGGCATTTGTTAACTGTTTAATGAGACCAGTCCACACTAGCTTGTAGTTCAGAAGATTTTAAAGAAACTTTTACTGTGGAATAAGGCAATTTGTCGTATAGGGTCTCTGGCTTATTTTGGTCTGCAATAAAACTAACATCACTTAAAGATGAGCAGACAAGTTGGTGTGGTTTTAGCTATGAGCGAATGTCTTATTTATAGTTGTGTACTGGATTAGCTGGCAGTGTAACCTGTCAACAGTTTAGTCCCAGAAGTCAAAACACTATTACTTCACTTTACTCTTGGTTCCATTTTTTAGTTTACCAAGTCTTTATTTTTGGCATCTCTTGACAGCCCAGTTGCTTTTTTTTTTGTGAGTAAGTGGGTTTTAATTTATAGATGCAAAATAATCCGTCCCTGCGCTTTCTTCATGTCTTGTCTGTGATTTAGAAGATTGAATTGGGGACAACAAGACATTCATACCGTCTCTGTTGAAGGTGTGTGTATTTCAGTGTTAGACATGCATATTTTCTGCAACAGGGTTAAGGCCAAACTGCAGGAAACATCTCCTGAACGGGTAGAGCCCTTTATGGCTAATGCTCCAGCTGAGGTCAAGAAAATCATAGCCAACATCAAAAACTTCCAGGTGAGTGTTAAAGAAAACTATTAAATAACTGTCCGCACAATGATGACGATCTTAGGACACCTTTGGAGGTCTCGACCAGTGAAACTAAGCTGTATCCTGAGTGCGATTTGAGCTCCATAAATCAAACAACTGCTACTGTAGATTGCTTTCTTACAGCAGTCTTTTTGGGTGCAGTTTTTCACAGGCGAATCCATGAACCCGGATGGCTCGATCGGTCTGCTCGACTTCCGTGAGGACGGAGTGACGCCGTACATGCTTTTCTTCAAGGACGGTCTGGAGATTGAAAAATGTGTAAGTGTCTGTCAGAGCTCATGATCACAAGAGTGCTAGAAACGGGGTACAATGGATAAACAAAAATTTCTTGGGGTTAGAATTATTTATTTAATCAAGAAGTTTATTAATACAATTATTTGCAGTTTTGGCAAATATAGGATGTCTTAATTTATTTTTTCAAACGATAGTTCCTATTGATTTTAAAACTTCTGCCATGTGGCACATAACCTTTGCCATGTGAACCTTTTTTAGTTAGGAGTTGGGGTTAAGATTGTTTAAAATGGGTGGAGTATCAGTTCTGGCATCTACTGATAGACCTGCTGCCGTTTTCAGTGGCGTCTGGGTTTGCACTGAGATGCGACAGTAATCCTCCTCGCGCTTTCTAACTGTCTGAAGTGACAGACGTGGATTGAAGAGAGGAGAACATACTGTCCGCGTAGCAGTTTTATTTCAGTTTAACTGATTTCATGCAACTCATTAAATACATAGACATAATGCTTTCAGGAAGGCACATGGGTCGTAGTAATGTCAAGTAAACTAGTTGCAGATATGTACACAGCTTCTGTTTCTAGTGTTTGTGTATGCACGCTTAAGATGTGCAAGTGATTTGATTTCTATTTTAGTAGTGTAAATGCAGTAGATTATAGTGTCTGATCTGTGTTTTGTGTGTTCTCTTTAGTAAACTCCCCTGCTTGTGTCCCTGGCTGCTTCTTCTCATCAGCGGGTGGCCGTGAAAGCTTTTGGATCAGATCACTCATTTCACACAATTCCATCAGGATCAGGACCGGAAGCTCTTTTAAACCTCCTCTTTCTCCTTCCTCCTCTCCGGCCATCGCTATGATTCTTATAGTCTGTCCATGCAGAAGAACTCTCAACCCCTTCTACACCCCAGCTTAAGGGGGGGAACAGTATTTTAGAGAGCTGGAACACATTACAGAGCAATGCATTGTCGGGGGGCAGAAGACATGATGCAGCTCACTTCAGGGTTTAATTTTCTTTTTTTAATTTTGTCACCAACCTTTGACTGCCTGGGAATCGGTTTTGCCACGTGCATGTCGAAGTGCAGACCACAGCTGTACAGGTATTATTCTCCCTTTCACTGTCCATGATGTCCAAATCAACAGAATTGTATAGGATTTCTTGGCACTATTTGTGAAATAAATAAATAAAGTCAAGCTGCTGGCTAAAAGTGTCTGGAGAGTTGAACATTTATTTATTGAAAACTTGCAGGGGGGGGGGTCCTTATGTTGTGGGGGGATTTCTGTTAAGAAAGAACATATGTATGGAATTGTATAAGCAGGGTGTAATTCTGGGTGAGCACCTTTACCTCTGCTATAGTAATTCCACTTTAAACTTCATGTTCATGATGAAAGTAGGGAAGCTTCTTCCATAGTTTTCTAGTACAGATTAAAGCATTTTTTGTGTGCATGTGCTGCACTTAATGTAGATCATTTAACCAACCTGTTAAAGGGGGGTTTTATCTCCTAAACTGTCCTTGGATTTGAATAAAGGGAATATTTTAAATTATAGGTTATGGGTTGATCTTAACTTTGTGTAGGTTTAAGGCTGAGAAGAAAGGACAGTGATTTATTCAATTAGAGAATGAACTGATCACTTGTTTGAAAAATGATTGAATTATTTCTGCAAATAATTGTCAATAATTTGGATTAAATTAACCAAATTCTATAAGTTATGGGATCCATGTGTAACTGGTTAGTATAGAAATAATAGGACTGAGATACTCTATGATTTAATATTCTTAGAAAGGCAGCCTTGTAACTTAAAGTAAACAAGTTATAAAAGAGAGCAGTTGCATAAGGTTGAGTTTTTGTATTGAACATTTATTCAAACTGTACATACAGCATATTAAAACCTAGACCCTAAAATCATACATGCAGAATGCATTTGGCTACATGCTAAACTTTGTAATTTGACATAACATTAATTTTTTTTATAATATAAAAACTTTTAAAACACACAACACTCTTAAACTACTTCAGAATGTGTTTGATGTTTCTACTGGAACTGGAATATTTTTCCTTGACTACCGGTCACCCCAGTCGCGGTTTGAGAGAGATTAGTAGTGGACGTGGGGCTGTTCAGTCACTCTTCTCCTCGTTCTGGTAATGTCTGTACTCGGGCTTCAGCTCCCAGGTGTTCTTGTGTGTTCCTTTTACGTTGTAGATCCCGATGTCACGCAGGATCTCCTTCAGGTAAATCTGAAAAAAAAAAACCAAGACAAAATATTGTTCAGTTGTCTGTTCAGTGAGCTAAAAAATTTCTTGTATGTGTTGGACACTTCAGGATTTTTTTCTTTTTGAGAAAAATACTATAGGGTTAAAAAAATGTATCTTAAGATGTCTTAAGATATCTTTTTTTAAATGCTATGAGAAATAAAATTATAATTTTATAAGTTATAATGAAAATTTCCTAAATCAATCTGGAGAATTTTTTAAAACACAATATAGGAAAGAATAGTTTATAACAGCACATTTCATACAAAGTGCTTCACAATAATAAAATTATTGAAAAAAAAAATCACAGCAGAGAAACTAGAATAAAAACTAGGGTTATATGTGGCCCACTGGCTGATTTATTAACAAGTACTTAAAAATAGACTAGTCTGTAATATAATCTTTACCACAGAACCTCTTATTTTAAATATCTTATTTAATAAATCCAAACTCCTGAAGTGCAGCTACAATCAAGAACGAGGAGTTCTTTTCCTGCCACAGCACAGCCTGGAGTGTTTTATTCTGCCTACTTGCTACTACAAAAAATCAAATGAATGTGATCAATAATATGAACGTGACTTTAATTACTTCTTAAACAACTGGGAAATAAATGATAAAAATATAGTAGATTCCTCAACATCTTCCAGCCAATCAAAAACAAGATTGTGGGATCATTTTCTCCTCCCACACAGCTACATTGATCTGAGGAATCAGTTTACTTGATCGGATGATGATTGATAAATATATATATATATTGTACATAATATAATAATATTTAGACCCCCCCTGCAGGGGTCTTACCACAGGCTGCTTGGTGATGTCCACCAGGTCTTTAATGTTGTAATACTGGTGCTTCTCGAAGGCAGAGAAGAGCATGTCCAACACCTGCTGCTTGTCTGCTCGTGCTCTTTTGCCTTCTT
Source organism: Bagarius yarrelli (assembly GCA_005784505.1). NCBI lineage: Eukaryota > Metazoa > Chordata > Actinopteri > Siluriformes > Sisoridae > Bagarius > Bagarius yarrelli. Next base: position 10,418,076 of record VCAZ01000004.1, on the reverse strand, counting down.
CCTTCTTCTTTTTCTCATAATCCAGCTGGGAAAGAGAAAAATCCAATATTTATAATCTACATCAAGAAATAAAAACACACTTGGTGGTGCGCTGGGATAGAAAACTAATCAGTGGCTGGATGGTAAGATTAATCTTCACATCCACCTCAGTGTTTTATTCCTTTCACACTACAGCAATTATATACTGTTACATTGGCCATGTTTTATCCTGTTATAGTCACGATGAGACTCGAGAAATGTTTATTAAACATTTATAAAGTGGATAAATTTATACATAAGTTTATAAATAAATACTTATATGCAACGTGTTGACGGCAAAGCCTAACCTTTAATAATACAGTGAGACTCTTTGCTGGGTAATGGCGCGCACACACGCTCATGCTTACCAGATACTAGTCCACATTGATGAGCCGTTACTATAGCAACAGATCCGCTCATTACTGCTCTTCCAGAAAAGGAATCACTTTCCAACCAACCGTATTCAAGAATTCAGCATCACCATGGCTTCTGTCCAAAATCGCAGACTATTTAAGCAGGTACTATATTTTAGTCAGTACGTACTTCCCCAGCCAGTAAAATAGTATGTTTTATATAGTGTAATTCTGGGTAGTATGAATGAAATTAGGACACACTACATGTGTACGGCCATGTTGATATTATAACAAGACCTTCGCAAACACAAGAGTGTGATTTATTGTATGTCACTCTGGATAAGAGCGTCTGCCGAATGCTGCAAATGTAAATTTAAAAATGGATAATGAGAGAAACTGGTTTTAAAAAGACTATAACAATCTGTCTGAAATCACAGCCTTCCTAGGGTATGTACTACATTTTAATTACATTCTTATAGTATGGTTATGGTAGAATGAATAAAACTCAGATGTAATGCTTCCGCCTTGTTGATATTGCCACGTGACCTACAGCGTCACAGCAGTGAGAATTGGATATTGTGCAGTGTAAATGATATTATATGAACAATATTTTATTCTTTAAATATTTACTCTCGCAGGTTCACGGTCACCCGGGAACTTTTTGCCTACCGTATTTCGCATTCTAGGGTTAAAACATATTACTCGCCACGTATACTTAGTGACACAGACTATACAGTATGGAAGTATGTGATGTCGGACAAAGCCTTTTAATCATTGACATGTCCAACGTATGTGTACTGCACAGTCCAGATGGGACTATTTAATCATCGGGTAATTTTTCACGTTCTGTATTAAACACAGATTTCGACATACTTCTCACCTTTTGGATGGGGGCTAAGGTAGGAATCTATACAATAGAATTTTTTTCAGTTGATATTTACTTTTATTTTTCACAATATATTTCTTCCTGGCGGGACTCACGTTATACGCGTGATTGGCCACTGGTTTGTAGTTGGTGGTGACGGCTTTTTCCAGCTGCTGAGAGAAGCGGTGGGGCTTCGACGACTCCTCGATCTGCAGCCTGGAATCAAGAATCACAAACATGATGGAAAACACACCGTTTTTACGTTCCTTCCGATGTGTGTGTAAGATTATACACACTTACCTTTTTAACCTCATGTAGTGCTCGTTGGCAGCCGGTCTGCACTCGGCTCGCTGCACCACCACACCCTCCAGCGCTATTTTGTCTTTGTGAGGAGACACACACACACACGTACACGCACACATATACACCAAATTATCAAAAAGCTCATCTGCTAATGTGGAGGCAGAAAAACACACTGTGATGACACCACACACCCTGTCCATTCAGTCAGAGACGTCATTATCCACACCTCTAATTACAAACGTCTCTGGACGCGCCGCTTTCCTGACACACCACCAACCACAAACTCTTACAGTCTGCCTGATCATGATGATGATGATGAAGGTGAGGATGGTGATATTGTGATCAGCTCACACAACAACTCATAGCATCATCATTTAAAAAGTGTGTGTGTCTGTGCATGTGTGTCGAGACTCTGATTGAGTGTTCTAAAGACACTCCAAAAGTCCTGAGAGTAGACAGAGAACTCACCTGAACCCGTACCAGTACCTGAACCTGAACCGCTGCCCTCAGCGTCTGACTGGCCTATGAGAGGGATGGCAACATGAGATCCACAAGAACACACACACACACACACACACAATCATGTGGCCAAAGTTTGCGCTCAATCTTTTTCAAACACTCATGCAAACTAACACACTCGCTTTTACACACCCTCGCTCACACCCATTATCTTTCCCACACACTCTTACACACACGCGCAGACTATCTTTCTCTTTCCTTCTAGCTCAGACACACATATACACACACATTTTTCTCTCTCAAACACACACACACACACACACAGATAGAAACTTCTTTATATTAGGCTTGCCCTCTGTAGGGTCTTGGAGGAAAATCCCCTAAACCTAGCCCTGATGCACAGACAAATTCAAGCTCACCCTCAATTAAATGTTTATCATGCGCACAACACACACACACACACACCCAAAATCCAAGCGTAAGCACAGAAACACCGGTCTTGTGTCTGACAGAGAGAGAGAAAGGTAGAGAGGGAAGCGAAGCTTGATTTGGTTTGACCATGTTATTGTCACAGAAGCGCACCATAGAATTACAAACCCACAGCACTGCAACACCACAGCGCACACACACCGATCCATTAATCAAGCCAACATGAACGCAGTGATGGAGAAGCTCAAACACACACACAGGTTCATTATGCCAAAAATGCCAGATTGATCAATCACCCGAGTCGAAAATGAATCGAGTATGAAGAGCAAGAGATGATTTATCGAGCCAATGAGAAAGATATACATGTATAAATAGAGAGAGAGAGAGAGAGAGAGAGAGAGAGAGAGAGAGAGAGGGGATGACTTCCTGGTGTTGAAGCATGACAGCAGACCCAGACGAGCGAGGGTTAATGACTTACCCATACAGCAGCTCTTTAATATCATCACTAACATTCCACAGCTCAGGACTCGATCTCACACCAGCACTGTGTGTCATTCGAAATTTAATCGACACATTCCCATGACTTCAAAGCTTCATGAAGGTGTGAGTTCTAGAGCCCCGAGCTGAACCATACTCTTCATGCTGCATAGAGTGTTTACCTGAGGACGTCTCTGTGAAGACAGTCAGGGTCTGTCCTCCAACCGTCTGCATGGTAAACGGGTGTTCACGAGGCACTCGCACCATGGACGACTTTTCCCCCATGTTGTCCATCAGAGTCAGCTCCTCGTTCAGCGTGAAGGACACCTGACAGAGACAGAGTCAGGACCGGGACACGACTCGGATATGTTCTACACACACTGATGTTAAAGACATGTCATACTCACCTCAGCCCTTCCCTGATTCCTGGAAACAACACACACACACACACACACACACACCCCATTTCAGTGTAAGCCTTCTGTACTGAACACATCTCTAAATGACCTGTATTATGAACACAGTCACGTACTTGCCAATCCGGAGTTTTCCCACTTCTCCTCTTCCTGATGCTTTGGTCCATTGCTGAGACAAATACTTTGGTACCTGTAGGACATTTAGGAACTAAAGTTAGAGCCGGCAAAAGGAGGTGAAAAAGAAAACAAACAAACCAACCATCCATCCATCTACTATAAAACTATTTAATCATCAATCAATCGATCTATCTGTCTATACACACAACCACATACACACTGTCCCCCCCCAACAAATACACGGTTAAATAAATCTGTATCCAACACCGACAATAAACTCAAATCGACTTGAAAGGGTCACGTGACTTATATAACGTAACGTAATATTACGTTTGGTACAGAAGTAAAGAAAGTGGTGGCTCAGTGGTTAAGTTGTTGGATTGATACCGGGAAGATTGTGGGTTCCAGTCCTAGTACCACCAAGTTACTACAGCTGGACCCTTGAGCAAGGCCCTTAATTGCTCAGTAGTATAAAAGAGATAAATGTAAGTCGCTTTGGATAAAGACGTCTGCCAAATGCTGTGAATGTAAAATCATCCAGGACATAAATATAAACAAACACGTCACCTTCTCGATTCTGATTGGTCGGACGGTGAATTTAGTTTGTTTATAGTTTTTTTTTTTTTTTTTATCAGAATAATCCGATCATTTCGAGCGGATCATGTGTTATTGTTATTGTTGCACAGAGAGCGTCAAACCGAATGCTTTATTCTATTACATCTGCACGACTATTTACTCCACAATATCTTATCTTTACACTCTTTAAGTGCACTTCAATTAAGGACATACAGATACACGTGTGTATATATATATATATATAAAAACGTAGTTTGAACGTAACAGCGGTAATGAATCTAACTAGAATACATGCTGTATGTGTGCTACATACTTTAACCAACCAGACGCCTGTGTTCTGTTTGGCTCCGGTTAAATCCACTTCTCCTCTGTCTGACATCCTTACTGCTTCTGTCGATGTTTTATTTTTATATAATTTTGTGCTTATAAGACCTAAAAACAAATACAATTAAAATTGTGTTGTTACACACTGAGAATTGTGAAGACAGCGCCACACAGAGCTATAAGCGAGGCGAGAGTACGGTGGCCGCGTCAGGACAAAACAAACCGTGATCATCACAACTTCCGGTTTCTTCTTCTTCTTCTTCTTCTTCTTCTTCTTCTTCTTCTTCTTCTTCTTTCTTCTTCTTCTTCTTCTTCTTCTTCTTCTTTCTTCTTCTTCTTCTTCTTCTTCTACTGAATAATTCTATGCATAATACTTTTTTTAATGAACGAACTAATAGCCTAGCCTTCATTCACAGCCAAACGTCCCAAAGTGCTAAAGCAAAAAAATATTAAAACATAATTAACAAACAATTGCGGAAAACTTACATACAACACATCTAACCTTATAACATAAATACATAAAAAAGAACAAAAAACATGTGATGTTAGGATATGGCATATAAAACAATTACGTATATATATATATATAAAGTTTATTAAACTAAAGCTGGGAATCGTTGTGTATGGAGTTCTAAATGAACTGACAAGCATCCTGCCAAAATACTATGAGCAGTTAAAAATACAGCATCCATTTATTGTCCATGCCCAATTATTCCTACTCAGGGTCACAGGGGTCTGCAGTTTATCCCAACTGTCATCAGGTGAAGGGCCAGGGTACAACCTGGACAGATCACCAGTCCATCACAGAGCCACAAAAAGACAAACAACCCCCTCCACACACACACACACACACACACACACACACACACACACACACACACACACACACACACACACACACACACACTCCTATAGGCAATTAAGAATCACTAATCAATCTCACATTTGATTGAAACCTTGCTGTGAGGCAACAGTGCAAACCACTAAACCACAATACATTATCAATATTGCAATAATTACTGCCCAATTCAGTTGTTTTAGAGATACTGTATAAGAACACATTCCCTTTTTTATGTAATGCACCAATAGTCTTTTGTGCAGAAGCCTTAAAAGGCCCTTTGTTATTATTTTTTTTTTTTTTTTTACTGTATTGGTTACAGGTTTTGGGGTTCGATACTGATCCTGGATGACCACCATTTATCATATTAGTCAGTGCTCGACATCGCATAAATCTATGTTTTAATGTATTTTATGAATCTTGTATGGATTCTTAATGGATAAATAATTTTACTGTCAGTCTGCCTGCAGAACATGTCTATCACCATTCGGAAGACGCCCTTATAGTGCTGTCAGTGTCAACACACATCAGTGCTGATTCCCTAGGCACAAGACTAAACAACCAGCAACCTTAAACTCTTTTAGATTTTGATGCAGTTTAATAGTTAATTGGAGTTTTAAAAAAAAAAAAATCAGATTAGTTCACTTAATTTCTATTAGCTAGTGACAAAGATTCTCCACCCTCCACAGAAGTTGCATGTTGTAGTTGTGTTTTGGGGGTTGTGTTTAAATGTGTGTGTCTGATTGTGCCATATGGTGGCTATGATGGCTCATACATTATACTAGAGAAAATGTTACAGAAAACTGGACAAATGGGTAGTAAGTAAAAATGTAAAAAAAAAAAAAAAAAGTAAGTTATAATTAGGTGCAAATCATTTGAATGTTTAATCATAAGAACATGAAGATACAGCACAATAGGAAATACTAATATTTAACATCAGATACATTTATAAAAAAAAGTAAATATTTATGTACAATATCATAGTAATTTAACCTGAATTATTTATTGTTTTCTAGGTTTTAAACCTTTATTATGTACAAAAAGATAGAAATAGAAACATGGCTTGGGGTGGAGCTCATTTTTAGGGTTTGAACTGTTAACTAAAGAATCCAGAATGATTCATTTGCAATATGTAGAATTGGGTATTGTATATTTTAGAATTTAAAAAAAAAAAAAAAAAAAACTGTCTTTCTACAGTTTCCGTTTGTGCTTTCGGACAACCAACCAATTCTAAAGCTGGAATCAGAACTTCAGAGGAACATTCGATCCTTGCTGTGTGAGAATCGCGTGTTAAGCTCTTGACTTTTCTTTAGCAGAGCTTTCTTTTGTGCTTCATCAAAGCGATTGACCTGCAGGTCGGCATCTCGGTCAAAGGGCCTCCTCTCTGCTGGCTTGTTGGAGTCCTCCTCAGCTTTCCTCTTTATTTTTTTGGCATGCATGCTTATGAGCGACTCACCTCTTTTGGATTTCTAATAAAAGAAAGAAGATTGATTTATTAATTGTTCAAAAATGACTAATATACTACACTCACTGCCAAGACTCCTTAGATTAATTCCTGCTTAAAGGATGTTATTAATCAAACTATTAGTCAAGGGGTAATAATTTTAGACCTAGAAAAAGCAAAAAAAACAAAACAATAAATAAATAAAAAAAATTAATAATAAAAACTTACATTGTACTCAGACACCTTTTCTGCCATTTCCAGATCTTTCTTGGGGAGACGAGGACCGTCCTCTTTAGAGGTCTCTCCTCGCTCCTTTGCTTCTTGTCGCTCCTTAAAAATGGAGAAAAAAATAAATAAATATTTACCTTGAAACAAAAATTTAGTTTAGTGTTTTACCGTGGAAAGTTATACAAACTTTCACTTTAAAAAAAATCCCAAGCGATTATTATTATTATATATAGATATATATATATATATATATATATACTATTATAATATATATATATATATAGATATATATATATATATATATATATATATATATATATATATATATATATATAGATATATATTACATATATATATACTATAATATATATATATATATATATTACTATATATATATAGATATATATAATATATATATATATATATATATATATATATATATATATATATATATATATATATATATATATATATATATATATATATATATATGTAATATATATATATAAATAATACGCTTGGGATTTTTTATATATATATATATATATATATATATTATTTTAAAAGATAAAAAGATAAACCGACCTTGGCTTTGCGTTCTCTATCGGCAGGCGTGTCGGTCCAGATAGAGCGATCTTTGTTCTCGGGTCCTGATCTCTTCTTAAAGGTTCGTGCTTCCAGTCCGACATGCTGCAGCTCAGGAGGCAGCTCAGTCATCCAGCTCTCTCTTTGAGGCTTCTCAGTCTCATCCTGAAACATGTCACACGCTGTCTGACTCAGCGACACTTCTAAACAAAACAGTACAGAAAAGAGAGCTCTTACCTCCCGCCCCAGTAATCGGTCCTTCATCCTTTTTGCTCTTCGTTCAAAGTCCAGAACTACGGAACTCTCAGCCTCCTCTGTGGATGGGACTGGCCCGATCACATCCCCGTCTTCTTCATCACTGCTGGAACACTCTGCTTTATATCCAGGAGGAAGTGCAGGCCCTATCATCCCTCTAGTGTTATCCTCTTTCTCATCGCTGTCATCATGATGCGACTTTTTAAAGCCTGGAGGCAGCGCGGGTCCGAGCACCAGCGGCCTGCATGAGACAAGAGAGGCACAAGCATGTTAACCATACACGGGTGCAGTACTTAGCCTTGAGGTTCACCACAACATCAATCAGTCAGTACGGTACAGGTGGTCATAGCATGATTTTCAATAAAAACAAAAACCTTAACTTAGGCGAGTACTGAAAAGGCTCGCTGAAACATCCGCTTATTTTTCAACAGAGATTAAGGCATAATGGCAGAGATTGTAAAGGAGCACATTGAAACACTTCCAGAAACACTTTCACTTCCTGTATTAGGACTAATATAATATCAATAACTGACTATAGATTTGGGCAAACAAAGCAAATCAGGCTGGAGCACTAAAGAGTCTTAGGAGAATGTCACAATAATGAGCAACCAATCACAGCTGGGTTTGTACACACTTAAACAGACCAGCGTACAACCATAGTGTGTTTATTTAACATATTCATACAAATAAGTCTGTTTTATGAACTTTACATCATTTGGAAAATTCAGCATTCAGCTGATTCTCATAATGCTTATCGTCGCTTTTGTAAAAACACAGACGTCTAACAAAGCGTCACATACAACATGACTTCTTCAAAATTCCTGAATATTTACATTTCCAGCATTTGACAGATGTCCTTATATATCAAGAGAAGTTTACAATTATCTTTTTTATTCCACTGAGGTTAAGGGCCTTGCCCAGGGGCCCAGCAGTGTCAGCTTGGTGGTGTTGTTAATCGAACCCACAATCTTCCAATCAGCAGTCCAACACATTAACCACTGCGCTAACACTTCCCCCGAAGAGTTTCCAGATGACACTAATAGAGTATTAGATTGTAGGTGGGATTGAAATTTATCGAGTCAAGCTGCCAGGAGCGCTGAAGAAAAAACTCATTAAAATATAAATATAACAAAATTTATAAAATATATATCTTATATCTTACCTTTCAGGTGAACTATCTTGCTTATGATATCCCGGAGGCAGAGCTGGACCAAAGAAGCCATCATCGTCGTCATCACCATCATCACACCTCTCAGCTGCTTCTCCCTTTCTACATTTCAGACATAACTGACTTATTAGGCACCCAGAACAGGACAGGAAACGAACCTGATTAAAATAAAAGTCTTGTACTTAGTAGACAGTGTGTCTCCTGATCCCGAGTATTTGGCTCTCTTGAACACGACCTGTTCCTGATCACTGGATGAACTGGACGACTCTGTGCGTTTATAAAGCGGCGGAAGAGCTGGACCAATAACTGTAAAAAAAAAAAAAAAAAAAAAAAAAAAAATCACATTTATTAATTTATTCACAGGAACATCATCTGTACTAAAATCATCCTTTTACGAGTCTCGCAATGTCACCAGGCTGCACGATAACTTGTTGCACATGAGTAGCATTCATAGCCCGGTTATAAGCATGAATTAAACCTACTCGTGTCGTCTTCATCAGATTCGTCACTTCTGCTCGCTCGTAACCCCGGCGGTAAAGCAGGTCCGATAATGTTATCACTCGACATGACTACAAACCCATTCAAATAGGACAAATCACTAATCAAGCCACTGCTAGCGGATATAAAAATACAACTTCCGGTTTCAAAATAAAAGCTTCTAACTAGCCCTTTCCCCGATAGAGGGCGCTCGATGTAATAAAATAAATAATAATAATCTAATTTAACTAAATCGTTTGCGTGTTGTTGATTTAAACTTTAAAATTGATAAATGAATATGTTGCTTTCTTATATTTCCAATATATTTACTATTTATTAGTTGAATTATATATGTAAGACGTTTTTAAGAACTATCATTAAAGTGGTTATCTATCTATGTATCTATGCATACGTTTCGTTTGTTTGGGCTTAAACTACACAATTTTGCCTTTCCACTTTTGTCCGGTAGGTGGCAATAACGTATTAGACATTAACCACAATAATTCCAAGAAGAAAAGGCAGTGACGTTGATTTCCGGCTTGGTGTGTTGACAGTTGTCTCTAAGCGGCGGGACGCTTGAACGGAATAGAGTTGGTCGGTACGTGAGTTTAGTTGAAATGGAGATGAATTTATTGCTTTTTTATTAATAGCAAATATGGCGTTATGTGTAGAAGTTATATTTAAAACTGTCAGTGTAGTGTAGCTTAGCTTAGCTTTAGGAATTCAAGCCATACGTTTCTATTTGAACGTGTAGCTTATCATGTATGCTAGTTTCGGGTTAGCGTAGCAGTGCACCGTTAGTGACTGTCTCTGTCGGTTTAATTATATATGTCAAACATATAGAGTATTTCTAACGCCATTGGGGGGGGGGGGGATTAGAGTAGCCAAAGTCTGTACTCAAGTAAAAGAACAAGTACTTTATAAAAAATATTTACTTAAGTAAAAGTAATGTTAAAAATAAGTAATGTTTATAGTTACTCAGATAAAGTATACGATGAAAAAATTACTCAAGTTATTAGTTACTAGTTACTTCTGATCTGATTGACATGCAGCAAAAACCGTAAATTTACACACCTTTTATCCAAAGTCTCTCTGTTCTGCTTATATAAAACAAGTTAAAGTAAAGTAAAGCCAATCTCAGTCCTGTGATGGATTTAACATCAAATCACCTGTCATTTACAATCGAATCTCAAACACACTCAGATGTTTTTCCAGCAGTTAAACTCTGTCTTTATTTTCCAGCTTCTAAGAGATTCATAACAGCCTCTCATGCAGCAGCCTTTCGCCAGACTCAACAATTCATATAAACTAATTATTTAACAAAAATCTCATTCATTACTATTTGTCAGTAACGGAGGAACGACGCCAAATGTAGTGAAGTAAAAGTAAAGTTTTTTTTTAAATTAAAATGTACTTAAGTAAGAGTAAAGGTAGACATCGTTAAATATACGCTAAATGTTGTAGTAAATGTAGTTTGTAATTTGTTATTAATGACTTCTGGCTATTAGCAATCTCGCTTTAAAACAAGGGTTAAAGCACAGGAGAGGTAACCGTTCAGACTCCGAATCAATGAGGAAAAAGCCGAAATCCTCACAGTTTCAGGTTACAGGAACAGTTATTTTAAATATGAACAACACTTTATATATTTATTATTAGATATAAATATGTACAATCAAAATATGTACAATTCAGAGACTGTATTTTATTTTCTCTCTTCTTCTGTGTCTCCTGTTATTCAGATGAGTAAAGTGAGATAATCAGTGATAATAAGTCGTTATAAGAAGGAGAAGTTACTAATTGTTTAGTACTTATTTTCACCGCAGTGGCATGATGGGTTTGTTAACCTTCGTTTATTTATTGTTGTCTGTTTTAAAGACACAATTTATTACAGTTTGGTTGCTCAAGCATTTAATACAAGACTATACAAATTTGTACAAGTTTTTTGTTTAATATTGTGACTGGAATTTAAGTTAACGAACCTTCCTTTTTATCTTTTGTTGTATGCTTCACAGTTTTTTTAATTAAGCTGTTAATACTATGTTATAATATTGTGAAATGTTTTGTAAGGCCCTTTTTTCTGCACTGAATACATTTGGAATGCAGCAAAAGCAATGATCACCTTTATTTTATTTATTGTCTCACTCTCTTCGACAGACAGACAGACAGACAGGAACGCACTATTTAACATGGGCTGTTTTACAGTTATTCACTATCTCTACTAAACCCTTTTTAATCTTGATCAACCCGTCGTGGATAGCATTTCACTGCATGTTGTAATCTGTATAGTTTTGTATGTGACTGTGATGTGATCTTTATTTAACTAGTTACCGGTTTGATTTATTTGCTCTTTATTTGTCCTGTAAAGTAACACACTTGTTTGCAGTATGTTTTTTTTTTCTTTCTTTTTTTTTAGTGGTTAAGGGCAACTGGAACATGGCCACTAAAAAGCAGAAAGAGAGTCAGCGGGTGAACATCTCCAGCTCGCTGGAGTCGGAGGAGATCAGTCTAGAGACCACGGTGCCCACGGAGGACATCTCATCCTCAGATGAAAAAAGCAGCACTCACAAAGTCACCAAGCAGGTGCTGGAGAGAAAAGAGCTGCTGCACAACCTCCAGCTCCTGAAAATCGAGCTTTCACAGAAAAACCTCATCATCGACAACCTGAAAGTGGAGCATCTGACCAAAGTGAGAAATCACATAGATGTTGTGATTTTGCTGTGCTTCAGCTGGTATTAAAGCTGTGTGTGTGTGTGTAATATATAGATGGAGGAGCTGGAGGAACAGCTGAATGATGCACTGCATCAGAAACAGATCTTTGCTTTGCGACTGGACAGTCAGCTCAAATTGCAGCAGGATGAAAACAGGTTAGTGCTCCTTAAACCCCCCCAATTTTATTATAATTTTTTTTTTTTACATGTAATTTACACTCGTTCTCTTGATGTAAGACACCTACAGAATCAGCTGTCCTGCTTATTGCGGGGGTTTCCAAACTTTTTTTGGACCCCCTTTGACCAAACAATTTACTTAAAGTACCCTCAGAGATTTTAGGTATATATTTCAATAAGTTAGTAAAACATTTGCATGTTTACTTTAAAATACTTTATTATTTATCCTCAGTTTTAATCAGTAGTTTTTATTGTTGTTACACATTTGAACATATAAAATTTGAACATGTTTTGTTTCCAATGTCTTGTCAAAAAAGTTGGTTTAATACATTTATTTTGCCAGTTTCTCCAGACAGATAACCCACATGGGAAACGACTTACCATTAGTCTATGCATGTAACAATCCAAGTTTGTAGTCTTCGTTGTACTTACGGTGCTTTTCCTGCTTTGGTCATTTTTTGTGCTGGCTTGTGCTTGGACCTTTTGGTAATTTTCTTTTTATTTGTAAATGAAATGAACCTGTCCATTTTGTTTGATTTCACAGTTAAACGCATTTAAACTTGTAGGGTTAACAAAAAAAGAATAATATGAAGCCATTTCCATTGATCTTGTAGATGTTTATTGAGATATTTATTGTGTCTGATAGTAGATATGTGACGGACAGCACTGACTTCGATCCTGATGCTATGGCATCTCTTGTGTTGTTTACAGAAAGCAGCAGGCTCTGATGAAACAGGAAATGGACGCTATTTTGGTGCGGCAGAAACAGCTGGAAGACACCAACAAGCAGCTGTGCGAGCGAGCCGGGGACATCCGGCGCGGTCTAAGAGACATGGAGCTGAGCGAGGAGAAATATCTGGAACTGCGAGATCTTCCTGAAGACAAGCTCTCTATCCCCGAATATGTATCGGTGAGAACGTCAGGTCTTCAGCATACACGTTGCTCAGAATGTGTGTGTGTGTGTGTGTGTGTGTGTGTGTGTGTGCATGATGACAGCTTTATTCCTTTTTGATTGGTTTCTCAGGTGCGCTTCTATGAGGTGGTTATTCCATTAAGAGCTCTGGTGTCTGAGCTTCAGGTGAAGAAGAACGACCTGACTGATGACCTGGACAGCCATCGCAAGCAAATTAAATCCCTCATGGAGGTAAAGACGACGGAAGTCGAACCGTTGTGACTTCTTCCAACATGCGTAAAAAATCTGTTTTAATGCTTTTGAATTCTCTCACAATTCCTGACATCCTTGGACAGTTCTTTGGTCTTGGCCATGGTGGAGAGTTTGGATTGTGATTGATAGATTGCTTCTGTGGACATTTGTCTCCCTTCAGGAGTGTCTCTTTAGGAAAGTGCTCCAACACGCAGCTTGTTGAAAAAACACCTGTATGAAAGACACCTGAAAGCCATAAATCTTGCCTATTGATAGGGGATCAAATACTTATTTCACTCATTAAAATTATAATCAATGTATAATTATTTTGAAATGTGTTTTTCTGGTTGTTTTTGTTTGTTATTCTGTCTCTCACAGCTAGATCAAATCTGCCATTAAAATTGATTAATTAATTGATTATTTATTTGTCAGTGGGCAAATGTACAAAATCAGCATAGGGAATAAAATAATTTTTACCCCTCACTGTAGTTGGGTAGTTAGGCATTAGGAAGCCACTATACAAATGTGGGTGTACTGAAATTGTGTTTTAAATGCATGTTCGCTTTACTTTCAATTTAAATTTTTCAATTACATTTTTTGGTTAGATTTTAGACCTTTTCCCAGGCTTTAAACCAATTTATTCGATATTCGTGTCAATCCAGAGTTATGAGGACGAGAGACGAGCACGCTCAGAGCTGGAGATCCGCTGCCAGAGACTGACGCTGGAACTGGCTGACACCAAGCAGCTCATCCAGGAGGGAGACTACAAACGTCAGAACTACGACAAAGTAAAGCGGTGAGAGATAAGACACATTTATTTTTTACCATTTTTGTTTTATTTAATGGATGTGGTTCTTCCACAAACTGTTTCGTGAAGCCGGAAGCATAAAAACATTTCTTTTACTGGAACTACGTGGCTTAAACAGTGATGCAGCATGGCAGTGACCCTGAGCTTCATAAATGAGGTGTGAAGTTTAGAGTGAAAGAACTCGAGTGTCCGGCAAAGAGCCCTGAACACCTTTAAAATAAACTGAAACTCCATTTCAGATTGCGCTATTGATCTTGCCACACAATAACATCTATCAGAAAGCCTTTCCAGAAGCGTGGAGCTTCTATATTATACCTGCACAGAGGAAATAAATCTAGAATGTCTAGATGTCTAACAAAAACATGTGGTTATGTGGCCAGGTGTGTTTGCTTAAGAGTCACAAGGGTTCAACAATAATTGCATCAATGCAAGGTGGTGGCATTGCTGCTTTTTTTTTTAAATCAGGAAGCTGTCAAGTGTTTAAACTGTTTACATTTAGATTCTGGCACTTAATCCAGAGCAACTTTTTTTACATTTACTTTATTTTGTTATCCAGCTAAACAGTGTCAGGTGCTATAATCTTTCAATCGGCAGTCCAACACTGTAATCACTGGGTTAAACCTTTCCTTATATCCTAAAACTGGGTTTATCTTTAAAAAGCACATAATATTTATATTAGTAAGCAATCTTTTCCTAAATCTTTGCAGTATGTGGTTTCGATAGGGTCGTCTGCAAAATGATGTAAATTTAACATTTTGATCTTAATCTGATAATCAAATGAAATTAGATTATGAGTGTGCATCCAAATACATAAAAACGTTTTTTGTCGGCTCAGAGAGCGAGACAGTAATGAGACAGAGGTCAGAGAGCTGAGGAAAAAACAGGAGATGACAGACCTGACGCTAACAGCCCTGACCAAGGAGAGAAACGATCTCAGCAAAGAGGTAACAAAACAAACGCTCCAAAGAAGGTGATTTGGGTTAATTTTTTTCCCCTCTTATTCACTGTCGCTTTCTGTTGCGCAGGTGGCCACGCTACAGCAGACGGTCACTCTGCTTCAGAAAGATAAGGAATATCTGAGCAGGCAGAACATGGAGCTGAGTGTGCGCTGTGCTCATGAGGAGGATCGTCTGGAGAGGCTGCAGGTCCAGCTGGAGGACTGCAAAAAAGCCAGAGAAGAGGCTTACGACAAATACGTGGTTTCTAGGTCTGTATCTGGAGCCTCTAGCTCCAGAGTCTACCGCCAGAATGTGGTGCTGTGTCCTAGAGCTTAAATATACACAAAAATTCCAACCTCATTCCACCCTATTAAATAGAGCAGGTCAGCTGATCAGTTACTCTGCAGAGAATTAAACCCCCTTCCCTTCATTGTATATCCTGATAAAAGGATAGAATGTACCTTTCATTCTGACCATAGCACTAGCTTTGTCTGGCCTTTGTCTTTATTGTCTATAGTTTTTGTTCTCTAACGGCTCACTTTTTAAAAAAATTAAGCAGCCTTTTCAGTCTTTCTCAGTGTTTATATCAGAAAATATCACTCCAGATGCCATTTAATTGAATTTGAATTTGCCATTGAATTTAATTTAGTCTCCTCGTAAAGAAGTTTCTCATAGTCAGAAGTTAAACACATTGGATTTTTATGCATCAAAGTGAAAATCCTCTTCTCCACCAGGGATCACTATAAGACAGAGTACGAGAAGAAACTGAGAGATGAACTGGAGCACATCCGATTGAAGACCAGCCAGGAGATCGAAGGCCTTCAGCGCACTTCCAAAGAGCTGTACGAGAGAGAGAACAGGTGAGGTTCAGTCTCAACACCATGCTCATTCTCCTCATACTCATAGTCTGTATCACATACCCTGGATTTTTGTATCTTTATCTCCCCCCGTGGCTGTTTAAGCACACGTCTCGTTAAGTTTCATTCCGACTGCAGTTTTTTTTCTTGCTGTTGATGAATAGAACTTGTTGTCTTAGATGTTTAAAGCTCCTGGGTCAAAAGTTTGGGGTTCAAATTTACTTCAGTTCTCTACATGACCAAAAACTCTAACAGCTTTGCTTTTATCAAATTCTTTAAACCTCTTTCTAAAAAAAAAAAACCCCGAAAAAACCAACATATTGACTGCCTGCTGCTAGTGGCGCTATTGAGATTTGATCCTCGTTTCATCGAAACCTTAATAGAGCTACAGCGGTGCTTTAGTCTTTTATTCTGGTTCTTTTTTTTAATACTGTTTGCTCTGCCTAAACAAATCGCTGCTAGCTGAGACAAGTCTTTTAGCTGCACTGCATTCTGGGGGCTTGAGTCCAATGTTTGCACGCATGGATTCTTTAACTGTAGGTTAAGTTTTAAAGTACTGTGATGATTTATTTATTTATTTTTTTTTGCTGGAACCACACTAGCAAGTATGTCTTGACTACACCACCTTAAACGTTTAGCAGGAATATGAGCAATGCAAAACGAAGGCAAGCAACAAATTCTAACTGAAGATTAAATCACAAATACGCTGAAAGATGTGACCTTTCAACACCATGATAAATTTTCATCATAATTTCCAAGTAATTAGACCAGTTGTGCATCATCATGCTAATTGCTTTTTTTAGGTTTTGAAAATTTTATTTTATACTTTTGTTAATTGCAAAGATCTGGTTACAATCTCAAAATATATATATATATAGAAGTCTTTACATTGTAAGCTTGTCACCGCACCCTAGTAATTAGCAGTTGTTTTTAGGTCGGATTATCTGCAGCATTTTAGTGCGCGAATCATTATCTAGATTTGAAGCAGAGGTTTTGCCACAATCCTATTAAAAGACTTAAATGTCGATGTTGATGATACAATGACTATTTTTTCTAATTTTTAAAAAAATCTGTCTAGTTCCCAAATATGCAAATAAACAGGCAATAAACTTACATAAAAACATACAGATCTGAATTTTTCCTTCATGTGATAATACATTTGGATTCTGCTTTGTGTCGCTTTAAATAGAACAGAATATCAGATTTTTCCTCTTTTTCTTCCTAAGGAATCTCCGTGAGGCGCGGGACAACGCCGTCCTTGAGAAAGAACGAGCAGACGGATCCGAGAGAGACGCACAGGCCAAATACAATCAGCTCCTCGAGCAGTGAGTGTCCATGCTCATTGCCTGTACTCACTATTTTCCACACACACTCTTTCTCTCTCACACACACACACACACCAATGTGAGTCATTCTTTCAGAAAAACGAGGCATAGTATGCAAATAGAAAGTCTTTTCAGGTATAAACCTGTTTTGGGAAATTCAATTAAATTTTATTTGTATAGCGCTTTTTACAATAGTCATTGCTTCAAAGCAGCTTTACATAACCAAAAATATTAAAAAAATGTAAATGAACAGAAATCTGTTTGTCCCTGATTGTCCCTGATTGTTCCTGATGAGCAAGCCGAGGGCGACGGGGCAAGAAAAAAACTTCCTGAGATGGTAATAGAAAAAAACCTTGAGAAGAACCAGACTTAAGAGAGAACCCATCCTCATTTGGGTTATAAACAGATGCAGGAATTATGTAGTCGCACTGTGTCTGTAAGCAACTGTAGTCACAAGTCCTCAGCAAACAGCTGGAGCGTCTTCATGGTAGAGAATGTACACTTAAAGTATTCTTAGGAGGGGGAAAGAAAGAAGGTCTCCCTGTTTTTTTTAGGGTGAAGCATGAACACATCAGCAGTGTTGGAGTGATATTGCTATTTTTGTTGTAACTTTATTAGCACACAGTTGGTTTAGATGCTCCATTTAAGTTGCCTAAATGCCTAAATCTCCGGGTTTGGGCTACCATGTCTCAAGCGATATAAATTAAAGCATAATTGAATCATTTATCTTTTCTAAAATATACATCTAAATAAGCAATAATATCTTTTTTTTCCCCAAGTTTCTTTCAGAAACAAATTTACACTCTATCAGAAGGCCATTCATGATATTTTTACATGTTGGCTTTGTCTACTGTCACACTAATCGGACAAATATTTTGCTCGCCTTTCTTTTGTGCATTTGAACCGATTCATGAGTCACTGTTTTGTGTCTGGACTTGATGGAGTTTTGCGAGAAGGAAGGAGAATATTCAGTTACTTTGCTCTCATCGGTTTGGTGACTTCTCAGGCCAGTTCAACAAGCTTTAAGGGTTAATTGTTTAGTAACCGAATTTTCTACAGCCCTGTGTAGGTGCACCCTTAGGCAGTTAGAGCTGTTTGGTAGGCACTCAGAGACGTTTATTTAAAACGTACAAAAAACTCTGAATGTCGGTACAACCCAAATCCCTGAAAAGTTGGCAGGTTTTTTTTTTTATTTAAATAAATGGAAAACGAAAAGACTTTCAAATATAACAAATGTTTAAACAAATTTTTTTTTTTATATTTTATGCACAAAATGAGCTCATTTTAAACTTGATGCTTTGTAAATGAAATACATAGAGAACTTTTCCACTCTGATGCATCTGAGGGCCCGAAGACCACAGGCATCCAACAAAGCTGTTCTGCCTTATCTCTCGTGCTCATAGATTTCTCCAGTTTTTCTGAATTTTTTTAATGATGGTGACTGTAGATGGTAAGATTTGCAATTTGAGGTTGGCAAACATTGTTTTTAAATTATTTAACAATCTTTTCATGCACTCTTTCACAGATTGGAGAGCCTCTGTCCATCTTTACTTCTGAGAGACTCTGCCTCTTTGACATCCCTTTAATAGCTAACAATGTTACAGACCTGATGCCAGTTAACTTAATCAGGTGCTAAAAGTTCTCCCAGCTAAATCATTTTAAAATGTATTGCCTTTTCAGCCCTTTGTTGCCCCGAGTGCCAACCTTTTTTGAGACCTATAGCAGACACCAAATTAAAAATAAGCTTATTTTGTAAATAAATGTGTAAAATGTCTCAGTTAAAACACTATTGTTATCCATGTTGCTTTGTATATATAATATTGGTTCATGTACTTTACAGTCTTCTAGTTTTCCTTTTATTTAAATTTAAAAAACATCCCAACTTTTCTGAATTCAGGTTGTAGATTTCTGTTGTGATCTGATGGAAAAACCCAAGTGATGTCACTCTGGCTGAATTTATGCAAAGTTTAGTAAAAGCCAGCTCTGTGGGAAACCATCTTAAATTTGATTTAAAATTTAAAAATCCATTGCCAGTTTAAAAACATGAATTTTTAACCACAGAATTTTTTTAATATGTGCATGAATTATATTATATGCAGCAGTGATGAACAAGATGTCTCGACAGATCCAGCTTTCCGGCATATCCTCTTCAACGCTGACATGAGAACTGCCACATCTGTCCCATCTGCTAGCCTTGTCAATGTTCTTATGCAAATATTCCACGTCTTTTATGGAAATTGTCAGGTTTTAGGTTTAAAAATACGGCTTTCAATGCAGAAAGATGTAAATTACGAATGCAAGCAAATTCGATAATTTGGGTCAAAGGTAGTTCTAGCTCATCGGAAGACCTATCCAAACATTAAAACAAGCATAAAACTTACCACAATGTGGCAATAAAATCTATTAACGATTCGCACCAAGACTGAATTAATCCAATTTTCACCTTTTTTATTGCTTGGCAATTTGCTTGTTTGATTAAACATAAAATCTCATTTTGTGAAGTTTTTACAATTTGATCTTTAGCTGTCAAGCCAAATTACTCATAGCTGGTTAACAATAAAGGGAATATTACTATGTAATTTAAAAACCTTTAATAATCAATGCATTTATTAATAGAGACCTTAAAGCACGTTTGTGTGTTTCTTTGACCTTTATAAATCCTGTAAATTTAAAATTAATTGGTTGTTGTCCTGCGTCCAGAACGTAGCCCCGTTCCTTACTGCAGCGGTTGCTAGGTTTCAACGAAAACATATTAAACACCACACACACACACACACAAAGAAAAAAAACAAACTAACCTAGAAAATGTTTAACTGTTGATTTTCCTCACTTATAGTGCACACTATTTCCATTACTAACCCACTTATCAATCCACTTATCATAATCTGGCTTTAAATTATTTAAAAAGTAGTAATCCATAATTCTAACCCATGTTTTCTTTCTTTTTTCAACCATTGCCTATAGTTGATATCAATTGATAAAATTCTGTTATATATAAAGTTTTTAAAACTAGAGGTGAAAAACTCAAAAGGTATTTATCCTAATTTTTGTTTTAATTACAAATCGGTCACAGGTTTTTCGCACTGCTTCTCTAGCCTGTCTTATTTGGATTGAGCTTTTTACGTAATGCAGTGCATTGTGGCAGCTTTTGGTCACCGGTGTATCCTTGTTGAAACCTTTCCAAACATCTCCACCTCGCAGATGCCTACTCAAATGTTTTCTTTTTTTATTCAAAAATCTTATAGACTATGTGGAAGCAGGCAGTAAAACACGCCCAGGTTTGCCTTTGAGGCAACACCGAAAACATTTTTCATCATTTTGTTCCTCAAACGCCCACATCAATGTTCTCCATGGACAGAGCCGGTCCAGGAAGTTCTTTAGTATTAACACCATATGGAGTGCACATTCTTGATAGTAGGCCACGTTTTAGACACCATTGTCAAAGGTTATTCTTTTTAGATACTTCAGCCTATTTGACTAAACTAATCTATATGCTAGGTTTAGTTATTAAATTAGTAAGTTTATCTATATCCAAACTAATTTTTTTTTTCTACCCAATTCATATCCTACATCACATGCACAATACTATGCACCTCATCCTGCATATAGGCTTAGGCTCTCTCCAAGTTTGGTTGAGGTCACGGCTTCTAAAAAGAGAGCAAAGTACACATTATATACATGCTGTTCCCTTATTAACACATGTTTTACTTTTTACTACATTGCTTTGTTGTCTGGCAAGGTAGAAACTCTAATGCCAAGCAGGAAAGACCTGTCTTTTGAATATGAATACCTGTAATTATCTTTGACAGCGGTATTCTTCAAAGGACAGACAGACACACTAACAATTTATATTTTTTTTTTTCTCAGGCTTTTTAAAGTGACATTTGACACGACATTTATTAATCACGTTCATTTGTGCTTGGCCTAATTTACCATACACCACTGGTGTCCAAACTTGGTCCTGGAGGGCCGGTGTCCTGCAAAGTTTAGCTCCAACTTGCCTCAAAACACCTACCTGTAAGTTTAAAGTATACCTAGCGAAATTGTAAAGTAAAATAGTGGGTTCAGGTGTGTTTGATTAGGGTTGAAGCTAAACTCTGCAGGACACTGGCTCTCCAGGACAGAGTTTGGACACCCCCTGCGTAGCATGTAATTTTTTTGTTGTGAAATATGTTTAGGCTACTAAGCTAGTAAGACATTATTTGACATTATCTAAGGTGGTAGTGGGGGAAGTGGTAGCGCAGTGGTTAAGCTGTGGGACTGGTAAATGGAAGGGTTCAATTCTCAGCACCTGCTGGGCCTCTGAGCGAGGCCCTTAACCCCCAATTGCTTAGTTATGTAAATGAGATAAATGTAAGTTGCTCTGGATAAGGGTGTCTGCCAAATGCTGTAAATGTATTTGTCTTATATACATTACTGCACAACTTAAGAAGCTAGGGTCAAATCACAGGGTTAGTCATGATATGGCCCTGCTCAAGGGCTCAACAGTGGTAGCTTGGCAGTGATGGGGTTTAAACCCTGATCATCTGATTAACAATCCAAGGCATTAACTGGTCAAGCCACCACTGCCCCAAGCTAATGTACATTTACTTCAATATGTAAAGTTGTCCGAAAAAGTTTAGGTATAAACTCTATTGGTATCTGTCTTTTAAAACATAATTAATTTAATAACCTTTGCTCCACTTTGTAATGCTGCAAAAATTGAATGTCAAAATCTTTTTCTATTGGATTTGTATAGATTTGATTCAATAAGTGAGTCACTGTTCTGTGTCGAAACATGATAAAGTTCAAGGAGGAGGACAATGATGAGGAAAAGACAACAGCTAATTGCCCTTCTTGAATACGGTTGATGACTTCACTGGCCAGCTCTGCATTCTTTAACAGTTTATCAAGTAGAAACCCCACCAAGCTGAGTCAGTAGGTGGGTCCACATCAAGCTGATGAACTCCCTTCAGTTGCTAAATCAACAATTATGATTGACAGCTGTAACCTCTTTCAGCCATCTTTTAAAAATTATTTTCTATTTATTTGGTGCCAAGTTGGCAGGTGTAAGTGGTGTAAAAGGATACCGCTTTCAACATTTGACCATGTAGGCGTCTACCATTTTCTGATTTCCGGTAGAGGGAAGTGTGAGCACACTTCACCAATGTCACTAATACCCTTCTGCTCCCCCTTATCCTCGAACACCCCCCCATTCCGTTCTTCAGCAAAGTCAGCGAGCCCTTATTTGCCGATGTCACAGGCATGCAGTGTGTCACTGCACTCCAGACGCATGCCTAGGATTCCAGCGGATCCTCAGTGCACAGTTGTTGGGCATAGCCCGCGTTTTTCTGGCCCTTGGGAATGGATCGCTCGCATTCACCCAGGAGCTGGGCTGACGGGAGGGGAAAAGAGGGGGCAAGTGACACATGCTCCTTTCCTGCTGTTGCCCTCCAACCCATAAACGCCTCAGGCTCCCCTTGCAACCGACTGGTCGTGCCACTCTCCCTCTGTTTTGATGAGGGAAAAGGAGGGGAAAAGCAAATCGTGTGGTTGCATTGTCAAGTTGGGTAACGGTCACTCTAATTGTTTCAAAACGTGGGAAAGATTTCATGGACAGAAAAAAATGTCATTGGCTGACAGAGTGGCTGGAAAATTTTCAGTTTGCCCATGTTGTGAAAATCTTCAGTTAACATTCATTCTAAACATCAAAATAAGGGAGAAATTAGACTGCAAGTTTCTCCAGTCAAGACTCCAGTATAGTTTTCAGCAGTTGTTAGCTAGTTTGACTCAATAGTTAGCATAGTGTAAGTTCTGAGTAGTTTTCTATGTTCCTTGAGTTATCATCTATCCTGTAAGTTTACTTTAAAAAAAAGTGGGGAAACAGGTTTTCCTGTTTTCCCACTTTTTAATTTCTGTCCTATTTTTTTTACTTGTATACAAAAGCAATCAAACAAGATTTATTTCATTTTGAAATGCAACAGTAGAGTCTAAAAAATTTCAAACAAGTTTAAATACAGGGTCCACAGCAAAGGCATAAAAAAGCCCATGTAGTTGGCAGGTGAAAATAACCCCAACATAGTTAAAGTGTGTTTCTAAGTCCCTTAGTTAAAAAAAAGGAATTTTTTATTACTCACAAACATCACATGTATGGGAAGAAAGAAAGAAAACCAATAAACAGCCGATTTCACGACTGCTCACCTATTTCACCTGTCAGGTGTGTTATGAGTTAAATAAAGTGTATTATAAAATGTACTTTAAACAGTGTTTTCCCGTACTCACAAACAGCCTCTCTGGGGAAAAGGAACCCAATACTTGATTAAACGTTAACATTCTAACTACATACCAACAACTCTGCGAAATCACATGCAGAAACAACCATGTTGAAATGCCATCATCTAACTTTGAAACAGCCAGTCATGTTGGGAAGGGGGCGTGATCAGTCGAAAACTTTTTTAAATTTGATCAGTTAAAATGTATTTATACATTCAACTATGTTTAGAAAACCAGTAGAATTTGGGCTAACAAAATAGAAATCAGGACTAAAAGTGTATCTACTGCACTGCTGCAGCACTATGGGTGGACTACACAACTGCACTATTGAGCAGGGAACATACGTATTTAGTTGCAACATAGAAAAAAGGTTGTCTGATTGTATCTCAAGCTGAGGGCATCTTGGGTCAAAAAACAAAACTAAGGGCATCTAAGTACTCAGGAAACTGATTTAAATCAGATAAGTGCCAAGCCTTTAATCCGATGTTCATGGTGACTGCAGTTTTAGATATGTTAGGGTAATCAGATCTGTTAACTTGCATAGTGTTAACTGTAATAATAAAAAAAGGTAATAATAAAAAATCAAGTCAACATCATCATGCACTTTAAGATCTTGTTACTGTTCTCAAGATACATTGCACGATCATGAGAACAGGCTCAGGATCATGTGATCGACCGTGACTCGATTATTTGGCATCTCTGCTAAAGACGTTCCCACGTGTACATGATTGTCCTGTTACTGTTGCACAAAAATTTCTGCTATGCATTGCAGAGGACTTCTTTTATCTAGATTGGAAGGTCCAAAATTCCCACATGCATTTATTTGTTTCTTGTTGCAGTAAATTAGTTTTATTTCTTATTCCTAACTTTGTGAAGAAATTTACAGTCGACTTTTCCCCCGAAATAGCGTTTGTAAAAATCCTGATGCGGGTTTCGCTTACCAAATGGTGACGGGAACGCCGATTGACAGACTGATAGCAGGAAAGCAGGACGTTCTAAAATCCAGCATCCATTAGCTCCATATTAGCATGCATATTTCCAAATTGTCTTAATGTGATAGTATCTTTTAATGCTATGCCGTGTCAGAAATAAACTAGGAACGTCACCATGCTAAAACAGGCAGAGCTGCATTCTGGATATTGTTTAAGACAGTCATGCTACTAAAATGTGCACCAATGTGTACCAATGTGTACATATATTGATCTGTAATTACATGGTATGTATAATTACAGCAACTAATGATTCTAGGCTTTAATATGGTGTGTGTATAAGATAATGGACTAGTGAAATTTGTACTTTTAAAAAATTAAGAATTGCTTTTTTATTCTTGCTTTGAGGTTTGAGGTTTAGCAATCAATTCAGTTCAAACAAAGTGGCTTTACAGAATGACATAAATTCAGGATTTGCATTTATCTCGTATGTGAATAGGTGGTAATGAAAAGCTCTGAAAAGTCCTACAGGTTTATGAATCATTATAAATAGGGCTGTGTAGAAATATTGGTCTAGATATCTATCTATTTTTAAAAGTATACAAAAAATGGTAAAAATAATACTATTACCGATCACACACTATGGGATTTTTAGCTTTTTATGCGTAGCATTCCAGTTCTTGGTGCAGGATGCTGACTGAAATAACTCATCATGTAAATAAATAACTTGAAATGTAAAAGTCACAAAACACATTCCTTCCCTTTCAAATGTTTATATTTGGGACACAATCCTGTAGAAACCTTTAAGACATTTGTTAGCTGAAAGACTGCTTTCAAAGATTTTACGTGAGAATGATCACTGAAGGGATCAACTGTGCCTTGCTCCGAATCCCTAGCTGAAAGACGCCGTAAGACATGAGTCAATTCTGCAGTCACTCGTGCACATGACCCTACAGATCGCGGTTATCGCTAATCATGTCGACAGTGCGGCAGCTTTGAGATTCGGAAAGTCTTGTGCTCTCCCCGTGAAGAAATGCTGTGCGACGAGTGAAAGTGTCAGTTCTTTTGTTTTTGTTCTTTCTTTTCTGCAGAAATCTTTTCATACAGTTGAGGGCTGCTTGGCTTTGCTACTGCTTTTGTCAGAGAATTTTTAAAACAAAATAATCACTGTCATTAGAGTAATCATCTCACCTGGCAGATAAAATCTTGAAACATTTTCTTGCGGCCTGGCAAGTTTATGGTTATAAATGTGTCAAAAGTAATTTGTGTGTGTGTGTGTGGGGGGGGGTGTTAGGAGGCGCCATCACGACAGTGTGCATCAGCATGCACAGCAAAGGAATCGTGTTGGAAGTCTCTGTAGGTGAATAAGAAAAAGGAAATGACACTTTCGAAAAGTGTGATCAGGTCTCCAGGTGTACCACCTGTTCCATTAACTAGCACTCGAAACACATTTGCATAAAAAGGTTCATTGCGTGTTTCTTTTCAAAGGAAAACCAACAGAACTAAAAACAGTTCCATCTTATTAAAGCTTTCATTAGGCAGCGGTGGCTTTAATGCTTAAGGCTGTGAGTTGTTTATCAGAGAGATCAAGGTTCAAGCCCCACCACCAAACTGCAATTAATGCGTGCTTAAGCAAGACCCTTATCTCTTTACTCTAGCGGAGCTGTATCATGGCTGACCCTGCGCTCTGACCACATGTTCTAATCTCTAAAGCTGGCTTCTTCTTCTACTGTAATGTATATGTGATAAAAATAGACTTCACAAAGGCTAAAATGTTTTTTTTTTCTACGCTCATTCACCGCAACTGGCTAAGATTTTAGAGCTACACTAAACCTGAACTAATCTAATTTAATATCAATGGAAATGTGGTGTGTTACAAATTAGCTCGCCAGTGCTTCATCTGTGAATCTATAGCACATTTCATACACGGTGGTAATCCTAGGTACTTTACATAAGAAAACAAAGAAATTCAATTAAAAAGAAAGACATACAATAAATGAAAACGGTATAATCTTTTTATATTCCTTAGTTTAGACATAACCTCAGTAAATGCAGAACTTAATAAATGAGTTTAGAGCCTGGATAAAGATATCCTCTGATTTAGCGCATCTGCTCTCTTCTGGTAGCTGGTTCCAACTGCGGGCTGCATAATGGCTAACCGCAGATTCTCCTTGTCTAGACTAAACCCTTGGTATGTTTAACTGACTTGAGCCTAAAAATCTAGGTGATCTGATTGGTTTGTATTTAGTGAGCATATCTAAAATTTATAAATAAATGTATTTAGATCTTACATTTAGGCCATCGAGTGACTTATAAGCAAGTAACAGTACGTTAAAATTAATCCTAAATGTCGGATCCATTTAGTGAGGAATGTTGCCAGGTTATTTGGTTAATTATGGGCATGTACCATATTGCGGAAACAAGAATATCACCTGCACCTACAGAGAAAGTGTAAACAGATTTGTGTTTTGTGGTATTTAAATAACCCTGATTCAAAATTGTTTGTGTCCACCAGGTTCAGGCAGCTGCAGCTGAGCTCCGACAGCCGAGCGTCAGAGCTGCACAACCAGATGAAGCTGAAGGCTTTCGAGGCAGAGCGTGCTCAGTTGGTGCAGGAAGAGACGGCCCGGAACCTCAGCTTGTGTCAGATTGAGTGTGAAAAGCAGCAGAAGAAACTGGAGGCAGGTGTTCTCGTTCCACCTCACACTGTCAGGTCATCAGTTTGACCTCTTCATCGTTGTTGTGTCTTCAAATAAAAAACATTTTTTTTTTTTTTTTTATAGTTTCTACTCACACAATGAAAAGTAGGACAAAACCTTAAACCTATTGTAGTGGCTGACTAAGCAAGAGTCATGTGACTTTTAATCATCAAACAACCAGAAACATGTTCCTCCATGTTTGTTTTTGTTAGCAACCACCCTAGGAACTAAATATGAGGAGTGACGTATATTAAATTTTTTTCACAGTGAACAGCAGAAGGCTGTAATTCAGATTTACCAATTTTTGTATAAAAAATATTTATAGCTTTAAAGCTAAAATGCTGCATTATGTTGAATTAGTGTCACTTAAAAAATGTGTTCTACTCAGGAAGTAATTTTTATTTATTTATTTTTTGTATTCGGACGCTGGAACTGATAGCGGCGTGAGCTCTTGTAAAGTGCAACTATAAAATCTACCACCGCAGAACCGTATCACTATCAGCGCCTTCTTCTTTCCTCAGGTTTTAACCAAGGAGTTCTACGCACTGCAGTCGTCATCTGAGAAGCGCATCATAGAGCTGCAGGTCCAACATGCCGAACAGCAGGCCAGACTGGAGACCTACGAGAAGCTGGAAAAAGAGCTGGATGACATCACTATGCAGGCAGCAGAGAGTGAGACACATCAATACTTTTCTTGTGTATAAGGGAAACAAAGACAATGTAAGAGAGTCTGATAGAAAGAGAGAAAAAAAACAAAATACAAAGTGAGTGACTGCATGGCAAAGTGCGGGTGTATGAGAGGGGAAGAGAGAAGAAGAGAGAAGAAGGGAGAGAGCGAGAGGGAGAGTAAGAGCAATTTTTCAAACAGGTCATCTTCCACCATCTTTCATCTCGTAACTCCATTCTTCATCTCGTGAATTGGATGTAATCAGATATTTTAATATTAACAGGTTTCAGTTTTTTTTTCGGAAGTGCTTCTGAGGAAATCCCAAACTGTTCTGGCGTTTCAGAACAGAAAGATCAATCAAACACTGGAGTGGCTATTAAACAGCCTCGCGTGACTGTTGTGCAGCAAACAAACATTTTGTTTCAATTAAACGGCCAATTGTCACTGTGGCTGCTTAAGAGGAAGTGTTTACAAATTCACATTGTTGAAAGGGAAGTGTTTAACATTGAGCTGAATAGGAAACAACAGGAGTAGAACACATGCATGAATCATTTCAGACTCGTCCCGTGTTCCGACTGAAATCTAATTTTAACCTTAAAGTTTAAAAGAAAAAGAAAAGAACCTTTAAAGAACAGCTTTTTTTTTTAATTTTACGAATGCGCTGCCACATAAAGATTTACAAATTGCTTGTGTACATTTTCATTTATTATGCTTTGCTCTGTAATCACGCAAACTGCTTGCATACCAATTCTTTTTGCCAAATGAATAAATCTTACAAATGTGGGGTTAAATATACAGAGTTTTTGATAATGGAATTCAAGAGCAGCCTTAAACGTCCCATAGAGTTTTTAAGTAAACAGGATTTTTGGATTTGTGTATTTTAATGTGTGCCCTAATCACACTGACTCTACAGATGTGTTGGATGGGGATTATATTGAAAAAAACAAAAAGGAGTATATTTTTTCTTTAGCGATTTCGTCCCTGTCTTTTACAACACAACGCTTTCAAAACTGACTTTATGAAATCGCACGGCTTTGTTTTGAAAACTCCTGTACGTTCTAAGCGGGAGAGATAATAGTTTATGAGCACAGTTAGCCTCTTCCCTTTGCTTCTGAGTGTGGGTGGTCTGTGACACATCCAAACGTGATTTATTTTTTTTGCTCCGTTTTTCTTTGTCCGTGTTTTATAGTGGAAAACGAGGAGGAAGCCGAGAGGGTGCTGTTTTCGTACGGATACGGAGCGAACGTCCCAACCACGGCCAAGAGGAGGCTGAAGCAGAGGTGAGAGCAGACCAGGACACGTGTCCTCACAGAGCTCACAGTGTTAAAGGTGAACTATGCTTACAGTGTGTGTGTGTGTGTTTGCAGTGTTCATCTGGCAAGAAGGGTTCTGCAGTTAGAGAAGCAGAATACTCTGCTTAGGAGAGACCTGGAGAAAAGCACCACCCATGCAGGACAGATCTCACAAGAGGTATCTAACTGTCAAACACTCAAACTCACTTTTTTTAATCATACTTCATCACCGAAATGACAACATAAGCTCCAAAAAACAGAATTCATCTCACGCCCAACCACAAATGTAAGCTTCTTTTTTAAATCCTCTGTCTCAGAAGTGATTTATTATCATCGGCTGTGCTAAACCTTTTTAATTTTAGTTCGTTTTTCTACAACAGCTCAAGCAGTCACAGAAACAATAGTATGAGTTAGTTTAGCTTGGTTTCATTTGTATAGCAGGTTTGAGTGCTGACGTTTTTTCCAGGAATGAGCTTCACAGAGAACTTCTAGTATCATGAATCACAGGTGTGTACAAGTATTCTGTGATGAGAACAATTGAATAATGAAGTAAAATGACAATTTTGAAAAAAATATTTATGGGATTTTTGTTAAGGGGAAAAAAGCTGCCTGTCTTTTTTTTTTTATAACTGAGGCCATAGAAGCTCATGACTGGTTACAGTTGCGAGCAGTGCATTTGGTACCTCAGTCACAGGGGACTTACTTAGCTGATACACCTCTTAATACCACCACTATCATGTTGCAATTACAGAAACCCTCGATATTATACAAAAATGCAATATAACAGGGTGTGGAATTACAGAGAGAGAGAAATTTTGTGTATTGAAAACCATTTTTATTAAAGCAAGAAACCCAGTCCAAACCTCTACACTAAAACCGCAACCGTACCACATACATTATCTGGAACAGTTTAGAATCAATATTTATCTTAATATTAATATAACATCACAAAAACATTTTAAAAAATTTAATAAAATAAATAATACACTTAAAGGCTGTAAGCCAGCGTTACAGGTCGTGGGCACTGGTCTGGAAGTGGCGAACAAACTCTTTCCCAGGCTGAGACAAGCTCTAAAAACTAGCAGAACTCTCCTCATGATGTCTAACTTTTTTGGAAAAGTCTGCCCTAAAGACATATTTTTAAGTTTGTCTGGGACTAGGTCAACTTCTCCTCGTCCATCAGCCTTTCTGGGCGTAAATATTCTAATTCAATTGTATAGACGTGTTTTGCTAGTCTGTGCTAGGCGGTAAAAGTTTTGCTCTGATCAACCAATTAGAGGACGGAAAAATGCTGATGTCATCATGGGCAAGCTAGCAGGCCCTCGTATTTAAAAATCTGATTGGTTAGAGAAGCAGTCTTCAACCAATTATCAAACTGCCACTGCATAAATAGTTCAAGTTACATGGGCAGCACTGCTGATTTTAAAGGCTTTGACAGATTAGATTAATGTGGCAGAACATAAAAACTGAAATCTGATTGGACAAAAAAATCTAACATTCACATACAGAAACTGGAAGCAGTGCAGGAAGAGAAACACTATGAAATGAAGAGAATAAACTGTTGGGAATAAATTTATACAATAAATCTGTTAATGGAACAAAATTTTGAATTTTGGTTGTAAATGTAGTTCAGCTTGATAGCTGAACTACATTTACGGCTAGAAGAGAAGGATTTGCTGGCCCTGACTGTACACCCTTGTGTGACAAGAACCAAACATATGGATTCCTTACCTTTACCGTTTTTCCTTACGTTTACCTCGGCAGTAAAATGGTGAAGCAGCTCATCATTTTTTCCCTTCTTTTCTTTGTAAGTCATTTTTACAGCAAGTGTGGAAATCCATTGATGAAATGTCCTTGTTGTAATTGGAGAGTACAGCTGATGGTTGCTTAGCAACTATAAAGGCGTCTAGAATGCAAGCGACCAAGCACTTTAAAAAGAAGGGAAAAGTGGCACACCTAGCATTTTCCACTGGTTTTTAGGTGATATGCGAAATGCCCCATAATCAGTACCTTAAATTCCTGTGGGTTCCCAAAGCCATCCAACTCAAGAAACTTTGCCTTTAACCAAAAAAGCCTTAAGTACTTTGTAGGGAGCAAAAACAAGTAAAAACTCACTCAAATCTGGACCCCAGGAAGTGTGTGTTCTGATCCAGTCACAAATCAAACTGGATTTAACTTGAGTCATTTGTTATCTACAGTAGAAAATGTACATCAGCATTTCTGACACATTTTCAGTCATCAGATTCATCTCATTTCAGTTTGGGTCTTAGTGGCCTCCGCTTGCTAAACTCGTGCAGAAACTCCCCAGAGCTTACAGAGGCTTTTGAAACTTGGGAATGAATCACAGATGTTGCAGGACGTTTCCAACAAGCTTATTGCTTTTGTGTGCTGGCTTTTAAACACGCTGTTGAAAGTGATTTCCTTATTCAGATCAATACATAACACTGTTTAAGCGTTTTGATAAAGATGCAAGCTTTATAAGGCTGCTGTATATTTTATTTATTTATTGGAATAAAATAACTGAATTTATGATTTGTATCATATCAATTATTGTTCTTCAGGACACAACGTGCATGCTTTTGCATCTTCTTGCTGGCAATTTTGCAGGTGGTGCTGTTTAAATTTTCAAGAAGTTGACTTTCCATGATGAGTACAAAATTAAGTACTTAAAGTACTTTCATAGAAAGGTAATTAACCTGCTTATTTCATTCTTATTTTTAGACAAGAAAAAAAAAATCGTAGTTGGAACAAAACAACATATTTAAAAATTTAGCTAATGCTGCGCAATATTTTTTGTTTGTTTTTTTTTAAATGCACGTTTTTGCCACGTTTTTTAACTCCATCGGTTTTGCTGCTTCTTCTATGCTTAACTTTTGTGGTACCTTATCCACATATCTTCTGTTGTATTCTTTGTCTTTCTCACATTTACATTTTTGTTTGTCACAGATTTACAAGAATTGAATAGAATTTGGCAAATGCCTTTGTCCAGAGTGACTTAAGGTTATACTCTTCATACTGCTGAGCAGTTGAGGGTTAAGGAACTTGCTCAAGGGTTAAAAAGTGGCAGCTTAGTGGTCAAAAATTTGAACCTATAACCTTCCAACACTTTAACTGCTAAATGAATTAAATTTAATTAAAAATGGTTTCGCCTGACCACAACACTTTCACCCAGTTCTCTTCTGAATCATTAAATGTTCATTTGCAAACTTTAGACAGGCCTGTACATGTGCTTTTTTGAGAAGGGGGACCTTGTGCGCGCTGTAGGATTTCAGTCTTTCCTCATCATTCTCATGATCATTTGAAACTCCGTGATTTTGCATTATTTTGTGTTCCTTCTATTTACGATTAATCGCTAATCTGACTTTTATGGTAAGATGCTTGGTTATGGTCTTCTGTAGCCTTCTGTAGGTCTACAAATTTGTTCCTGACATCGTTGGACAGCTCTTTGGTCTTTTGGAAATTTGATTGATTGCTTCTGTGGACAGGTGTCTCCCGTTAGAGTTTTCCTAATCTCAGCTTGTTACCAGCTTGTTATCAAACTGCTCAGTTGGATAAAATCATTAAATAAGTTGTGGGGCCCAGCAGTGTCTGCTAGGTTGTTCTGGAAACCCACAATCTTCTAAACAGCAGTCCAACATGTGAACTACTGAGTTACCTGTTTAAAGTGAAAATTTCCTTCTTTACCACAACATTGACACTGAAATTGGGACTCAACCCACACAGGAAACATTGATCTGATCTGCAGTTTTGTTAAAGCAAATTAGGATCAGGGTCATGGTTTTTTGTGTTTGTTTAAAGCAGCAACCTAATACACGAACAGATCCGACTTGCACAACTGCACTGCTCCAAGCACTTAGTTTGTTCCCATAAGCAGTAAAGAAATTCCATCGCTGATACTTGTTGAGGAATCTGAAGCGCTTTGATCCCTGGTATTGCTGCCATTTATTCTTCCTCATGGCTCCATGCCCTGTTGAGGAGTCACCCAAAGTCAAACTTGGACCTGGTACTGATGCAAGTCTGCACTTGTTCCCTCTCTGTTTTACTGCAGCGTGTGATACTCAAGTGTGCACACTGTTCCCTGCATTAAAGGATAATATTTAAAGTATTAAACTAGGTAGATCTTGTTCTTTTCATAATGCGCTTAAAACCTAATTATAGATCAGAGTCACGGTATTCAACCTTGTCCTTATTTATTTTATTTATACCTTAATTCCTCCTCCGGATGTTCTGACAAGCGATCACTGTACACATTTATACTCAGTGAACGTCTCTCAGCGATTAATTTCTTCGTCTGTGGATGCCAATGAAAGACTGTGGGTTTTCTGCTCATCTACTCAGACTTAACACGTGACTGCTGGTTTGCCTAAAGAGACTTTCGACATGCTTGATGTTTCCCTGGCTACAGCAATGTGTTTTGCATTTGCACTACTCACTTTTTTTATTACATGAAACTTTTCTTTTCGTTCTTTCACAGCAAAACAGCCGATGTAAGGAGACCCGCAGTCAGACCGCTTTTTTTTTTTTTGTGTGTGTCCTAGGTGTTTCCAACTGAAACTGAGCATTGAGTCACCCAATCTAATTAAACCTCAGTTAGATGCATCCATATATAATCTTCTGATACTTTTTGTAGTTAGGTGTTTTATGGGATAAATGCGATTCATCAGGTGTGATTTCATGCCATTTGCACAAATCATTTGCATTTTGTGTGTATTTTTACCACATTACTAATTAATTACCATGATTCATTTAAACATGACTAGGAATTTACCAACCTGTCCAGTTTCTGTTGTTTCCATCTGCTCTGATTAATGTTTCAGCGTTCTCTGCATGCTTTTCTGCTCACCATTAATGTGAAGAGCAATTATTTTAGTTATTGTAGACTTTCTGTCAGCTCAGCCCTGTCTAGTCATTTGGCTTTAACCATAAATGGTTTTATTGCTTCCGCTCACCAGCTGTGTTTTGGCATGTGTACACTTTGAAACTGTTCTAGACCAGTTCATCAATTTCTAAAATATTTCAATCTGACATTATGACCTATAACCATAATCTATCAGCCACAGTCAAATCGCACATTTATCATCAAGATCATGTAGCTTTTTTTCCTGAGGTTTGCTGTTGCCAAATGATTGCTTGATTAAATTGTTATTTCAACAATCTATTAATTTATACATTTTGTCTGTTGTCTGTTTTAGCTGCAGGCAGCCAATCAGCTTCTTCAGCAGGCTCAGCAGCCATACAGTTACCTCATCGAAGCGGTCCGCCAGCGGGACACACAGATCCAGTCACTAAAAGAGCGCCTCTCACAGCTGGAAGAGGAAGTGAGGTAGGCATTAAATGGTAGCACAGATGTCATTTGGCAAGCACAGGCTTTTTACTGATTTATTTTCTTATTTTGTAGTTAAGGTAAAACAACTGCATGCAATGTCTCTTCTGCAAATGTCAGAGGAGATTTATTTGTTTTTGCACTTTTAGACTGCGCACTGCATACAGGTGCAGTTGATATCATTGCAAACACCAAAACAGAAACACACACAGATAGTGTCATGCGTAGCATTAAAAATAGCGAAACGCAACCAAGAAGCAAAACGTCTTTGCGGTGGGGAAGCAAATTTAAAGTCTTTAAAAGTTAATAGGTAAATAATTTTTACTGCTTTAATGTCGACATGCACAACCCATGCTGATGCGAATGCTATTGACACACTATTGTTAAGATCTCACGCAGTGGACGCAGTGGATCCAGAAAGTCCTGAGATCAAGAGATAGACACTCATATTGTATCAAGAGACTGTAGACCTGGGTCACCAAACTCAATCTTGGAGGATTGGTGTTCTGCAGAGTTTAGCTCCAACCCTAAACAAACGCAACTAAACTAGCTAATTAAGGTATTCCTAGCTATACATTAAATTTACAGGCAGGTCTGTTGAGGTAAATTGGAACTAAACTGAAATCTGTCTCAAAGCAGCCTAACAGAAATATGAAATTTATATCTATCCACAACTAACAAGTTTGAGGCAACAGAAGACCTCCCTGCAATTCTTTTAGAAAGAAATCTTAAGAGGCATCAGACTTAAGTGGAATCCATCCTCATTTGGGTGACACCAGAGTGTATGTTTCTAGATAATATCCTGTATACGAACAGAATCGGGACCAGGAGCTTTTAAGCAACTAATAAATAAGCGTTCATTACAGCTTTAACAACAATGTGTTTAAAAGAATGTATTTAACAGCAGCATTGTGACTCCTTGTGCCAGGTGTGTGTCAACTTGTGAGTTTTTGGCTGTAATAAAAACAGTCATATATATTTCATTATAAGACGCTGTTTTTTTCTGCAAATTGTGGCTTAATACGACAAAGGATTCTTTTTGTTAATCTATTTTAAACATCGTAGTAATTTTCTCCTAGTATGCAAATAAGAGCAGACGGGTCCTCTGGTGTGTTGGCGTTTAAGTGTTTTGCTAGAGGCTAGAAGATTAAAAAACCGAGTACAAACAAAAACAGTAAAAATTGCGCAAGAGTTGTTTTTGGCTTGACACAACGGAATGTTTTTTTTTCTAGTCCCAAATCTTTAACTATGCTTTTAAATGCTGGCGGCTTGCTGAATTGGAGGTCGGTGCACCTGTGCAGAGAGGTGTGTCTATTTCGTTTGTAGACCGTGTCACTGAGAGAGTGCAGTAATCAGTTACACCTCTGCACATTTCCCAGGCTGATGTAGCTGAGGGATATGCAGCAAGAAAAACAAGAGAAAGTTTTGAGGTTCTATTTCTTTGCCCACATACAATTGTTTCTACAGATGTTTGGTTTTCTCAAAAGGACAATCTGAGAATTATTAACAATAAGAGGATTCCTACTCATACTCACTACAGTGTTTCTGTAGGTTTAGGGTTATCATACACTCACAAAAAATGGTTCATGTTCAACTAGGCAAAAATCAGCTACCAAAAATGACTTTGCTCCTTGGATTTAGGGCGATAATAAAAGTAATCCTTACAGATAAAATTAAAGAACATTTTAGAATCAATGTCTTTTTTTTATAATTCATGATGTTTGTATTCTTAAAATGTCTATTATTACTCAGTTTACAAGATTATATTAAGTGTCACCCACAAAGTAATAAACCGTGCTCAGCCATTGCAGCTAAGTGACCTTCATTTCTTGCGATATGTTTGGCTCTGGGTCATACAGGTCATTAATACGAAATGCCCGAATTACATTTTTGCCAAACTTTTACATTCCAATTGTGAGTCTTCTTGAATGGAACTTTAAACGATGTGTGTAAATGTAAGTTGCTCTGGATATGGGTGTCTGCCAAATGCCGAAAAGATAAATGTAAATGTATTAGTGTATTGATGCCTTCTGTCTGAGACCAGTATTGGATTCTGCCACTGTTACTTATTTTTATCCATTGTCCCTGGAGAAATATTTTAGAATATTTAAAATGCAATGTAATTACAGTTGGTTAGTTAATGCTTTTTCTACCAGGGGCTACAATACAGTATGTTTATCAGTCACATTTAATGTTTACGATGTTTACACTAGGCATTTAACACCCAATCTTTTTGATGACTTCTCTCAGTGCACTGAAGAAAGAAAGAGCATCTCTGCTGCAGGTGAAAAACAGCATGGCTGCCGATCTGGAGCGGCTCCTGAGCCACAGAGAGGTAACGGCTGACTCTGCATTTTGAAAATCGTGCCTATGGGATGGTGTGTTGCGTCATTCAGGGAGGCGTCACCTCAGGATTCAGAGCAAGCCTCCGATCCAGGTCAAATGAAGGATTTGTTTAGAGTTCAGCTCAGGTTATTCTGGTCAGGGTAAATCCTGTTTTGCAATTTGTCCACCAGGTGTGTGTATGTGTGTGTGTGTTTTACATGCTGTTGAAAGTGCCTGAAGTGTTTCAATGAAAATTGCTGCCCAAAATTCATACCCACACAGACACAGTTGCCTCTGCGTGTTTTTTTTCTTTGTTGTGCAGACACCGTGGGCTGACATGCAAAATAGCAGTCACACACTAGTGACTTTGGACCTCTGCTCGAACAAGTCTTTTTCTTTCATGGCCTCGCATCGGTGTCTCATTTACGAGACCCGACACCTTTTCGCATGATGCCTATGCAGCAGTGTGTCAGTCCGAACTGTTTTGTTTAGCTGTAACTGCCTTTACAGCAATATGTTTATGTTGACATTATTTGCCCACAAATAACCGAAATGAATTCCCTTTATTAAACTAATTTTTTGCATACAGAAGCCAACTGGAAATTCCTGTCATGCTGCTTAACAGGTTCTCATGACTTCTCATCCCATGCAGCCAGTCACATTTGAATCTAAATGTTTTTATCAGGTTATGTCCAAATACAAGATGTTAAATAAAGCAATGCTACTAATAAAAAATAATAAGCAATTACGGGTTAAGGGCTGTGCTCAGGGCTCCAGCAGCGGCAGATTGGTGGTGCTGGAAATTAAAGCGACAAACTTCCAATCAGCAGTCCAACACCTTAACCACTGGTTTTAAATGTGTTCGTTCCCGATCCTAATTGCAGCTTCGGCGTTGCAGCTTCGCCAAGCCGAAGGAAGCTGCTCATAACCCATTTGTGAAATTCAGAGTTATTTTCAACCAAACATTCCCCTCCCACCAGCATGGCCAGTGCTGCTGCTGGCGCAGCCTTTGCAGAGTGCACAACTTCCAGTGACATGTTGGCATAAAGCACGCAGTCCTCGTAGACAGCTGCTCGCTCGCACAGCGCTTTAACATGCCAACGCATATGGTGGCTGAGTGATAAATAGAAATATTAAATGACCCCTGACACGCACGCAATCGGGCACATCTATATTCATCGCCAAAGGGTGTTGGATGTTCTGGCATAAAGACATAGTCTACGAAAAAAAATCTTTTACTTTACGAATGAAAAAAAACAGAGATGAGACATTTCCAGTTTACCATATTAAACTTGCTCTGTTGGATTAGGTTTGCAATGTACTTAAGATCTCATTGCTGGTACATGAATTTCAAGGTGCAAACAACAATTGTTTTGACACCTTTTTAAAAAAACGGGGAGAGTAAAAAAGTTCTTCCGCTTTCTGTGGTTTGAAAAAAATACACCGAAATATGTCACAACACTGACTTGATTCATTTCTTGGGTATCTCCTGATTGACAGATACAATTCATGTGCCACTTTCTTTCTGTTTTAGAGCAAGAGTTTGTGTTTGCAAAATGTTAGCAAGTGAGGAAATAAAATGATAAACAAGCAACTGAACAAATTTGTAAGAAATAAAAATGTATAGGGTAAAAAGCGTAAAATGTGTTTAAGGAGGAAACAGGAAGTGCTTTTAAATTCTTTTCAAAGTCTCAAAGTCAAAGTCGCTTTTCATTCTAAACCATTAACCAATCCTACATACATGAATGATAATTAGAAGGAACGTTCTTAAGCTCCTCCCTCAGGTTCAGCCCATAAAGGCCAAGCCCACCACAACATTTATAACAGTAATGATGATGAAAAGCAGTTGGGTATATTGTATGTGATATCCTATGAGCATCTGAACATAATGGACATAATGAACATGCACCCATTAGTAGAAAACGGCACTAGCAAACTTTGGACCCTTTGAAAGAATATGTATTTGGGCCGCTACCAAATCCGTTCCACACTGTTACCACTAATAAAACAGATCTTTAGGAGCCCCAAAAATGTGTGGCCTTTAAAATTGTCCTAACATTTAACCCCCCTGCCTATCAATTAGCCCTAACGAATTTTTTTACATTTATTCCAGAAATGTCTCATTTTCAGTTCAGGAAACTAAGTTTATCTGTTCGTAAACTTGATTTGTCTAATACCACATTGTTTTAAAAAAAAGATTTAAAACATGCTGCATAAATTAAATCTAAAACTGACTGTAAGCTCAAAGCAGCAGCGACAGAAAATTTAAATTGTTAATGAACTGTTTATGCATGCTGTAAAGTTGTATAAAACTTTTATTATCGGTTACCATGATTAAGCTTTACTTAAACCAAGTCCAAGTTTGCCTCACTGGTTTGTCCTCTGATTGCATGCGTCGTCCTCATTTTTTACAGGAGCTGTCTGCAATGAAGCAGGTGCTGGTCAACATGCGCTCACTGCACAATCGAGAGACTGAACCCGAGTTCGGCAGCAGGACAGTGGGATTAAAGGCCAGCAGAACTGCAGACGGGGAGCAGATTCAGCTCCAGCCCCAACCCAAACCTACAGTGTTTGTGAGTAGACACGAACTCTAGTAATGCTAATGTGAGCACATGGTGTTCTGTTAGAAATACAAAAGCTTAGTCTAATTAATGTGAAAAAAATAATAAAAGAACTAATGAAATAAAATTAGAATGCTTTTATAAAAACCGATGTTGAAAGCTAAATGTTGATCTCTAAAGGTCTCAACAACACATACGTTACTTTCGCAGCATGTTTGATTTTCTGTGTATGCAGCAGATGTTGTTTTAGCAATTGTGGACAGAGTTTTGTTAAGTTAAACTAGGAAAGTCTTCCGGACACAGGAATTTTTTTTTCCCTTCTTCACTTCATTACTTTTTTGAGTTTTCGAGAGAGAGAAACACAGAAGGGAGTCTGGTGGATAAATGACTTATCTAGCTGCCATAATGTGAGTAATAACAAGAACTACAACGGAAGATGTTACTGTAATGTTTTTTATGTATTTGATTAATAAAGATTTGTAATCATTGGCAGTTTGTTGTAATGAAAAAAATGTGTGTATATATACTGTATATATTTTTTATAAATTTGTTTTTTATTTGTACATACACATTAATATTCTGTATTATATAATAATATATACATACACATTATATATGCGTTTTATATAAATTGATTATTTGTTTTCTTATAGCAGCATCACAAGATTTATTAATATTCTTTT